>JACEFZ010013510.1:20000-23633 GCA_014155875.1 Cepaea nemoralis
TGAGTGAAAGTAGACATGAAATATGCAAGACATGATCAAAGGCGGGGTGTCGGCGTTTTTGTTTGATGCTGCACTTTATGGTTCTTCTGTGGCAGGTGCGGCAAAGTGCTTTGTGCACACAGATGAGGGAGGCCGGTTTGGTTGGGGGAGGAGGGGTTGGGGGGTTGATCAGAGAGAAGAACAATAGGAGGAGGAAAGGGAGGGTATTTGAAGGAGGATCCTCTGAATGGGGAGGAGGGGGTGATTTGAATGAGAGATGAAAATATATATATATACATTAAAGAGACAAGAAAGAAATTTAAGGCGAAAGAGGGAATTTTGGAGAGGCGAGGAGGAAATTTACATGAAACAGTCAGAAATCAACTGGAGCCCCCCCCCCCCCCCCAAAAAAAAAATGAACGAATGTAATGCATTTTCGGAGAGTTAAGATCTGGCGAGGCAAGCTTGTATTATGGTGTGTCCTTTCTACCATTCATATTTGCCGCATTAATTTTATACTGGATATTATGTATGTTTCGTTGGTTTCTCTGGCTGAGGGGCTTGCGAACACGGTTTGTGAGCCCGTATACTCGGGTTCGAAACACGGCGGTGCTGGTTTTTTCGAAAAAGGTATAGAGACGGGTCGTTCAGAAAGCAATGGCAAACTACTGAACGTAACACTTGCCTAGTACATCAACAGCAGCTGAAAATGCTGGTGTTGACTGCAACGTCCCGTAAGGGATACGCAACAAAAAATTTTTTTTTTTTTTTCGTTGGTTTAACAGCAAACAATAATATGAACATTGAGTATAGGCATATGTACGTGTGATACATTTATAGCGTATAAAATACATACACACATACGTGATACATGCATACATAACTAACACACACACACACACACAAACACACGCACGCATGCACGGACATGTATGCACACCACCACACAATCCTATATATATATATTTGTCTCTCTCTCTCTCTCTCTACACACACACACACACACACACACACACACACACACACACACACACACACACACACACACACACACACACACACATATATATATATTATATATCCAACCAATGACTGTGTTACCAAGGAGATACCTTGTGTCAGACTGAAAAACAGAGTGAGTATAGGAAAGTGCAATGTGAGAAGTCTGTATGAAGGCAAGTTTAAAGTAGTATATGATGAGATTGAGAGGTTAAATATTCAAATTGTAGGAATAAGTGAATATCGCTGGAGAGGCAAGGGGCAATTTACAACTGAAAATGGAAGTCTTTTCATATATTCTGGTAGAGACGTCGCAGGCCAGTGCGAAGTGGCATTTTGTTTAGATAAAACAACTGCAAATAATTTAATGGGATATAACCTAGTTAGTGATAGAATCCTCACTATCAGACTTAAAGGCCGTCCAAAAAACACAATTCTCAAACAGATATATGCAGCTACTTCAACAGCAGAGGAGGACGAAATTGGATATTATTACAGCACACTGCAAGACACATTAAATAAGGTTGATCATAATGGTATAACAATAATAATGGGAGAGTTTAATGAAAAGTAGGTAAAGGAAGAGCTGAAAATAAGTGACACGTTTTATGAAAATTTGGATTGGGAAATAGAAATGATGCAGGTGACAAATTAATTGAAATTTGCACAGAAAATGAGTTAACAATAGCTAACAGACCTTTTAAACAACACTCAAGAAGACTCTTCACATCGAAGTCCTCGGACAGTATTACCGAAAATCAGATAGATTATATTTTAATACATAGAAGATGGAGATCAAGCATAACATCTGCAAAAACCCTACGTAGTGCAGACTGTAATACAGATCATCAGTTATTAGAAGCTGATCTAAAATTAAAACTCAAAAAGCTTACCCGAGGACCAAGGTCACTTCGTTTTGATCTCACAAAAATACCAGATGCATACAACGTAGAAGTGAAGAATCGTTTTGTGGTCTTGTATCTATACAAGAGGAAATTACACCTGATGAACTGGCAGTACAGTAGTGTAGTAATGTGGTTATCCAGCGCATTTGTGGAGGTGGCGCACATTCCTTATATAAATCAACCATTTATCGATTTTGTGGCGCAATCTGCAATCTATTTTTAGCTCTTATCGATCCTGATCCACAAAGGGCGATAACTCTTCAGGTTTTTTTTTTTTTTTAGTAGGTGGTCAGAGGTGGCGTGGTCTAGTGACTCATCATAGGTGGCGTGGTCTAGTGACTCATCAGAGGTGGTCTGGTCTAGTGACTCATCAGAGGTGGCGTGCGTGGTCAAGTGACGAAATTTTAGTGGAAAGTAATTGTAATGATATGGTGATGATCGTGAGGTGGTAAATTAGTGGTCAAGCAGTGGTCAAGTAGTGGTCAAGTGGTGGTCAAGTGACGAAATTTTAGTGGAAAGTAGTTGTAATGATATGGTGATGATCGTGAGGTGGTAAATTAGTGGTCAAGCAGTGGTCAAGCAGTGGTCAAGTGGTGGTCAAGTGAGGAAAATTTTAGTGGAAAGTAGTTGTAATGATATGGTGATGATCGTGAGGTGGTAAATTAGTGGTCAAGCAGTGGTCAAGCAGTGGTCAAGTGGTGGTCAAGTGAGGAAAATTTTAGTGGAAAGTAGTTGTAATGATATGGTGATGATCGTGAGGTGGTAAATTAGTGGTCAAGCAGTGGTCAAGCAGTGGTCAAGTGAGGAAAATTTTAGTGGAAAGTAGTTGTAATGACATGGTGATGATCGTGAGGTGGTAAATTAGTGGTCAAGCAGTGGTCAAGCAGTGGTCAAGCGAGGAAAATTTTAGTGGAAAGTAGTTGTAATGATATGGTGATGATTAAAGGGTGGTAAATTAGTGGTCAAGCAGTGGTCAAGCAGTGGTCAAGTGGTGGTCAAGTGAGGAAAATATTAGTGGAAAGTAGTTGTAATGATATGGTGATGATTAAAGGGTGGTAAATTAGTGGTCAAGCAGTGGTCAAGTAGTGGTCAAGTGGTCGAGTGACCACTTAAATTGTCGGGGAAAGTAGTTGTAATGATATGGTGATGATTAAAGGGGTGGTAAATTAGTGGTCAAGAGGTGGTCAAGCGGTGGTCAAGGGTGGTCAAGTGGTTAAATGACCCCTTAAATTGTTGGGGAGAGTACGTGTAGTGACGTGTTGATGATCAAGAGGTGGTCAAGTGGTGGTCAGGGTGTGGTCAAGTGGTGGTCAAGATGTGGTCAAGTGGTCGAGTGACCCCTTAAATTGTCAGGGAAAGTGAGTGTAGTAAGTTGGTGATGATCGTGAGGTGGTCAAATAGTGGTCAAGAGCTAGTGACTCATCATAAGTGGGGGGTCTAGTGACTCATCATAGGTGACGTGTTTTATGACTTATAGGTGGCGTGGTGGTCAAGTTTAAAAGATACGAATAAAAAAAAAGACATGAAACATCAAATAAAGAAAACAAACGAACAAGTAAGGTACAAATAAGTTAATAATATATATATATAGAAAAAAAAAAAAAACATAGTAAGTGACCGCTTATATTAAGGGTGTGTGAGTGTGGTCAAGTAGGTCAAAAGGTTTGGGCAAGTGGTGTTATGTGGTGGAGAAACCCCTTAAATTAAAGGGGAAAATAAGTGTAGTGTGGGTGGTGGTTAAAAAAGGGGG
>JACEFZ010013511.1:0-72451 GCA_014155875.1 Cepaea nemoralis
TCTACTTCCTTCTTTTCCTTCTGTGAGCGCCAAATAATACTATGTGTGTTTTATTTGTGTAATTGTCTTGGTGGCCTCAACGGTTCCCCCCCCCCCCCCCCCCCCCCCCCATTGATTTCATGTGTTTACATGTACAGCATTAGAATCGATGGTATGAACACCATAGGACAGACAAGCAAATAAGCCGATTGGTAGGTATTACCAGTGAGTTGATATGAACACCTTAAAAGTGTGGTAGACATGACAATAACAATGCCATTGTCTTGTAACCTGTCAGTATTGTTGTTAAGGATGTCAGGGCGAACACTGTGACATAACGACAATTTAAAGATGGTCGCCCATCTTGTGACATTCACCAAAGTGGAACAGCATTTTGTTATCCGTGTTTTGGTTAGCTTTGTTGTGAAACCTATAGAATAGATATTCATCGGCGACACAGTGACAGTGAAAGAAATCAAGGCTGTGCTTCGACGATCAAAAAACAGCGCTCCAGGGCCAGATGGCATAAGATACAATGACATCAATAGGTGTACCGACAACGAGCTAGAGGAACTAGCAGACATGTACAACAACAGTATAGGGAGTGCTAGCATCAAGGTGGAGTGGTTACACAGCTATCTGATTCCCTTGCCGAAGCCTGGCAAAGACCACACAAAAATTCAGGGATATCGAGTTATAACCATGCAGAATACAATAGGCAAGCTGCTGGAGAAGTTAATTGCCAGGAAAATATCAAGCCAGCTAGAGGGGCAAGGTGTTTTCCCACCTATCCTGGGTGGGTACCGTCCAAAAAGAGAAACCTGGACCAATGCAGCAGTTTTTGCCCATGATGTCTATGAAGGTTTCCACTCAGGCATTGAAACCTTTGCTGCAGCGATTGACCTTGAGGACGCGTACAACAGAGTACCATTGGATTGTTTAATGCTTCAGCTTCTTGAACTCAAAATAAGTCCATTCCTCCTTAGTTGGATTGCTGCAGCCCTCTTCCAAAGGAAAGCAGTTTTTACATGTGGCATTTGGACGTCGGAACCAACAAAAATATATCCTGGCCTACCACAGGAACTACATCGGCCATGTACTCAGAATGGACAAGTCAAGACTCCCCTACCAAGCCCTCATATGGTCACCAGTAGGGAAAAGAAAACGGGGAAGACCAAGAGAGACCCTGCTTAGAACCATCATTAGAGAAGGCTCATTCAATGGCCAAGTAAATATCCAAGATCTACAACAGGTAGCAGCGAACCGCCAAGCATGGAGAGACAGGACTTCTGCCCTATGCGCCGCCTTAGGCTCAAGAGGAAAGACTAACTAACTAACTAACCACAGGGATCACCATTATCTCCGGTACTGTTCAACGCCTAGACTGTGAGAATCACCAGTGAGCAGATCACTGGTCATGGTTGGACATTGTCATATGCCGACGATGTTTTAGTGTATCGCCAGGGTAAGGATAGAGATCAGGTTGCTGTGGAACTACAAACCGAACTCAGTCGCGTAAGTACTTGGTGTGTTGAGGCTGGGGCAATGGTCAACCCAACAAAGGCAACAGTGACTTGTTTCTCGTTGAATAATCATATTGTCAACACTCCAACACCAACTGTAAATCTGTGTTCAGAGACGGTGGAACGAATGCAGGCAATGAATTACCTGGGGATACGGTTTGATCGAAGCCTTGGTTATAATGAGCACATAGACCTGGTGATAACAAAGGCCAAGCGGGGGTTGGCTGCGATGCGGGTGATGGCGGCAGCAAACTGTGAGCAGCGCCATCTATGTCTTCTATACGAAGGGCTGGTCATGTCTGTTTTTGAGTATGCCGTAAGCAGATAGAAAGGATGGAAAGGATACAGAATGAAGCTATGCGCATTATTCTTGGATGTACAAGAGATACAGCATGCAGACAGAATACAAGTCTGCAGAGCTCGCACCTACCTCAGAGTTAACGCAAACACACAACATCCACTGCATAGTGAAATTATGAAGGTGAAGGGCAGCAGGTTAAAAAGAGGACGGTCGTGGATGGGGTCAAGCTGAAGACATTCTTCAACAGGTGTGTTCACTTGAGGACTTAGAACCTGGCGAGGAGTGGGTACAAGCGCCAACATATTTCTGCACATCCTTTTCAGTTTACATCCAACTAGACAGAAAATGCAGACAAGAAAACCCGGCAGCTGTGGAGGCTGAAGTACAAGCGTTGATTTTCGAGAATTCACTAGACGGTGATGCTGTCATTTACACAGATGGGTCGGTCGTCCGACATGTGAGAAGCTCATGGGCCTTTACGGCTCAGGCAGGAGGGGGAATTGTGAAGGAGGGCTCTGGTGCTTTTGCTGAGACCACAAGTAGCCTGACTATGGAAGTCATGGCAGTAAATAAAGCAATAACATGGCTCGAGACACAGACATTCACAAGGGCATGTTTCCTTAACGACTCAATGATCATGCTCAAGAGGATAGAGATGGGGGAGATCCGAAAAGAATAATTGCTGTCTCTGGAGCGGTCTCGGCTGGCAAAGATTAATTTCATCTTCGTGCCAGGGCATGCGGGAGTACAAGGGAATGAGCGGACTGACAAGCTCGCAGGTAACGCTACTGTGAAGGGCGGACGCGCGATGGACCAGGCTGATATCCTGAATGCTCTACGAGAACTAAGACTTTTGCGAGAACCAAGTGATGACTGTGAATCTACAACCATGGCCAGACTGCGAGAATAGTAAATTAAAAGAGGGGTGGCCAAACAAGAACACTACGCAGGAAGCCAAAGAAGATTGATAAACCAACACAGAACTGGCGTCGTTAGCCGCTACACGCTGCGGGATTTGTTGAGGAGGGGATCCGAGCACTTATGGACTGAATGGTTCGATGTGCAATGAGGATGATCTGTCGACTAACTAACTAATTCATCGGCGAACCAATCTGGGCCATTATACATGGACACGCGTTAGATAGCAGGTGGATGGGTTTGCTGGTAGTGTGTTGGTTTGCTAGTTGTCTCGTTCGTTCGTTCGTTCATTAGTTAGTTAGTTAGTTAGTTAGGTAGTTAGGTAGTTAGGTAGTTAGGTAGTTAGTTAGTTAGTTAGGTAGTTAGTTAGTTAGGTAGTTAGTTAGTTAGTTAGTTAGGTAGTTAGTTAGTTAGTTAGTTAGTTAGTTAATTAGTTAGTTAGTTAGGTAGTTAGTTAGGTAGGTTGTTAGTTAGTTAGTTAGTTAGTTAGTCCCCATTTCATCCCCATGGCACACGGACCTATAAATCAGAAAAAGAACTGGTTACTCGCATCAGATGAAGAGAGTCCACATTTTTGGGGCATGCGGTGAGAAGGGGAAAGCTGGAGTATGTCGTCACAACAAGAAGGCTGGAGGGGAAGAGAGGCAGGGGGAGACAGAAAGAAAATGCCGAACCGTTTGAGATCGTGGCAATGAGGAAAGTCCGTAATCGAAATGATTGGAAGCATGAGAGACAGAAGAATGTGGACAGGCATGATCACCAACACCACACAGCAGGGACTACAAGATGAACAAATTTGTTCATTGGAAATCGTGTATGTACGACCTGTTGCCATGTGTTGTACTTTGGGGCACATTTAAAGTGTTTAAAAAGTCGGTGTCCCTGGCATCGCATTATGACTTTCAGCTTTTGTATTGCCTAATGTGTCCTTTAACTTCTACGCAGTTATAGGAAAAAAATACATAATCTGTTCAGTGCAAAGGTTGTGACATGCATTCTTTATTGGACATTCGCACTCATACAATATATTCAGAACATTATAGGGTTTGGCGGGCCATAGCGGCCATTTTTTTTTTTTTTTTTTTTTGCCAGAGTTGGTATACCATTTATACCAACTCTGGAAAGAGTTGTGATATTTTGTGCGTGTACATGAAGGAAACTAAAAGTGTGTTATATGTGTGGTGTTTGTATCTGGCACAATTTCTGCAGGTCCATATAAGTTGTCTGTAGTAAGAAAGTGCTACAAGTAGTTTTGTATGTATGTCCTTAGATGTCATTGGTATAGTATTGAGAAAAATTGCTTTATATATGTCGGTTTGTTTGCCTGTGTGTGTTTGTATGAGGTGTTTGAGTGTTGCGAGTGTGGCAGTAATTGTCGGACACGTATAATAAATGTGTTCCTCTGTCTCTTGTGTGTTGTTTCTACATAATTGACATTGTTTGGATATGTATGCTTCTACCTGTGTTGTGGGGGTCATACTGTATAACAGTCTATATGTGATCTCTCTAGCTTTTGGTGTTATGTGTTTGTTGTGTAGGTTTGAAAAGGTGCATGTGAAGTCAGTCATGAAGTATTTGTGTCCTCTTTTAATCCTAAGTCTTAGTGATGGTGCTTGTTCTCTAACTAAATGTTTGTATATTGTGTGTGTTGTTTGCTGTATTAACTGTTCATGTCCTTTTATTGCCTGTATGCATGTCTGATAGAAAGTTGGTAGTCTTCCCTGGTAGTGTGCAGTTGCATTGTTAAGAGGTGTGAGATGTTTGATGTTGTGGCCTATGTAGTATAGTGCTAGTCTGTTCTGTTCTGGGTGTCTGATGATTTTACCTATGTGACTGATTCTAAGTGACAGTATTTTTGTCTGGATGTCCTGTAGTGAAATCCCGCCTTGTTTCCTATCTTGTATGAGAGTTTTGTGTTTAATGCTGTGTATCGTGTTGGTGAAGATGAAGCGTCTGATTTGTTTGTTTGTGTTTGTGACGGTCTGTTTAGGAGGGTCCAGTACTGTCGCTAAATATATTATTTTGGGTAATATGTATGTGTTGACTATTGTGCTTCTACCAAATATTGTGGATGTCTTGTACCTATACCTGTGTAACATGTCTGTGATCTGTTCGGTCAGTGCGTGCCATGTCTGTCTGTCTGTGTTTTCGTGGGATCGCATGGAAATGTGATCCCATACAGCTTCATGGTGTCTATGTGTTTCAGATCTGGAGGGAAATCAGCCTTTTGTTTCCACTTTCCCAGGCCCATTATCTGTGATTTCTGTACATTAATTTTGGCTCCACTGCCTTTTCCAAATTGGGTAAAGGTGTGGAGTATATTCCTTATTGATGTGTTGCTGGTGGGAAAGAAGGCAGTGTCATCTGCATAGGCGATGAGCTTCTGCTCTCCTATCCCATGCAGGAAGGTTCCTTTAATACTAGTGTCTTGCCTTATCTTCTCTAATAAAGGTTCTAGAGTGAGCACATACAGGAGTGGTGATAAGGGACATCCTTGTCTTACAGATCTCGTGAGCCTGAAGCTAGCTGTCAGTGAATGGTTCACCAACACTCTGCTCTCAGGATTTTTGTACAAGATCTGTATCCACTGCCTGTAGTACTCTCCGATATTACAGTGTTCTAGTGTCCTATGTAGGTAAGTGTGGGAAATTCTGTCGAAGGCCTTCTCTTGATCCAAGGATAAGATGGAGGATAGACAGTCTTTTCCATGTGTATAGTTAATAATGTCTCTAATGAGGTGTATGTGATTGTGAATATTTCTGTCTTTGACACTGCACTGTTGGTCTGGGTGTATTAGTGTTGGCATGAAAGGTTTAAGTTTGTTGGTGAGTGATTTGGCGAGTATCTTGTAGTCTGTGTTGAGTAAGGAAATTGGTCTGTAGTTCTTCAGTTGTGTTTTGTCAGTTTTATCCTTGCATATGAGTGTAATGTAAGACATGTTGCAGCTGTCCGGAAGATTTTTTTTGTCAAAGGCTTCCTGATAGACTTTGAGGAGAAGATTGCCTAGAATAGGAAAGAAGTGTTGGTAGAATTCTACTGTCAAACCGTCTGGTCCTGGAGTTTTGTCTTTGTTTAGTGTGCTTAGTGCCTGTGTTATGTCTGTCAGTGTCAGTTCTGTGTCCAGTGTGTCTTTGTCTGTGTCAGATAATTTCTTTGTGTACTGTAAGAAGTTGTCTTGTATCTGTGTGTCGACTGTCTCTGCTGTGAACAGTTGTGTGTAGTGTTGTTGGAAAGCAGTCTCTATGTGTGGTGTTTCTGTCTGCATGTTTCCTTGCATGTCTGATATTTTGCTTATTTGTCTGTTACGTTGTACATTCTGTTCTATTGCTAAATATTGCCTCGTAGCTGACTCTTGTGTAATTGTGTTGAGTTTTGTTCTTAGAAGAGCACCCAGATATCTGTGTTGTTGGTGTTCTTCTAGTTGTGCTTCTAATGTGTGTAAGTGATGTGCATCTCTGTCTGTTTGTTTTGTTAGTCGTATGGTTGTCTGTATGATGCGCTCCTGTCTTAGTCTGTCTTTGTGGATCATGGTTGCTAGATGTTGTGTTCTGCTTCGTATGGTGTTTTTCAATAAGTCCCAGTATTGTGTGATGTTCTCAGTCGGTATATTGTCTGTGTACGTGTGTATGAGCTGTGTCATATATTTTGCATATTCTGAGTGTTCCAATAATAAATTATTGAACTTCCAGTGAGGGTGACCTTTTGTTTGGATGCGTGTTTGTGCTGTTTGTGCTGATGTGTACTAGTATTGCTTTGTGGTCTGTGTAATCTAATGTTTCCCGTAGGTGTTTGGTTTGTATGATGTTGATGTTGTTGCGGGCGTATAAATCCAGGTCATAATCTAGATGATCTGTTGTGTGTTTTGTTTGTGTATGTCGTTTCTCTACTGTCGGGGTGTGAATGCCTGAATGCGTCTGTGAGGTTTGTGTGTATCGATTATATTTTCGTAGTGTGTCCAGTTGATGTAAACTGTCCCTGCCGGCTCTCCTCAGCTGTTTTCCTCACCTCCCCACCTACCCACTGTCTAAATCTTCAAGAAACACAATTGTAATCGCCGGCTAAGAACCAATATTTTGTCCCCTGTATGTCTGTGGTTAGTAAGTCGTCTAAATTTTCATAAAATAGAGGTTGATAATTGTAGTTAGGTGGTGCGTGTATGTTCACAATGACAAATGAGTGTGTGTCGTTTTAACTTGAACTGTGGACATTCTACCTTGTGCGTCTGCGTGTGTTTCTAAAAATAGTCCACGTGTCGGAAATTTGGAGAATGTCTGTCCCTGACCCTACGTTATGTTTCGCCAAACTGAAACACGAGTTTCTTAATCCTAGCCGTGTCACTAATTCTGCTGCTTCAAAATCTGTTTTGATGTTAGTTTCTTGTAATAAAAGAAAATCCTGGCTTGTGTTTGTGTATGAGTGTGACTATATGTTTGTAATTTCATCTTCATCCCACGGATATTTAAACTACCTAAAACATAAATTGTCAGCCATTTATAAATAATTAAAAAAAAACAACTAATTAATGTGTAGTTTAAGAGTTAGTACCTTTGTCTGTCTTGTCTTTAGTTTTGGGTTTTATCTCCCTCTGTGGTGTTTCCTTTGTTGTTGTCGTCCTCCTCTTGGTCTCCGTCGTCGGTGTCAGTATCCGTGTTGATGAAAAGTGGCCCTTCCTCATCGCTGTTTTCGTTCTGTTTTTCTTGTGTTTTTGAGGATTTCTTGTTTGGTGTGGAAGAGGACGTTCCCTTCCTCCTCTTCTTTCACGTCTTTGCTGGGTGACGAGTTCCTTCTGTCTCTCCATTGTCTTTTTCGGCCGTGGCCGACGACTTGAAAGCCGTCGTTTTCGTCTTCTTGTGTTGTTTTTGTCACTGTTTTCTGAGGCCTCGTCTGGCCTCGTGGCTTCTTTTTGGCCGGCTGTCTCGGCGACATCTTGTTTTTTTGTTGTTCGAACTTTTTTGAGGTTTTTCCCCCGAGTGAGGGGAAATCTTCTTGTGATCTTTCATTTGGTTGTGTGATATTTATATTGTCTTTTCTTTTGCCTCCGGCTCGGGCATTTGTTAGCCCAGTGTGAGTCCAGGCCACATGTTGGGCATTCGGTGCGACGATCCCACTATTGTGAACATAATACGGTGGTCTCCTGTGATTTTCCCAGGAGCTGTAATCTTGGCATAATGAGGTATCGGTTTTTTTGGGGTGCACAGGAATCACCCATTTTCCGCCACCGTACTTAATGCGGAATACTTCCGCATTTTCGTCCCCAATTGTCTGTTTTACGATGAACTTGACTCCTCTGGGGGAATCGTGTTGGGAGCCAATGAATCGTCACACGTTCTCGTTCCTTTTCAAAGTGTTCTATCGATACCTCGAGTCCCTCGTCGCAGTAGTTTATCGTCTTGCCATGCAGGCCTTTGTACACTGCCACAAGGGCAGCTTGGGTCAGGTTTACAAACCACCGCGTGGGTGTCTCATATCTGTAGATGTCTGCTACTCCGCCAGCAGGCACCCCGCATGGGCCGAGCAACGTGCTGGCAATTAAATGGGGCGTGCCTTTGGTCCGGTAATAATGAGAACCAACGTACCTTTTTTATGAAGCGGTGTCCCCTCGAGAAAACGGTCGATGTCCACAGATTCCATGTTGTTAACTGAAGCCATGTCTGCTGTTGATGAAGTTCCGGAAATATCACCACAATGAAAAATCTAAAACACGAAAATGCGAAAGATTTGTTCGTTTGTGAAGAGAAACCAGCCGAAAGATGAACGAATTGGCGAAAGATATATACGTTGTGAAGAGAAACCAGAGTTCAATTCGACCCTCGCATTCAATAAATGTAAACATTACAATTTCAATTACAGGGAACTTGATGTAAGCTCGTTAATATTTGTACAATAGGTTACAAGCAGATGTTCAGCTTTCTGTAAGCTGTACGTATATTCAAAGAGTTTTATCTAGATTCTGATTGCAGATTTTATCAAATTAAATTATTTCTAACTATAAAATAATGTTTTCAAAATGAAATATTTAGGCTCTATAGAACCAAACATCTACAAAAGAGAAGGTTGCCTCCCTTGGATTAAATCACATCGTTGTTAGTAAGCTTGCCTACTGAGCCTGTCTAGTGCGTTTTCTAGTCTCTACTTCCTTCTTTTCCTTCTGTGAGCGCCAAATAATACTATGTGTGTTTATTTGTGTAATTGTCTTAGTGGCCTCAACGCCCCCCCCCCCCCCCCCCCATTGATTTCATGTGTTTACATGTGCAGCATTAGAATCGATGGTATGAACACCATAGGACAGACAAGCAAATAAGCCGATTGGTAGGTATTACCAGTGAGTTGATATGAACACCTTAAAAGTGTGGTAGACATGACAATAACAATGCCATTGTCTTGTAACCTGTCAGTATTGTTGTTAAGGATGTCAGGGCGAACACTGTGACATAACGACAATTTAAAGATGGTCGCCCATCTTGTGACATTCACCAAAGTGGAACAGCATTTTGTTATCCGTGTTTTGGTTAGCGTTGTTGTGAAACCTGTAGAATAGATATTCATCGGCGACACAGTGACAGTGAAAGAAATCAAGGCTGTGCTTCGACGATCAAAAAACAGCGCTCCAGGTCCAGATGGCATAAGACACAATGACATCAATAGGTGTACCGACAACGAGCTAGAGGAACTAGCAGACATGTACAACAACAGTATAAGGAGTGCTAGCATCAAGGTGGAGTGGTTACACAGCTATCTGATTCCCTTGCCGAAGCCTGGCAAAGACCACACAAAAATTCAGGGATATCGAGTTATAACCATGCAGAATACCATAGGCAAGCTACTGGAGAAGTTAATTGCCAGGAAAATATCAAGCTAGCTAGAGGGGCAAGGTGTTTTCCCACCTACCCTGGGTGGGTACCGTCCAAAAAGAGAAACCTGGACCAATGCAGCAGTTTTTGCCCATGATGTCTATGAAGGTTTCCACTCAGGCATTGAAACCTTTGCTGCAGCGATTGACCTTGAGGACGCGTACAACAGAGTACAATTGGATTTTTTAATGCTTCAGCTTCTTGAACTCAAAATAAGTCCATTCCTCCTTAGTTGGATTGCTGCAGCCCTCTTCCAAAGGAAAGCAGTTTTTACATGTGGCATTTGGACGTCGGAACCAACAAAAATATATCCTGGCCTACCATAGGGATCACCATTATCTCCAGTACTGTTCAACGCCTAGACTGTGAGAATCATCAGTGAGCAGATCACTGGTCCTGGTAGGACATTGTCATATGCCGACGATGTTTTAGTGTATCGCCAGGGTAAGGATAGAGATCAGGTTGCTGTGGAACTACAAACCGAACTCAATCGCGTAAGTCCTTGGTGTGTTGAGGGTGGGGCAATGGTCAACCCAACAAAGGCAACAGTGACTTGGTTCTCGTTGAATAATCATATTGTCAACACTCCAACACCAACTGTAAATCTGTGTTCAGAGACGGTGGAACGAATGCAGGCAATGAATTACCCGTGGATACGGTTTGATCGATATAATGAGCACATAGACCTGGTGATAACAAAGGCCAAGCGGGGGTTGGCTGCGATGCGGGTGATGGCGGCAGCAAACTGTGAGCAGCGCCATCTGTGTCTTCTATACGAAGGGCTGGTCATGTCTGTTTTTGAGTATGCCGTAAGCAGATAGAAAGGATGGAAAGGATACAGAATGAAGCTATGCGCATTATTCTTGGATGTACAAGAGATACAGCATGCAGACAGAATACAAGTCTGAAGAGCTCGCACTTACCTCAGAGTTAACGCAAACACACAACATCCACTGCATAGTGAAATTATGAAGGTGAAGGGCAGCAGGTTAAAAAGAGGACGGTCGTGGATAGGTCAAGCTGAAGACATTCTTCAACAGGTGTGTTCACTTGAGGACTTAGAACCTGGCGAGGAGTGGGTACAAGCGCCAACATATTTCTGCACATCCTTTTCAGTTTACATCCAACTAGACAGAGAATTCAGACAAGAAAACCCGGCAGCTGTGGAGGCGGAAGTACAAGCGTTGATTTTCGAGAATTCACTAGACGGTGATGCTGTCATTTACACAGATGGGTCGGTCGTCCGACATGTGAGAAGCTCATGGGCCTTTACGGCTAAGGCAGGAAAGGGAATTGTGAAGGAGGGCTCTGGTGCTTTTGCTGAGACCACATGTAGGCTGACTATGGAAGTCATGGCAGTAAGTAAAGCAATAACATGGCTCGTGACACAGACATTCACAAGGGCATGTTTCCTTTGCGACTCAATGAACATGCTCAAGAGGATAGAGATGGGGGAGATTCGAAAAGAATAATTGCTGTCTCTGGAGCGGTCTCGGCTGGCAAAGATTAATTTCATCTTCGTGCCAGGGCATGCGGGAGTACAAGGGAATGAGCGGGCTGACAAGCTCGCAGGTAACGCTACTGTGAAGGGCTGACGCGCCATGGACCAGGCTGATATCCTGAATGCTCTACGAGAACTAAGACTTTTGCGATAACCAAGTGATGACTGTGAATCTACAACCATGGCTATACTGCGAGAACAGCAAATTAAAAGAGGGGTGGCCAAACAAGAACACTACGCAGGAAGCCAAAGAAGACTGATAAACCAACACAGAACTGCTGTCGTTAGCCGCTACACGCTGCGGGATTTGTTGAGGAGGGGATCCGAGCACTTATGGACTGAATGGTTCGATGTGCAATGAGGATGATCTGTCGACTAATTAACTAATTCATCGGCGAACCAATCTGGGCCATTATACGTGGACACGTGTTAGATAGCAGGTGGATGGGTTTGCTGGTTGTGTGGTTGGTTTGCTAGTTGTCTCGTTCTTTCGTTCATTAGTTAGCTAGTTAGTTAGTTAGTTAGGTAGTTAGGTAGTTAGTTAGGTAGTTAGTTAGGTAGTTAGTTAGTTAGTTAGGTAGTTAGGTAGTTAGTTAGTTAGTTAGGTAGTTAGTTAGTTAGTTAGGTAGTTAGTTAGTTAGTTAGGTAGTTAGGTAGTTAGTTAGTGGTTTGGTTGGTTGGTTGGTTGGTTGGTTGGTTGGTTAGGTAGTTAGTTAGTTAGTTAGTTATTTAGTTAGTTAGTTAGTTAGTCCCCATTTCATCCCCATGGCACACGGAAGTATAAATCACAAAGAGAACTGGTTACTCGCATCAGATGAAGACAGTCCACATTTTTGGGGCATGCGGTGAGAAGGGGAAAGCTGGAGTATGTCGTCACAACAAGAAGGCTGGAGGGGAAGAGAGGCAGGGGGAGACAGAAAGAAAATGCCGAACAGTTTGAGATCGTGGCAATGAGGAAAGTCCGTAATCGAAATGATTGGAAGCATGAGAGACAGAAGAATGTGGACAGGCATGATCACCAACGCCACACAGCAGGGACTACAAGATGAACAAATTTGTTCATTTGGAAATCGTGTATGTACGACCTGTTGCCATGTGTTGTAGTTTGGGGCACATTAAAGTGTTTAAAAAGTCGGTGTCCCTGGCATCGCATTATGACTTTCAGCTGTTGTATTGCCTAATGTGTCCTTTAACTTCTACGCAGTTATAGGAAAAAAATACATAATCTGTTCAATGCAAAGTTTGTGACATGCATTCTTTCTGGGACATTCGCACTCATACAATATATTCAGAACATTATAGGGTTTGGCGGGCCATAGCGGCCATACCACTTCCCCTTCAAGAAAAATTCAATACGGCGCCTTGCATTCAATAAATGTAAACATTACAATTTTAACTACAGGGAACTTGATGTAAGCTCGTTAATATTTGTACAATAGGTTATAAGCAGATGTGCAGCATTCTGTAAGTTTTACTTATATTCAAAGAGTTTTATCTAGATTCTGATTGCAGATTTTAACAAATTAAATTATTTCTAACTATAAAATGATGTTTTGAAAATGAAATATTTAGGCTCTATAGAACCAAACATCTACAAAAGAGAAGGTTGCCTCCCTTGGATTAAATCACATCGTTGTTAGTACGCTTGCCTACTGAGCCTGTCTAGTGCGTTTTCTAGTCTCTACTTCCTTCTTTTCCTTCTGTGAGCGCCAAATAATACTATGTGTGTTTATTTGTATAATTGTCTTAGTGGCCTCAACGGTCTCTCTTTCCCCCCCCCCCCCCCCCCCCCCCCCCATTGATTTCTTGTGTTTACATGTACAGCACTGGAACCGACCAATCATTTCTCTTCTTTAAATGTTTGTTCATATATACTCCGACAACAGCATTACGGTCCGATGTGTTTGTGTGTTTGTTATTTGAACTATGCTGGTTTAATATAAATTATGAGACCCATGGTGCTATCTCAATGGTTTGATACGAGTTCTGTCCGTATTCCATAATTGTTAGGTTCATGTGTATGATAGACATGACCAATGAAGACACTTTTTTTTTGGAGTGTCTAGTTGGTCATGCGTCGAAGTACACTTGTTCCTGCAGCGAGGTGCCGTCGTCATTTGGAGGCGACAGGTTCGATCCCGGTCGGTAACTATAGCTTTCAAATTGTATGTTGTCTAGTGAGTCTTCTAGTCTCTACTTCCTTCTTCTCCTTCTGTGAGCGCCAAATAATAATGTGTGTGTTTATTTGTGTAATTGCCTACCAAGACAGCGGTCCGGTTTTTTAAGTTCCAACAGCAGATTTATCGACCAGGACAATTCTGGCGCCGATCCAGCCTAATTAAAATAAGTACCAACATTATTTAGAATTATCTGGAAATTATGTGGGAGGTGAGTTGAGTTGATCTCTAAAGGACAGGCCTCTATCAAAAGTGATTCCCAGGTACTGCAGTCTGCATTCTCTAAAATATATTTCTACCATTTGTCGAGAGGCTTGGGAGAGCTTTAACAATCCTATTGTTCAGTGAGCACCATAGGACCTTTATGGGTCTGAGCTGAAACTTAACAAATGTATATGCCGCCGTTTATTCTTTTGTTACAAAGGAACGACGGGACTAGCTTATGGAGCTGGAGGACATCCCAGGCAGTAGGCTGCTCAATGTACGATGTGGCGACTTTAATGTACGAAACAGAAAGTGGGGCAATACCGGGGAAAACCTACTGAGAAATGCCCTTGCAAAAGCCATGGTGGATTCAGAAGTAGTCTGCATAAACGATGGGAGGCCAACTAGAATGGGGATGAGATCTGATGTTAGCGATTTGGCAGCAGACCGCATTGCGCTAGTTTTTTACGCTATGGTATGGGTGCACGTCGTTCAGAAAGCAATGGCAAACTACTGAACGTAAAACTTGCCAAGACATCTTCTTCTTCTTCCGCATTCTGAGCCATTGAGGTTCTTTGCTGCAGATACAAGACGTCTCCATTCGTCTCTCTGGTTGACCTTCTCTTGCCAGTCGCTGACATCAACAACAGCAAACAATGGTGTTGACTGCAAACGTCCTGTAAAGGATATGCAACTAACGTTAACAACACTTGCAAGCCAGAATGAACGCTCTGGGAAAAAAGACGAATAACTAAGTTTATCATGGGTGAGTGCAATGCACACACAAAAAAACAACAACACAAAGACAACCAACATATTTATTTACTATAAAAGGTTATCAAAGAAAGCGACGATAGCAACAAAGATAGTTACATCAGACCTAGTGTGCACATATCCGAATCTCTCAAACTAAGCAGCAAAAAAGGTTAGTGAGATTTGTGAAGTTGATATTTGGCTTCCAAGATTTAATCCATGTTTGGTTTGGAATTGCAGCATCCAATCTAGAGAATTGCTTTCAAATGTTCACTAGTCAATCTCGTTCGATGTATTGATTTTACAATTTCATTTTTGAAAATGTTTGCTCACAGACATAAATTGTTCCAACCACTGATACAATTTTTTTTTCATATCCTTTACAGGACATCGCTGTCAACATCAGCATCTTTCAGCTGATTGTTGATTTCTTGGCAAGATTACGCTCAGTAGTTTGCCATTGCTTTCTGAGCGACCGGCTCACATACCCCGTAAGTTGCCGACGCGGAGAGAACCGCTACCAATTCTCGCTCACATCACGTTACTTACGAGAGTATTACGGGATTACGGAGAAATTCGTGTAATCTCCTAGACCAGGGAGACCGGCACTGATGCCATACCAGCGGCAGATTGCTTCAGTTTCGGAAACTCAACATCAGCTAAGCAGCGGTAAAATTCAACAAGTTTTCCTTCTCTGTGCTTCTCTTTCAACAAGTCATTTGCTTGCAAATCAGTGAGCTTCAACTGTAGTTCAACTGGCACATCATCAAGGTTACAATCAAACGGATTCTGGAACAGAAGAATGTCACTTTCAATTCTGTCAAGATCTGAAAATCTCTCCAAACAAATGCTTCTTCAAGTCACGAATAATTTTTTTTTCGGAAAATCGAGTTTGACATCTTCGGCGATTGTAGCGCAAAACTCTTTGAAACAGTGAAAATGAGAAACGTTTTCTCCTTCCAGTTGTATTACAAACAATGACAGCTTTCTCCGAAATCCTTTTGATGATTCTGTAGAGATCACAGACGAGATTATCCTTTCCCTGAAGTTTCAAATTCAGATCATTCATGTTTGATGTGATGTCGACCAAAAATGATAACTTTGACAGCCAAGTAGGATCTGGCAGCTGTGGATCAGCTCTATTGTTTTCAGTGAGGAAAACATCTATTTCGTTTCGGAGCTTGTAAAAACGAAACAGGACTTGACCGCAGCTGAGCCACACTCACTGATGTGTGATAAGGCAAGTCACAGAAGTCAGAATCAATTTCTTCAAGAAACGCCTTGAACTGACGGTGATTGAGTGCATATCCCCGAATGAAGTTCACAGCAGAAACGACTGGTTTCAGTACACAAGATATGTCTAAGTCTTTCCCCACAGAGTGCTTGCTGATGTATGATGCAGTGTATGAACAGAGCGCACGGAATTTGCAAATTTTCCAACTGAGTCCTGATCTGTACCATCAGACTCTTCCTCACTCCAGCCATGTTTTTTCCTCCATCAAAGCTGATTCCACTGAAGGTTATACTTTTTGCACTTCCATTAAAATGTCTTTTCCTGTTGTTGTTCCATGCATGCTGCAAACGGATGCCAACTCTTCCGTTATCTGAAAGTCCAAATTGACACCACAAATGAACACGAGAAGTTGTGACGTACTCGAGAGATCAGTAGACTCATACAGCGCCAGAGAATACCACAACACGTTCCTAGTTTTCTCGCGTATCTGTGGCACTATGTTCTCTCCAAATTCTTCTGTTCTTCGCACAACTGAACTTGCCGTAAGGCAGATAGTTCCAAACAAATCGGCTTTCTCAGACACAAGTCATTTGCTGCTTCCATAATACACTCTTTGATGAAGTTGCCATCAGTAAACTGTTTTCCTCGTTCTGCCATCTTATACACAATGTTGTAGCTTTGTAAGAGTGACAGATTCATTTTCAGCAAACTTTCTCGTGAAGAGATTTCTTTGATGTTTCAAAACCACGTTTCATGGACTCATATTTCTCAGAGCGTAACTTATCAGAAAACTTTCAATACGTTGATAGATGTTTTGGTTCGCAGTGACGCCGAAGATTGTACTCTTCCAATATGGCAACACTTTAGCTGTATATTACGCAACTGGTTTTCTTGTCCTTTGTTTCCACAAAGAAGTACTTTACTCCCCATTCTTCATTGAAAACGCGACACTCGGCGTCCACTTGTCTTTTCTTAGTAGCCATAATGAAGGGTGAAGTACACGGGATCTGAAAATGAAAAAGACATTGAGTTAGAAACATAATTAAAATCCTATTGACACACAAGAAAAACAGGCGACTAGGGGTCACATGTGAAGCTACGGCTCACCATAGGTACATATAAAGTTTATTTGTACCTATGGTAAAAGATTATATCTCATAATAAAGTTTGCAAAATAAATAGGGCCGGCCTAAATAAACAGCCTAGAGCAGAGTTTTTCAACCGGGGTTCCTGGAGTGGCAGCAAGGGGTTCCGCCGAAACAGACCGAAATCGCCTAAATGCAACATTTCTGCCCATCTGGTTTATTACATAAAGTAGGACAGACACTTGGATCATCGTATAGAGTTCCTTGAGCAACGTAAATATTTGCTTAAGGATCTGCTCCAGCAGAAAGATTGAAAAACACTGGCACAGCGACCAGCTCGATTAACACCTTGACCGGGGACTTCTTCTGAGCTGGGGATAATATTTTCGTAATAACACGAGGATTCTTTGGCATTGCTTCTATTCACACTTGTAGTTCACTTACCTATCACTGTCAAGCATAGAAATTCCTTTTACACATCCATAAAATGTATGACTGGCAAAAATAAGTAAGTATTCCTGGAACATTGGAATTGTGTTGATAGCCGGACGCATCTGGTGGAGGGAAAGATGTGTGTGTGTGTGTGTGTGTGTGTGTGTGTGTGTGTGTGTGTGTCTAAATGTGTTTGTGTATGTGTGTTGCTATGGTAACCATGGAAATGTCAAAGCGTAGGCAGCGCTACAACGAGCCGAGGAAGGACTTGGGACGAAGCGAAATAAGTAAACATTACAATAAACAAGAACATCTAGATACAATAATTTATAACTGAAAATTATAAATTTAAGACACATAGTAGCTAGGAGGTCTTCGCACGTGTAAATCAATCAATCAATCAGGTTCCGTCTCCACAATGAAGGTTGGCTACAATGGATCTCAAACACCGTCTCTCGCCTTGACAGTACATTATATCAGGCTGATGTTCGTCCATCTTTTGATGTTATCTTCCCACTTGTATCGTTGTCTACCTCTTGCTCGCTTGCCCTCAACCTTGCCCTCCAGTATGGTTTTTATAAGAGTATCATGTCTTTTAACGTGACTGAAATATTTCACTTGCCTCCTCTTTATTTCTTTCATCAACTTCTCTCTCTCTCTCTCTCTCTCTCTCTCTCTCTCTCTCTCTCTCTCTCTCTCTCTCTCTCTCTCTCTCTCTCTCTCTCTCTCTCTCTCTCTCTCTCTCTCTCTCTCTCTTCATTTCCAGTTTTTCTAGAACCTCTGCATGTGATTGATTTTGTTTCCACGAAATACGACACATTCGTCTGTATATCCATATATTCAGGGCCTCCATGCGACTTAGTAGTTGCTTGTTCAATGTCCAAGCTTCCGCGCCATACAGTAGTGTTGAATATACGTAGCATTTGACAATTATCATTTTTAATGCGCTGTTAATTTCTCTAGATGTTAATACTGATTTTTTGTGGAGATCACCTATTATTCTAAACATAATATTGACATTTAAATTGTATCACAACGCCTCGAGTTCCATACGTTATATCAAGCATATTCGAGTAACTTCGGCGGGCCGGATGAAATGACGTCGCGGGCCGGATCCGGCCCGCGGGCCGTAGTTTGGTGGCCCCTGCTTTAAGGCATCTTAAGCCAGCGGCCTATAAATCCAGCCATTGTCAAACGCCCACCCTGTAAACGGTGGGAAATGTGGTGTTGCTTGTGTTTGCATATCATAGTACTATCATAGTGTTCGCATTGCATCGTTGTATCATAGTGTTCGTATTGCGTCGTTGTATCATAGTCTAGCATTGTAGTATCATAGTGTTAGTAAAGCACTGTTGTTTCATAGTGTGGGTATAGCACTGTAGTATCATAGTGTTTGTATAGCATTGTAGTCTCATCGCGTTTGTAGCATGGTTGTATTATAGTGTTTGTATAGCCGACCTCCTTGGTCTAGAGGTTTCACGACTTTCTCCGTAATCTCGTATAGTAACGCGACGTTGCGCGAAAATCGGTAGCGGTTCTCTCCGCGTCGGTAACTTATGGGGTATGTGAGCCGGTCGCCCAGAAAGCAATGGCATACTACTGAGCGTGGTCTTGCCAAGAAATCAACAATCAGCTGAAAGATGCTGATGTTGACAGCAATGTCCTGTAAAGGACCAAAAGCATAATAGTTTCACCGTGTTTGCAGACATTTGTAGCATAATAAAGTTTGTAAACTGTCGTGGTATCATGATGATTGTAGAGCATCATAGTATCATAATTTTTGTATAGCATCGTAGTATCATATTGTGTGTGTGTGTGTGTGTGTGTATGTGTGTGTGTGTGTGGTGGGGGGGGGGAGTAATAGCAACTATTTTTTTGGGGGCATATCCTTTACAGGACATCGCTGTCAACATCAGCATCTTTCAGCTGTATGTTGATTTCTTGGCAAGATTACGCTCAGTAGTTTGCCATTGCTTTCTGAGCGGCCGGCTCACATACCCCGTAAGTTACCGACCCGATTCGAACCACTGCTGATTCTCACCATCGTCACGTTACTTACGAGAGTATACGAGATTACGGAGAAAAGTCGCTAACCTCTAAGCCAGTAAGCCGGCAATAGCAACTATAGATTTACTTATAATACAGCGAGTAAAGTGGCTCGGCCAAATAAATAGACCGTCAATTGACAGCATACCACAAGAAGCAATAATGTACAGAGCGAATGAAACCTGAAGAAATGGCCGACCATGTAAACCACATGTGTCAAACTCAAGGCCCTCAGGCCACATCAGGCCCGGTCTACAATCATATCAGTCCCGAGAGGTCTCAATGGACGTACACATTTTTGGCAAATATATTTTTTTTTATAAATGCAAATCAAATTCCCTAATTAGAAACCTAGCCGACTAATAGGATACCTGATAGCTATTTGTTTAGTTTAGTCGACGGATCAACATCACGGCATACTGGTGTAACCCATAAGTGCTCGGTTATACTCCTAAACAAGCCTGAGTCCGGAGAGTCTCAGCTCAATGCATGAACTCCGTAGCACCGGAAATTATCCTGAACTACTTTGGGTAGATTTTTAACTCGAAGTTTTGCCCGGGCAGCGCCGTTAGGCTACTCTTTTTCGATTTCCAACTGCCAAGGGACTGTTTACGTGCGCAACAATACACACGGGCGTCCGATATCACTACCCAGAGACCAGGGGAAATTTTGTTACTAGAAGTCCACGTGAAAAAAATCCCGGCCCTCACTGGGGCTTAAACCCGGGGCCTCCAGCACTCGAGGCGGACACTATACCTCGAGACTGAGAGCGTTCTCGCTTTGATCAGAATAAGCGAAAATAAAAATTGTGTAGTGAGTGGATGTTCGTCGTTATGGTGACCTAGCAACGACACTGTGGGGCCTGCACAGTTCACTCGTTTCATTCCTGAAGAGAAACATGCAGCTCGAACCTTGAGCATGTTTAGTAGCACATATCTGTGTGAGCAGCTATCTTTTGTGATGAAGATTAAAAACACATCACACAGAAGTCGTCTCATTGATGAGCACTTGCAGTCTATCATGAGAATCTCAATGACACAAAATATTACTCCCAACATAAACGAACTTGTAGCCAAGAAAAGATGCCAAACATCGTGCTCTGACAAACTGACATACAAGTGAAAATGTGTATACCAATGATGTTGTATTATTAAAACTTTTTTTCTGTTTTAATTTATATTGATGTTTAAAAAGGGTTTAATTTTCGGCTCATTGAATGTTTATCCTATTCGGTCCCGCAACCTTACGTGTGATTTGAGTTTCGGCCACCTGAGCGATTGAGTTTGACACCCCTGATGTAAACCATGGACGGCCGGAATAGCAGAATTCTTGGGAATTTCGATATATAAAGCGCACCAACGGACACTCTCCCGCTGTTATGTTTCCCTTCAACACTGCAATGTACAAGATGAACAAGATGAGATGAGATGAGATGATGAATGAATTGATCATCTTCCCTTTCAGAAATCTTCAGCCAGAGACCAGCAATAGTTCACTATAACAAAAAAGACAGCATCACCGAAAAGTAATATTGTTTATCAGCCAATTTTGCTTCAACGTTCAGATCGTGTAGATTGTCAATGTTTTCTTCGTTTTAGTTAGTCAGTCGCGGTTCCAACTTCACGGAAAAGGTCGCCCCATTATGCTCCGTTCCAGTGAATATCACACAAAATGCCCCTCACTGCCCCATGTGAAAAGTGGAACAGACATGAGTCTCAACAAACCAACAGCCCGCACAGGTAGACCATGCATCATGCCGCTGCCAGAATCATGTCAGAATGCCAACACAAAAGTCCGCCACGAAAAATACAGTTCATCGTCGATGGCAGCGGCAGTCACTAGAAAAGAATGTTCTAAGAATGTGGTCCGCAACATGTAGCTTCAAGAGTGGTTGCAACATGTACAGTATGGTAGTATCAGGATCGTACCCTGTCTCCCTCGTCACGGTATGAATCCTAGGAAGGATCCCGCGCCGGTTCCTCTGATTCATGCACTTTCCGACCCAAGTTGTCTCTCATGTCCTGTGTCCACCATCGTCTTGGTCGACCCTTGCCTCTATGCCCACGGACCATGTCTTCTATCACTGTCCTCTCCAAGCCACTGACGTTTAATACGGCCAAAGTAGTTCAGTTTCCGAGCAATAATGCTATCTATTTATGAGCCAGTTTTCTTTCATGTTCAGAACATGTAAAATTTCACTGTATTTCTTCCTATTGGTTCACGGCATTCTAACCATTTTTCCATACACAGCTTGGAATTCTGAGGTAAGTAGGAACGTTTTTTTAACTTTCCTTTTCTCTTCATTTCTTTCATTTTTCCATCTTTTTATTCTTCTCGTCCCGTCGTCACGTTTTAATGTAGTCAAAGGAGATCTCCGTGACAATATGATGTGTTTTGTGAATGTGTTTGTTTACTGATGAAGGCTAATCGCCGCCACGTCCTGTATGTGTCGTAAATCTGTTATGTAAAGATGCACTACTTTGTGTCATTTTATATTATTAACCATTTTTCTGGAAACCTTTAAGTTCAAATTCTCAATGTTCTTGTTTAGTGATTGCCATCTTTGTTTCTTCGTTAGATGGCTTTGAACCCAAGCCTAGTCCGTACAGATACTACTGCTTCTGGTACACTGGAGTGATTTTTGCATGTGGATTAGCTTTCCCTATTACCAGTGTCCCTGGCCATCAGGCATACCTACTCCGACTTCTGAGGTACTTGTGCGATGTGGTCCATGATTCACACCACGTGTTACCACAGGTAAATTGTATGTTCTCAGAGTACTACCTGTTATCTGTTTCCTTGCATATGGTCGTCAAGTCTTCATGCTCTTTAATCTCTATTTTGCTATTTGCCTGCCCCGGTCTCATTTCCCTAAAACATTTCAATTATTGATTATGGTGCCAAGGTATGAAAGGTTTATAACATAATCAATTACTTCATTGTTGATTGGAATATTTGGTTTACATGTCACGGTGCCCGTAGAGAATAGTATTATTGTTATTATTATTATTATGTGTGTGTGTGTGTGTGTGTGTGTGTGTGTGTGTGTGTGTGTGTGTGTGTGTGTGTGTGTGTGTGTGTGTCCAAAAAATATGTTGATCTCCATGTGTCTTTTGTCAGACAGTTTATCTGATTCAGTGCCGATAGATAACACAGCCTTACAAAATAATTTTTTTTTTGGGGATTGGGTGCCAACAATTTTAGACATGATTTTGCATAAATGAGCTAAATCCAAATTAGCAGGGTTAGTTATTTATATACAGGCATTTGTTTATTTTATTATTATTATTACAGTATTTTCTCTAGAAAGTTAAAGTCAGTTGCATATACTTAAAAAGGACTTGCAGTCAACACTAGCATTGTTTGCTGTTGTGATATCTTGACAAGTTTACGTTCAGTAGTTTGCTATTGCTTTCTGAACGACCATACCGTTTCGTAAATATCCAACGCAACGCGGTCTGCTGACAAATCGCGCGCACCTGTGTTTCGAACGCGGGTATACGGGATCACAAACCTCGCCCGTAACCTCTTCGCCACGGAGCGGCAACTTCTGTATAAGGCCCTGCAAAAAATTATTGCTATCTTTTTTTTTTTTTTTAAAATTGCATATCCCTTACAGGACGTTGCAGTCAACATCAGCATTTTTCAGCTGCTGTTGATGTACTAGGCAAGATTACTCTCAGTAGTTTGCCATTGCTTTCTGAGCGACCAGCTCACATACCCCGCAAGTTACCAACGCGGCGAGAACCGCTACCGATTCTCGCGCAGATTACGTTACTCACGAGAATATACGGGATTACAAGTCCCTTACAAAATAAAACTGCTTGCTTACAGTTTTCCAAGAATTGCCTTTTTTAGATTTTAACCCTCTGCATGCATGTTAGTATGCTAGTTATTTTCTTACATTTCTTAACATAGAATGACATCATCTTCAAGAATAATATGTTTTCTTTCACCGGATTTATTTGGTTTTATTTGTAGAGAGTACACTTTGAAAGAAGAACATAGGAAACAGCTTACTTTAAATTAAAACTAGGTGACCAGGACAAGTCTTGAACTCCTTATATTGTTTGCAAAACATGTGTTGAACACCTACAACAGTGGACTTGTGGTGGGAACAGGAAATGGTTAAAACGGTTTGGAGAGAGCCCAAGAACCACTATGATGACTGTTATTTCTGTGCTGTCAATATTAAGGAAATTAATGGAAATAAAGCACAAAAAGTAGAACTATCCAGATTTAGATTTTTCTAGAGGACCTGTTCTACATAGAGAAGGCATAACTAATTTCAACTTTCCAGTCAGATTTCGGATTCCCTGCTAGAAAATGAGACAGCAGTGGCATGTGAAACGACAAGTGAGAGTGATAGTGATTTAGAAGATCATTTTCCAGCAGCTCAACGCTTCGACCAGCGTGAA
Organism: Cepaea nemoralis; assembly: GCA_014155875.1. Lineage (NCBI taxonomy): Eukaryota > Metazoa > Mollusca > Gastropoda > Stylommatophora > Helicidae > Cepaea > Cepaea nemoralis. The sequence goes on from JACEFZ010013511.1 coordinate 23,423, forward strand.
CTGAATGTTCTAATCCGAGATCCAAATCTCTCCAAGGGAGTCTCGGAAATTTAGGCTTCAAGATTGAAGAAAATAACTGATTGCTGAAACAACGGTTGTATTTTATCGCAACAGAGAGCAAGGTTGTCTTCCATTCTCTTGTGAAGAATACAAACTTATATGTTGTACTAATGTAGGAGGTTTTGTAAACGAAATGGGTGTAAGTTATACAACAGATGAGTGGCGACTTTTCATTGAGCTCCAAAAGAAGTTTGAAAGGTGTTCTCTTACACAATGGTAACACATTTGGCTCAATTCCAATTGCTCATTCTACTACAATGAAGGAGGAGTATGCTACATTAAGCACAGTTCTGGAAAAATTGACGTATTCAGAAAATAACTAGATAGTTTGTGTGGATCTTAAAATGATGAACTTCTTGCTTTGCCAGCAAAGAGGGTTCATAAAATATCCATGAATTATATGTTTGTGGGATAGCAGGGCATAAGATACGCACTGGGCAAAGAAACAGCGGCCGTTGAGGAATGAATTGAATTGTGGAGAAAATATATTGTCAAGAAGCCTCTCAATGAGCGAAAAAGAGTTCTATTGCCACCATTACATATACAGCTTGGCTCGATGAAATAATTTGTTAAGGCACTAAACAAAGATGGTATCTGTTTAACATCACTTATGCAAAAAGTTTCCGGAATTGAGCATAGAGAAACTAAAAGGTGGAATTCTTGAAGGTCCATAACTTAGAAAGTTAATAAACGATCCCCATTTTATTGGTTCGATGAACAAAACAGAGTCTACAGCCTGGTCCTCATTTGTTTTGGCTGTGTAAAACTTCCTGGGTAACTTATTAGTCTGCATTAGTTGAAAACATGCTGTCGAGTTTGTCTAAGCCTGGATACAACAAGATCGTACAATTGCACTATCTCCATAACCAATTACATTTCTTTCCATTTAATCTTGGCGACTTTAGTGAGGAGCAAGGTGAAAGATTTCGCAAAGATATAAAAACAACGGAAGAGAGATACCAGAGACTTTGGTATGCCCCCCCCCCCCCCCCAAAAAAAAAAAAAAAAAAAAACTAAAGCTGATAGAAAAAATCTGATTACATTTTTGGAATCAGCAACACAACATTACCACCACCACCCCCCCCCCCCCAAAAAAAAAAAACAAAAACAAAAACAGCTATACAATTTAAGGCACCAAAATGTGCTTAAACCAGTGTAATTCATCGCCAAATGTGACCTCCCATTTGGATGAGAAGGACGATATATTGCCATACTAGGGTCGTGTTATTTGTTTTATTTCGTGCTACCATCCTCAATTTTAATGCCCAGTGAACAGAAATTAAAACAGAGGTAATGACTGTAACTAAAGAAGAAAAAGCAACAACGATTTACCTAAACGAACATCCCTTGAAACAAGTAAAGAGTTTCAAGTACCTAGGAAGTACAATATCATCAAATGGCAGATCAGAAGACGAGATCGAAAATCGATGCAACAAGGCAAACCAACTCATTGGACAAATGGCACCAATACTAAAGAACAAACATATATCAATAACTACTAAGAAATCACTTTACAATACAATCTTCCTACCAACTCTATGTTACCAATGCCAAACCTGGACAATGACAGAAAAAGAGAAAAGAAAAATCACAACAACAGAAATGAGATTCATGAGAAGAATACTCAATGTTTCAAGAAGAGATAAGATCAGAAATGAAGAAATCAGGACTAAAGTGGGGGTTAAATCAGCACTAGATTTTATTAGAAAGCAGCAAGTCAATGGTTTGGCCATACAAGTAGGTTACCAACTAACAGTATACCACAACAAGCAATGATGTACAGACCAGAGGGAAGCAGAGGAAGAGGCCGACCACGTAAACGATGGACGCAGAGAATAACAGAGTCCATGGGAATATCGATACATGAAGCCCATATTCGGGCACTCTCCCGCTGTTTATACTTCACCTCGACACTGCAAGGTCCAAAAGGAACATGATGAGATGAGATGATGAGATGAGATGATGAGATGAGATGAGAACGGAAATTTACATTATAATATTTGTTCATTTGATTGTGTACCATGTTTGTCCCAAACATACGTTTTGTTTGGCACTGAATCAGTTGAGGTTCGAATCCCTTGGCACAGCTTCAGAGGAGGACCGTATCATCCGTATTCAGACACATTTAAACCAAGTAACACACGCAAACCTTAATATAGATGCATACTGTCAGAAACAAATGTCCAGATTATTACTTGACATGTTAAAGTTGACCAGAGCAGACACTTAATGAAAGGGAACCGACATGGGCATTTTCCGTGGATCTTTAATTAACCTGTTTACTTCAGTGAATTCCGCGAGCTCAGACCATAGCAGACGTGAACTCCCTAATTCAAGCGGACAGCAGACGTTCTTGCGTAAGGCATTTCCCGCCGTCTGGGCCCGATTGAGAAGAATCTTGCGTGCCGGACAATCTAGTGCAGTTTTTTTTCCGGACTTTCGCTCTTTTTTGAACTTAAGCGTAGTTTACATGCTATAACTTTTACTGCACTGTCCTGATGTTAGCATGTGAATTCATTCATTCATTCAGTAGCATATCCTTTACAGAACCTCGCTCCCATAACAACCGTCCGGAAAATTTCTCGGTCATAAGCAAGATATCTCACCTCCGATACACCCATCTGGAGACCATCTGCCACAACTTGCACCCATCTTCTCTTTGACCTTCCTCTTCCTCTCTTTCCGGGCATATACTTCTTCATTATTGCTCTCTCCAAACTATCACGACGTTTTAAGTGACCAAAGTATTTGAATTTTCTTTGTGTTATCGTATTTAGTAGCCAACCTTCTTCAATAATAAGATCATGTCGCGTGGATGCATTTATCCTTTTCTGTATCCAAGATATTATTAGAACCCGTCTATAATATGTATTTTCAAAGGTATTTATGCGCTGTTCAGCTTGGTTAGTATGTTTCCAGGTCTCACAGCGTCGGGTGCCGATTTATGTATAAAACATATGGGGGGGGGGGGGGGGAGGACCCAACACGCCTCAGTGCGTATAGAATAGTGTCTTAGCGTTAATGGTATACATTAGTTATAGATCTAACAGAAGTGAACGTCGTAGTTGGAGACAACAACATCGGGGCAAATACACCGGCTCTTTGTGGGGAAGTTGTTCAGTCGCCTGCCTCCCGCTCTGAAGATTGTCGTCTCGGTTCCTGACGCCATCATTTCGTACACTAGTGCAATATTTTTCAGACACTCCTGGGGGGTCGTCGCTAGAGTTAGTGCTTTGTGCACTTTCGGCAGGCCGCCCTGGGGAAAAACCCCATGACATGTGGGATAAAACCCGGTGCAATGGAGTCGGTATTTTCACCTTTAAACAGTTTAAATAAGGGGAGACTGTTCTTGCCGCAAAGAGCCTTAGTGACACGGGCAGCTGATAAAGGGTGGGAAGAGGAAGGGATAATTTCCCTCTGGGTATTATTAACTGATTCATTGCCAAGAAAACGTAAGTTGGACCAAATATGTTTACACAGTCAAATGAACCACATTATAATGTAAATTTCTGTTCACCGAAATTGCAGAAGATACCGAGAAACAAAACAAATAAAACGATGACCCTGGTAAGGCGATATAACGTCCCTCTGGCTAAATGGGAGGTCACATTTGACGAAATTTTATCCTTCGGTACTCAGTCAGTTAATAATTATACAGGCAAGGAGTCAATTAGTCTTATGTAAAGGCAACAGCCGTATTTTGGCACGTTAGTTTAGTCGCTAGGGAGCTCAACTGATAAGGTCACGAGCCGAGCCTGGTCGGATGAAGTTTCGACTCCTGCATTCACCGTCTGCTAAGTGAGAACAAGACTGGCCATCTATTCCTCCTGGCATTCAGGTCCTGGCTCGCCAAGGGTGACGAACTCCCCTTGGTCAGTTTTGTGTACTAAACCTGCGTCTGGCCTAGCAAACCGACAGGGGATTTTTATACTGCTCGTAGAAGAAACTGTCAAAACTGTCATTTACTGCCAATATAGTACATTGCGGTGTATGGCAAAGGGGTCTTGAGCCTGAGGAATTAAGGCCGCCTGCAGTGCGCGAAGTGTGCAGGTTAGAGTTTTCTTGTTGCCCCAGAAAGAAAAACAAAATCCACACCTTACCAAGGATTCGAAACCGGGTCTCCCGAAGGATAATCCAGCATTCTAGCTACTCGGCCAGTAGATACAACTAAAAGTATAATCGGACTGACTCAATGTATCAAGAAGAGAGAAAATCAGAAATGAAAAAATCATAACTAAGTGGGGGTTATGCAACGCTAGATTTTATTAGAAGGTAGCAAGTCAAATGGTTTGGCCATGTAACTTGGTTAACAACTAACAGTATACCACAACAAGCAATTATGTACAGACCAAATGGAAGCGGAGGAAGAGGCTGGCCACGTAAACGATGGACAGAGGGAAAACAGAGTCCATGGGGGTGTCGATACACGAAACCCATAAACCAGCACTCTCCCGCTGTTTATACTTCACCTCGACACCGTAAGATACAAGAGGAACACGATGAGATGAGTTTAGGCCTCAAAATGTGATGGTGCTAGCACCTCAACAGATCTACAACAGCTTCCAGCTTTGGGGCGTGCATTTTGTTTTGTTTGTTTTCTTTTATATAACGGCCAACAGCAAAATCCACATTAATACTACCAGCATATCGGCTTCTAGCCTAGACCTGTGCATGCTTATTTTCCCCCGGTTCCTGGGAACAATTTGCTCTTTTTGCTGTTGGAATTACCCGACAACAGCTGCGGGCAATAATCAATTGTAGGAGCACAACATCAAAGTCAAGGACACGGCTGGAATCAACAACTAATGAGATCATGCTTCACAAACGATGGTAACTTGTCATCACTGCTTCCGCGCAATGAGTTGGAGGTGCTGCAAGAATGATCTCGCGGTGTTCAATATTTTTTATAAACTAGTGCTGGGGTTTAGAACTTCCTGATGCTGACAGGCAGCAAGGACACCTTCACAACAACAACAACAACAAAAACAACAACAACAACAACAACAACAACAACAACAACAACAACAACAACAACAACAACAACAACAACAACAACAACAACAACAACAACAACAACAACAACAACAACAACAACAACAACAACACAACAACAACAACAACAACAACAACAGCAGGAGCAGCAACAGCAGCAGCAGCAACAAAAACACAATAATAATACTAATCAATAATAATAAAAATAATAATAATAATAATAATAATAATAATAATAATAATAATAATACAATAACGTAAGTTGCGCTGACAATCGCTTGAACGCGATCCGACGAGCGTTTGATACCTGGGCTCGCCGATCACTACGGGAGGGAAAGTTCTTTCAGATACGATCTGATATCATTATCATCATCAAGTGCCCTGCCAGCTGGCGTAGGCGTTATGGCTCTCCACAGATCTCGGTCTTTGGTGTTCTGGATCAACTCTGCTGCTGATATTCCTCTATGCCACCGTCTCAATCCATCCAGCATCATTTATCTTGGTCTGCCTCTGCCTCTCTTCCCCTCGATCTTTCCAGTTGTCACGATGTTCTCCAATGCCTCTCTTCTCATCACATGACCGAAGAAAGAAATTTGTCTCTTCAATCCGATATGTAGAAAAAAACAACACTTTTCACCTCGTTCAACCTGCTGTGGTAGCGTTGGTTATAATTGTGGTAGTTCAGTGTGCGGGTTTAGTTTCTCTCGTATTCTGTGTCAGTGTTAGTTAACTTTTCGATTTCGCAGAGTTTATGCCTGTGACGTCAGATGGTGGGTTTGGCCGGCGGATAGGGAAAGGACAGGGCCATCTATCCCTCCGTGCACGCAGACCTCATAGATGTGATGGTTCTAACGCTTCATGGCCCTACAGTATGCCTGCCACAGGATTTATGGACTTGTTTAAACTCACGCACGCACCACGCACGCAAGCACACACACACACACACACACACACACACACATACATACACTCACACACACACACACACAGGCACACTGCACAGTTCGCGGCGAATGCACTAGCCAGACGGCTATTGATAAAAAAAAATAACTATACATTACCGAAGATTCGAACCCGGGTCTCACGAAGGAGAACCCGACATTATTAGCCACTCGGCCCTCTACAAATATGTTAAACCCGGAACCCGTCTCCCATCAACTTTATACTTCAGACCAAAAAAACTTGTCTCCAATCATCAACACGTTAAAAAATATATATAAAATTCCCCCATACAAAAACTGGTCTCCCATCAATTACACTTTTAAATATCAGACACCAAAACACTGGTCTTTCACCAACAACACTTTTATATGTCAGATTCCAATAAAAGGTTTCAAATCAACAACACTTTTATATATCAGACCCCAATAACTGGTTTCCCACCAACAACACTTTTATAAATCAGACCCCAAAAACTGATCTCTTACCAGCAACATTTTCTATACCTGACCCCAAAAACAGATCTTCCACCAACAACACGTTTATATACCAAACCCCAAAAACTGGTCTCCGATCAACAACACTTTTATAAATCAGACCCCAAAAACTCATCTCCTACCAGCAACACTTTTATATATCAGACCCCAATAACTGGTCTCCCATCAACAACACTTTTATATATCAGACCCCAAAAACTAGTCTCCCACCAAATCATATCATCCTCTAAATACCTACCCCACCCTGTCCACTTTTAATCCTAAAAGAGTTAACATAACACCTGATTGCGACGGAAAGCTGACTTTTCATCAAAGCCAGTCCCAAGGGCTATTTTCCCCACTGCTTTTCTTCTTGGCGGTTGCATATTTTCTCTTCGTTCTCTAGCTCTCGATTAGCAGTCTGCTCTCCGACAACCCTGTGCTGTTGTGTGTTGCGCTTATTTACCTGAACCGCGCCGTCGTTTATTTGTGCCTGCGTACATTGCCCGACCAGAGACAATCACACAGAGACATGCGTAGACAGAGAAGGCTGCATATTGTAGTTTCTTCTTTGCTGGGAATATGTAATTGTGGGTGGTCCTTCTTTGGCACAGTTTACTCTGGACAAGTCATGGGGCGTTCTGAAGTCTCTAATAACCGTGACCAGTTCTGTCTTTAATTTCTTCTTGTTTCTGTCTGTCTTTCTTTCATTTCTTCCTTCTATCTTGTTTGTTTTTCCCTCTATTTTAATCTACGCTCTTTTATATACACTTTTTTTTTCTTTCTCTACTTTTACCTACACTCTTTAATATATTCTTTCGTACTTTCTTTCTTTCTTTCTTTCTTTCTTTCTTTCTTTCTTTCTTTCTTTCTTTCTTTCTTTCTTTCTTTCTTTCTTTCTTTCTGCCTGCCTGCCTGCCTGGCTGTCTGTCTGTCTGTCGGCAGGCAAATATGACGACACATGGTATAAGATAAAGGCTATAGATAGCAATGTAGCTGTGTATGTGTCTTTGTTGTGACGTGCACTCACAGCAGCTTGATCAGATATGAGTGTAAATATTTCATACTTCTTGCTTCATTTCCACGACAGCTGGAAATAGTAAAGAGCAGGTCTAAAACGCAACCATCCTGGTAAAACTGTTAGAAAAACAAAGCAAAGGTAGACAGGGCCCGCTACTTAGGATGGAATCTGTCTAGAGTTATCAAACCTTACAGAAATGCATGCCGAAGTCGGACACGCTGATCTTTGCGGTCTCCCTGGCGAAGTTGTCAACGACTTTCTCCGTAATCCCCTATATCCAAGTGAGGAACACAGCTGCGCGAGATTCGGCAGCGGATCGCGTCGCGTTGGTTACTTAGGGGGTATGTGAGCCGGTCGCTTAGAAAGCAATGGCAAACTACTGAGCGTAATCTTGCCACGAATATCAACAACAGCTGGGAAGTGTTGATGTTGACTGAAACGCCCTGTAAGGGATATGCAACTTTAAATTTAAAAAAAATAAACACTAGACGTGACGCATTTCCAACGAAAGAAGAATGCAGATTAAGAAGAAGATCTTATTGATGATAAATAAAACTTTCATAATGAATTATTTTGAATGTGGCTAGACTGATAATGGCTTCCCATGCGAAAACCCCAGTGAGGGAAGGAAACAATAAAAACAATAAAAAAACATGCGACGCCGGAGTATGTTTCTGCTTCTTTTCAATCGTTGTTCTAGTAATGTTTCAGCAAGGAGTCCGACAGTTTTCGATATAAGTTGCTGTAAGATGACATCCCCAATCAGCTTCGTGTCAGTTTTTGCCTTCGTGGGCTAATTAGCAAAATGGCTGAGGGACTTTATCCAAAAGAAGCATGGGCTCTAATATACACCGATGGGTATGCGACTAGCGCAGTAAGCAGGGCGGCGCACGAGTTTATGTGGTCTATCCAATTGTGGCCAAATATTGGTACACAATCAAATCAACAAGTCTGTAAGATAAAAGTCTTAAAAGTCGAGATGCTTGACTTCATTGCACCGGGTTTTATCCCATATGGCTCGGCCTCTTTCTACAGGGCGGCCTATCGAAAGCGTGGCACAACGCACGAACTCCGTAGCTCCAGCGACGACCCCTAAGAGTCTCCGAGAAAACTGCACTCGTGAACCGAAAGACCTAGTCCGGATTCGAACCCACAACCTTCTGAGCGCGAGGCAGACGGCTCCCAAATAAACAAGTATTATAATGTTCATTTTCATTCATTGAGTATTTAAATTGCCGAAGATACCACGAAACAAAACAAATAACACTATGACGCTAGGATGGCGACATATCGTCCTTCTGTTCACATGGGAAGTCACATATAGCGATATTTTATCCTTTGGCACTGATTAGGTTAAATAAGAGAAGCATTTGCGACATCTCATGTACAGTAAACCGGCGCTGTGGTGTAGGGGATAATTTCATGATTCCCCGACGTACTGACATGGGGGTTTCAAATCAGCCATGGACCATTTAAAAGCAGACAGCCTTGCATTGACTTCCAAGGTATGAGGCGTCGGTAGATCAGAAAGTAATGGCAAACTACTGAACTACAATTAAAGTAAATAACAAACAGCTAATAAATGTTAGGGTTGACTTCAACGTCAAGTAAAGGACAAGCAACTAATTATTTGTTTAATGTACAGCTAAAAATGTAAAGAACGCTTGTATGTATTAGTATGTATTAGTATTAGTAAATGTATTACCCCGAGTGAGGGTGACTGTTTATCGTTGATTGTTGGTGTTAATATCAGAGACATTTTTAAAAAAGAAGATATGGATTCTGCGGACTCACCATAGTTAGAAATCATTTATGGGTTTACAATGTTTTCCTTGAGTGTAATATTTTTAAATTGTGTATTGCCATGTGCCACTTGAACACAATTAAGGTGTGTTGGAATAGGCTGCAGAACCCATCATTTGATGGCCCAATCTGAAGCGGATGGATGAGGCAGTCACTATCACAACTGCTGCATTTACATCTCAGAACATCTCCTAGTGATTTTGTTTTTTAGGCCAGGTGGATCTGGTCGCCAAGGTCGATTAAACAATCGACTTCGAAAGGTATTCAAACACATACTACCTGACCAAGAGGCAAGCGTGTTAGACTGTCAGCTGCCTTCTTACCTACCAGTTTACCTACCTACATACCTACCTACCTACCTACCTACCTACCTACCTATTACTTACTTACCTACCTACCTAACTACCTACCTATTACCTACCTACTTATCTACTACCTAGTTTAGTTTAGTCGATGGATCAACATCACGGCACACGGGTGTAACCCATAAGTGCTCCGTTCTCCTCCTAACTCAAACCTGAGTTTGGAGAAACTCACCTCAGTGCACGAACTCCGTAGCACCGGCGAGGATCCTGAAATACTTTGGGTAGATTTTTAACTCGAAATTTTGCCCGGGCAGCGCCAGTTAGGCTACTCTTTTTCGATTTCCAACTGCCAAGGGATTTTTTACGTGCGCAACAATACACACAGGCGTCCGATCTCACTACCCAGAGACCAGGGGAAATTTTATTACTAGAAGTCCACGTGAAAAAAATCCCGGTCCTCACCGGGGCTTGAACCCGGGACCTCCAGCACTCGAGGCGGACACCATACATCGAGACCACGCAACCCCCCATCTACTACCTAACTACCTATCCACCTATCTACCTACCTACCTACCTACAACCTACCACCTACCAACCTACCTACCAACCTACCTACCTACCTGCCTACTTACCAATATAGCTAGGTTGGCAATCATAACATCTGTAGTCACGTAAATAATGAAAGGACCGTTGTTCGAGAGGAAGGAACTGCCAGGAATGACGTATTTACATGAGGCAAGGAAACTCACTGACTACATAATAAACACCATCATCAAGAAACAGATCCTTTGCAGAGCGTCGCTCCCATTACGCCCCAACGACAATATTCTTAACCCTTTACCTGTTTCGTGCTTTTCCATGCTTAATGTGTCTTTAATGTTCCGTTTCCAGCTTTATGCCGGTCAACCACCGCTCTTCCAGGAATATTCTTTCCATCACTGTTTTTACTGTTACGTTTAGTACTGCCAAAATATTTCAGTTTCCGATACTTTATCCTGTTCTTGAGTCAGATTTCAAATACAAAATTCTACGGATAATGGAACAATAAGAAAGAAAATATTTAAAAAAAAATTAAGTGTAACGCGTACAAGAATATATAACAATATTAGCACAGCAGTAAACCAGACATCACACGAGAAGCTAACAGCCATAAATTAATTAAAATAACATTATCGAACATCCTTATCTGCCCAGACATAAACAACAAGGGACGCACCTTGTATCCTTCTGAAATATCCTAGAATGATCTGAGACAGAAGTGCGCATGCTCGACTCCATGCAGATGAAGCAGATAAGAGAGTCGTCAAGATGGTGCACACACAACACATTCCAAGGAATAATTACTTCAGACAAAGATCAAGATCAGACAAATATTCCCAAACAATAGATCTAGAAAGCCATCTCTTCAGATGAACAGATTATACAAACATAAAGATGTTTTGACACGAAATCACTTCTACAATTATTGCTGACAAGGAAACGGCAGATCAGATAAGAAGGAAGGAGTCCGGAGTAGTCATTTTTTAATGAAAGGAAAATTATTTTGAGTTACCTGTTAATGAAATGACGAAATAACCCATTTGCTCCCGTAGAGAGGGGCTTGGATCTCATCGGAGATGAAAGGAAACCGGATGATAGAGGAGCAGATTGGCTCTGCGTCCACTCGTGTGCGTGTCATAGGCGGCTAATGAGATTGGATAGTGAGGGATACATGGGGCATTTCGTGGGCGACTGTCTCAGAATAGAAATGTTTGTAGCTGACTATAGGGCATGGTTGAATGAGTTTCCTGCAGAGATGGTTCCGTATTCTTTCAACATTGTTGCTACATTTTGCAGTAGTAGAAGTAGTAGTAGTAGTAGTAGTAGTAGTAGCAGCAGCAGCAGCAGCAGCAGTAGTAGTAGTAGTAGTAGTAGTAGTAGTAGTAGTAGTAGTAGCAGCAATAGTAGTAGTAGCAGTAGTAGTAGGAGTAGTAGTAGTAGTAGTAGCAGTAGTAGTAGTAGTAGTAGCAGCAATAGTAGTAGTAGTAGTAGTAGTAGTAGTAGTAGTAGTAGTAGTAGTAGAAGTAACGGTAGTAGTAGTAAAATGAGTAGTAGTAATAATAGTAGTAGTTGTACTAGTAGTAGCGGTATTTGTAGTAGTAGTAGTAGTAGTAGTAGTAGTAGTAGCAGCAGCAGCAGCAGCAGCAGTAGTAGTAGTAGTAGTAGTAGTAGTAGTAGTAGTAGTAGTAATAGTAGTAGTAGTAATAGTAGCAGCAGTAGTAGTAGTAGTAGTAGTAGTAGTAGTAGTAGTAGTAGTAGTAGTAGTAGTAATGGCAGTAGTAGTAGTAGTCATAGTAATAATAATAATAATAGTAGTAGTAGTAGTAATAGTAGTAGTAGTAGTAGTAGTAGTAGTAGTAGTAGTAGTAGTAGTAGCATCAGCAGCAGCAGCAGCAGCAGCAGTAGTAGTAGTAGTAGTAGTAGTAGTAGTAGTAGTAGTAGTAGTAGTAGTAGTAGTAGTAGTAGTAGTAGTAAGAGTAGTAGCAGGAATAATAGTAGTAGTAGTGGTAGCAGCAGCAACAATGTGGTATTAGTAGTAGTAGTAGTAGTAGTAGTAGTAGTAGTAGTAGTAGTAGTAGTAGTAGTTAGTAGTAGTAGTAGTAGTGTAGTAGTAGTAGTAGTAGTAGTAGTAGTAGTAGTAGTAGTAGTAGTAGTGTAGTAGTAGTAGTAGTAGTAGTGTAGTAGTAGTAGTAGTAGTAGTAGTAGTAGTAGTAGTAGTGTAGTAGTAGTAGTAGTAGTAGTGTAGTAGTAGTAGTAGTAGTAGTGTAGTAGTAGTAGTAGTAGTAGTAGTAGTAGTAGTAGTAGTAGTGTAGTAGTAGTAGTAGTAGTAGTAGTAGTAGTAGTAGTAGTAGTGTAGTAGTAGTGTAGTAGTAGTGTAGTAGTAGTAGTAGTAGTAGTAGTAGTAGAAGTAGTTTTAGAAAAGTAATGGTAGTAGTAGCTGTTGTTGTGGCAGCTGTTGTAGTAGAAGTAGTAGTAGTGGTAGCATCTGCAGTGATAATAGTTGTAATTGTCGTAGTAGGAGTCAGCGTATTGCAGATGGAAACCTTGAGGCTATTTAAATAAACCCGAGAAATTCAGTCGTGGGTGCTGATGTGCACTCATAAAAGACTTGTGGATAGAAGTAGACACTAGAGGACTACTGCGCTATAACAGATCTTTTATATGTATGTGTTCTGTATTCGAGTATGTGAGTATGAGTTTGTGTGAGTGTATGTGAGCGTGGGTGGATGAGTGTGTGTGTGTGTGTGTGTGTGTGTGAGAGTAAGTGTGAGAGTATGGTTGAGTATGTGTGTAAGTGTGAGTGAGTATGAGTGTGAGAGTGTGTGATTGATTATAAGTGAGTTTGAGTATGAATGTGTATGCTTTTTACGTATGTGTTTGAGTAGGTGTGTGCATGTGTCGGTTTGCCTGTATGAACGTGTGCATGTGCGAGTGCTCGTGTGAGTATACCGCTTTGTGGTGGTGTGTGGGTTTGTAAGTTTAGTTTAATCGACGGATCAACATCACGACACACGGGACACACGACACACGACACACCCATAAGTGCTCCATTCTACTCGTAACTCAAGCCTGAGTCCGGAGAATATCAGCTCGGTGCACGAACTCTGTAGCACCGGCTAGGATCCTGAAATACTTTGGGTAGATCTTTAACTCCAAATTTTGCCTGGGCAGCGCCTTTAGGCTACTCTTTTTCGATTTACACCTGGAAATTGTGGGATTTTTTCAAGTGTCGCAACAATACACACGAGCGTCCGATCTCACTACCCAGAGACCAGGGGAAATTTTATTACTAGAAATCCACGTGAAAAAATCCCCGCGGGACCTCCAGCACTCGAGGCGGACACCATATCTCGAGACCACTTATTCCCCCCCCCCCCCCCCCCCCCCCCTTAAGTGGGTTAATGAACGTTTGTGTGTGAGTGTCTGTTTGGATGAATAAGTGAGTGCGTGTTTGCCCTGTAGTCTTTCTTGCAAAAGATGAGCCGCAAATATTGAATGACCAGGTGACAAATCCAAGACGTACTTCGCTAAGTCTAGACACACAAACACAATTTAATACTCGCCCCAAAAAACAAACGCCAAACGGGAAGGTCATGCATCGTCAGAGGAAGAAATGCCTCCAAGCCAGGTGGCTCTCCGGCTAGACAAACCAAACAAAGAGAATGGCCAGAAATGTATAAGGCTTCAGAGCGAAAGCAGATCGAGGAATATACACAGGAGTTCAAAGAGAAAAGTGGAAAGTAGAAGGCGTTGACAGCGATAAATGACGCCATAGGTCATGTTGACTGATGAACTTGATTTGTCCGTTTCCTCATTCTTCATCTCATTTCCACCACTTCTTCTTCTTCTTCTTCTTCTTCTTCTTCTTCTTCTTCTTCTTCTTCTTCTTCTTCTTCTTCTTCTTCTTCTTCTTCTTCTTCTTCTTCTTCTTCTTCTTCTTCTTCTTCTTCTTCTTCTTCTGCTGCTGCTGCTGCTGCTGCTGCTGCTTCTTCTTCTTCTTCTTCTTCTTCTTCTTCTTCTTCTTCTTCTTCTTCTTCTTCTTCTTCTTCTTCTTCTTCTTCTTCTTCTTCCTCCTTCTTCTTCTTCATCTCTACACCGCCCTTTATCTTTGTTTCTCCTCCTCCTCCTCCTCCTTCTCCTTCTTCCTCTTCTTCTTCTTCTTCTTCTTCTTCTTCTTCTTCTTCTTCTTCTTCTTCTTCTTCTTCTTCTTCTTCTTCTTCTTCTTCTTCTTCCTCCTCCTCTTCCTTCTTTCGCTTTGCTATTGTAATAATGTCAATGCTGTATTGAGTGACACTCATACAAGTGGAGGAAAGAAGTGAAATTGTAGGACACATTAGACAAAATAACAAATTGAAAGATTACAGAGACCAAACGAGGATTCTAAACTTTCGCTCAAAATACGCTTCTTTGTAGAAACAGGTGTGATTCGACGCACTGTCAACTGGACATCCCTAAAATAGATGTCTTCAATTGTTAAGTCGATGCATATTCTCGAAGATAATGGTAATAGGAGAGATAAAAATATTTGTGCTTGTGGTAATGATGGTGATTAAGATGATGATGGCATGATAGTGATTATAGTGGCATTAACGATAATAGTTCAGATTATTGTTATTATTAGAATGGTTAAAAGTTATGTTTATTTTTAAGATGATTTTGATGACGACCTTAATGATTAAGACGATAATAATGAAGGTGATGATTAGGATGACAACGATGGTGAAGATGATCTTGTTGCCCATAATGAAGATAATGGTAATAACAGCGATAAGTATGATGATGACGACGACGACATGATGATGACAAAAATGGCAGCCACGAAGATCTTTCTGTGCATACATTTAAAGTTTTAAAAGAAACCTCCCTTTATTTCCTTAAAAATGCCCTGATGCTTACCTAAAATATGGTGCTAGCGCCATATTTGTTGATCATTCGGCACTCGATATATGTACTACACACAGTCCATTACCCCGTGTGGACAAAAATCACCTTCGGATTGATAGGACTGTGAGGGTAAAACCGTGGGCAGCTGCTTTGGTGGCTGTCTAGTCACAGGACTATCATTATGAGCTTGTGATGGGCCCTACTATAACTTCTCCTTGTAGTTGAACTGGGTAGGATAAT
The DNA here is from genome assembly GCA_014155875.1 of Cepaea nemoralis. Taxonomy (NCBI): domain Eukaryota; kingdom Metazoa; phylum Mollusca; class Gastropoda; order Stylommatophora; family Helicidae; genus Cepaea; species Cepaea nemoralis. Next base: position 38,683 of record JACEFZ010013511.1, read on the forward strand.
CGTGAAATCGAATTGGATATTTGATGTTTCCATTATCAGACCAGGGCGTCTCTACTTCCCGGGAAATTTCCCGGAACCCATCTTAGGCTGGGTTCACCTGAGAGCCTAGTTCAGTGGAAATAACTCCCCGCCTCGAGAAGTATTTAAACACGTGACCATCCTGCCGACATTTAAGCGCGCTTTCCGTTGCATGCCGTCACTCTCCTGGGATCCAATTATTAAACAAATATGCAGTCAGTCCGTGAGTATAAATGTCGCTGATGAGCGACGCGGGACCCACCACAGATCTGGGGCAATATGGGCATTGTAAAGTTCACATCATGTGCAGGATTCATTTCTTGTGCTTTTTCTTGAGTGTTTTCGCTGTTATTTCTCCGGAGTATTTGCATTCATCATCATCATCATCATCATCATCATCATCATCATCATCATCATCATCATCATCATCATCATTATCATCATCATCATCATCATCATCATCATCATCATCATCATCATCATCATCATCACATGCCCTGCCAGCTGGTGTAGACGTTTATGTTTCTCCACAGATCTCAGTCCTTGGTGTTCTGGATCAACACTGCTGATGATATTCCTCCATGCCATCGTCTCAGTCCATCATTTCTATAGGTCTGCCTTTGCCTGTTTTCCCATTGATCTTTCCAGTTGTCACTACACTCTCAAATGCATGTCTTCTCATCACATGACCAAAGAAAGCCGTGTGTCTCTTTCTTAGTGTTGTATATAATGTTCTAGTTTCATTAGCCATATTCAGCCAATCGTTGTTAGTTACTCTGTGGTCTCAGGAATTCGCAACATTCGTCTCAGGAACCACATCTCTGTTGCTTCGAAGTTATTTCTTTGTTCGCGCATTTAAATATGTAGTAATATCTATTGTTCATTAAATTGCATGCCATGGCAGATCCAAACCTACGTTTTATTTGGCACCGAATCAATTAAAGAACAATTCTCCTTATACCGTAGACCGGAAAGGGGGAGGGGCATAGAAACTATGAATATCGAAGAAATGTGTCTTAAAAACAAAGCTGTCTGAAACGCTAAGATATTTTGGCAATATGAAATGTCGCATAGGTTTGGAAGGAACAGATACGGAAGGCATGGTTCTTGGAGGAAGCGACGGGGGGCGACTAGTACTCAGATGGACAAGGGACATTGATGATACTTTTGACCCCAGAGGTTTGTTTAAAGCTCCGGGATGGAAAGTGTCTTCAATGTCCTCTGCCCATCTCAGTGCTAGTCGAGCCCCGACCTCTTCTTCCAGATACCACCCTAACGGCAGGATGGTTTTCTAGGCAATTGCATGTTCTGTAGCTTGCCATTGTTTTCTGAGCCTAGATCTGAGCTGAGTTAAGAAACGACATACCAGCACTCTGGACATTCCTAAGCGTGCACCGTCTCAATCTGCAACAGCCAGCGAAGAGTCCCAATATTAATGGTACCAGTAGCAGTGCAATTTATTTGTCCGTCTGGCACTTTCTCGGAGTTTTGAGTTGGACCCAAAACTTTACGATCCTAAAATAATGTGAACTCAGCTACGCCCGTTAAACATAAGAGTGCTAGACGCTATGCCAACGCGTCTCGTATGTTGAAGCTAGACAAAATGTCAGAGACAGAATGAGGTAATTGACAGACGTGAAATTTTGAAGCGTGTATTATCTCCTCCTGCCCCGTGGGTTGTAGACATCGGGCATGTACTTATCTCCCGCTTAATGCCAGATCAGCGCCTGACAAGCCGCTTGTAGCAGGAGAAGGCAATCCCACGGTAGACGTTGCTTCTGTAGTTGAATTGGAAATTTAAGAAATGACGTTGTATATACTGGGTCACATCTTTGCGAGGTTTCGATTAGTTCCGTTGTTTGCACCAATTTCTCGTTGGAACATCGGACTATAGTCAGGTAACTGGCTTGCAGGTGTGTCTCATCGATCCATGGTTTACCACTGCCTCAAACATGTAAGGTGGCCCATCGCAGATACTGTAGTTCAAGTACACAGTGTTATTGCCCAGAAGTAATTTCCCGCTATGGGTCTGTCATGTGATAGCGCCAACATATTTTGTAGACCTGAGAGCTAGGGGGAATGGGTGGTCAGTATTTCATTCACTTTGGCAAGCGACGACCCCAGGAGTCCAACCCGTGTCAGATCCAGTTTTTGGTGGTCACTTATTCTATTGTAGGGCATAATGAGATGAGGTGGTCATTTCCTTTTCTTGACACCCGCCCTTCACCTTTTGTGAAGGTCGGATGTCAAGAAAAGGAAATGACCACCTCAGTCCCAGAACGTTCAGAAAAAGTCGTCCTACAAAAATAAAACAAATGTCACTCCCTTTGGACAACAATTACCTTCAAATTAATATCCGAATTGAGGCTGACTCAGGATTATTAATCTGAGCCAGGGATAGACCCTAATATAACTTGTCTTCTTAGGTTGAACTGGGTAAGGGTAATGGCAGAGTGGGGAAAATAATGTCTCTTATCCAATAAATGATCCCGCGACAGTCCCAGAGCCCTATTGGTCGGACAAACATAATCTCAGAGCCCTATTGGTCAGACAAACATCATCCTACCACTGATGGGGATAAGAAGCCGGACTCCCAGGTCAATCCAGCCTTAAAAGGTAACCAAAACAGCAATCTGTAGGAAGGTGTAGGAATTAAATGCGATAGGCCGGATGCCCGTCACATCAGCCATCGGGTGAAAGTTGGTCTACACAGTTTGAGGCCAGCACCATATACCAAACACAGAGTGGAATAAGGTCCTTCACTCACTTTTACTGAGTGGTGGGGATTGAATTTGTAGCAATATCTTGTTATACAAGCACACTAAATGCTTTATGTATCACCGTCACTGGGAGGGGGGGGGGGGGGTGAGTAGTCTCAAGGTTTAGTGTCCGCCTCGAGTGCTGAAGGTCCCGTGTTCAAGCCCCGGTGAGGATCGAGATTTTTTTCACGTAGACCTCTAGTAACAAAATTTCCCCTGGTCTCTGGGTAGTGAGATCGGACGCCCGTGTGCATTGTTGCGCACGTAAAAAAAAAAAAATCTTGCCAGTTGGAAATCGAAAAAGAGTAGTCTAAGGACGCTGCGCAGGCAAAACATTGGAGTTAAACATATACCCAAAGTATTTCAGTATCCTCACCGGTGCTACGGAGTTGGTGCACTGAGCTGAGATTCTGCGGACTTAGGCTTGAGTCAGGAGTAGAAATGAGCACTTATTGGTTACACCCGTGTGCCGTGATGTTGATCAGTCGACTAAACTGAACTAAACTAAATTGTATCACCGCCACTGTCAGCTACTTATATCAGACAGAAAAATGTGACTCCCGTATACATATAGTTCAATACACATAAATAAACATATACATTAATATCCTCACACACACACACACACACACACACACACACACACACACACACACGCACACACACACACACACACACACACACACACACACACACGCACGCACACACACACACGCACGCACACACACACACACACACGCACGCACACACACACACACGCACGCACACACACACACACGCACGCACACACACACACACGCACGCACGCACGCACACACAGGCATTAATACACAAGAAGACATACACACAGAAACATACAAACACACACACGCGTATATATTGTGAGACAGTCAAACATGAATGCATGCTACCTAGCTACCTACCTACATAATGCATTTCTGTCTGTCTGTCTGTCTGTCTGTCTGTCTGTCTGTCTGCCTGCCTGCCTGCCTGCCTGCCTGCCTGTCTGTCTGTCTGTCTGTCTGCCTGCCTACCTGCCTGCCTGCCTGTCTGTCTGTCTGTCTGTCTGTCTGTCTGTCTGTCTGTCTGTCTGTCTGTCTGTCAGCACGTATTAAGCAGAAATGGAGTGTACTGCCTGCAAAAACTACAACAGCAACAAAAGCAAGTTATATACATAGGAGTTAACAGCTAATAAAATACATAAACACAAACATAACTACGAAATCACATACATACAAAAATAACACAGCCTGCATGAAATAGACATTATATGATCGTCGTGCCAAATCAAATAACACAAACAGAATTGTGCAGCGTAAAGCTTCGATCTACTAACAGACCTACCAAGGGTTAAAAGAGACCGTGATTCTAGTCAAGAAATAATTAACATATCACGAGATCTGAATAATTCATTACGAGCTCCCAGATCCCCTAGAAAGAGAGTGCACTTTCATCGCTTACTTGCAATAAGATGCTAATTTGATTGAGTGAAAGCGCCACTGGGATTTTTTATTTCTCTGTATTTGATTTCTCATTTTTTATCGTCAGCTGTGAGAAATGCACACCGCTCCCCGTCACGGCTCGGCTTTAATGGGGTACCAGATAGACAAATAAGAAGGAGGGAAGATGCCAGATTGGATACACCTTGCAGAAGCAGCCAGCTCAAACAATTCATGAAGACAGCTCCTGTGAGTTTTATTAGTGTGATTTTTTAATGGCGTTGGAGTGTTTTTCAAGATGGAAGAGAGTAGTAATAAATTCACGCGCTTTGAATGCCAGTGAATGACACAACAGGTGGATGCAAGCATCAGCGCAAAATAAAACAGAAAGAAGGATACCTGGGTGTATAAACCTTGAGGAGGGCTAGTCGAATGAATAGAACGCCGGGCTTCCAATTTCGAGAGCCGGGTTCGAAACCTCAATAAGGCGATGGATTTGTTTTATGTCGGGGGTAAGAAAAAAAATCCTAGCTTGCACAATTCGTGGCCTTAATTTCCCAGCCGTGAGTTATAGTTGTAAAATAGTCCTTGACTCACATCTGCACATGGGACGCAGAGGTGTTTCCAAGGCACTAGGGCCGGGTTATATACTGGCCAAGACCTATTGACGCGTCCTCGTCGAGCGTCCTGGGCAACAGGTTCCTTCGGGGTCATGGCTAAAGTCAGTAGGATCGCCGATTCCTCCGAAGTCGGAGAGTGTCTGCCTGTACGGCGAGGGGCGAGGAACCACCAGTCTGCACACCAATAAGCCAGACAGGGACAACGGATACTCACGCAAACCTCAGGTCCTGTATGACATCACACTGATGTTGAACAACAGGATGCCTTCATCCGACATACAGGACTTCACGTTGGAGCTCAAGCCAACGAACACAAGCAAGCAAGCTACATCTGCACATTGTAAGTTAGCATGTCTGAATGGATAAAAGCTCTCGCTCTTAAGCTTCCGGTGTGTGCTGATGCTACATCGGTCAGCAGGACTAAAATGTTGACTTCGCGTCCTTGACTGGGAGAGGGGAGGGGGGTTAATGTTAAGTTATTTGTATATCCTTTACAGGACATCGTAGTAAACACCAGCATTTTTTCGACTGTTGGGATTTCTTGGCAAGTTTACGATCAGTAGCTTGCCATTATTTTCAGAACGTCCGGCACACATAACATTGTATGAAAATCAACGCGAGGCCGTCTGCTTCCAAATCACTCTCAGCTGCGTTTCGAACGCGGTGTGCTGGATTACGAATTGCGTTCGTAACTCCTTCGCCACAGAGCCGGCATATCACTAAAATCAAAACAATGTTTTCCCATACTGAATTTGTGTCTTCGCTATTCAAATATCACTAAAATCAAAACAATGTTTTCCCGTAGTGAATTTGTGTCTTCCAATAAAAACACCAAGAAAGATGACAATTCAACCACGGCGCCGGCAGATCACTAAAACACAAATCCAGTAAAAACACCCTGGAAGATGGCAATTCAAACACGGGATGTCATAACTTTGGGGGACCTGAGTGGTCTCGAAATATGGTGTCCGCCTCGAGTGCTGGAGGTCCCGGGTTCAAGCCCCGGTGAGGGCCGGGATTCTTTCACGTGGACTTCTAGTAACAACATTTCCCCTCGTCTCTGGGTAGTGAGATCTGACGCCTGTGTGTATTGTTGCACACGTAAAACATCCCTTGGCAGGTGGAATTCGAAAAAGAGTAGTCTAACGGCGCTGCCCGGGCAAAATTTCGAGTTAAAAATCTACCCAAAGTATTTCAGGATCATCGCCGGTGCTACGGAGTTCGTGCACTGAGTTGAGATTCTCCGGCTTGAGTTAGGAGTAGAACGTAGCACTTATGGGTTACACCCGTGTGCCGTGATGTTGATCCGTCGACTAAACTAAACTAAACTAAACTAAACTAAACTAAACTAAACTAAACTAAACTAAACTGCTAACTACTGGGCGAGACCGGACAAGATTGTACCTTTAGATTAAGAAACCCCTCTACCGTGTGTCCACCTTGTCGAGGTAGAGGGGCTTGTGTGTTCCAATGACCCCAAGAGCTATGCCGACAGTAGCACAGCTACTGGTAGGGTCACCCATGTCGGACAGGTCAAGGGAGAGGGACCAGACCAAGTGACACACAAACCAGCTGCCTTGTAGGTAGACTGGGGACAGTCAAAGGCTAGGGAAAGCACCCCGAACAAATGCTTGTCGAAATCGGATGTACTGAGCCACAGGCTTGACAAAGAAGTGCAACGTAACATAATTCATGATGTCACAAATTAAAATTAATCGTTATGGTGCTAATCCCGTGAAGTCCCATCAGGCGGCGATAGTGCCGGGCCCCCTGCCTCGAGGGGGTCCACCCATGACTACTGGTGGTCACCTTCCCCTGTGCTGTGGAGTCAAGGCACAGAGGAGTAGGTTAAGAGCTATTGACCAAACACACAGGACACTCAACATACTACAGTGGAATGTCGAAGGAGATTATAACAAGAAAGTGTCCCTAACACAGCGTCTTCATAAAGATAGAATAGATGGGGCATGCATTCAAGAGACACACCTCAACGCCAATCGCACATTTTCAGTCGAGGGATATCAGGCCACACGTTTCGACCGCGAAGGACACAAAGGAGCAGTTGTAATACTTACACGAAATACAATACCTTGCAGCGAAATATCTGTGATCTCTGACAACCAAACGGAAATGATAGGTGTTGATATAATGATAAAGGACGTGAAAATAAGAATTTACAATCTGTATAGCCCGGCAGATAAGGATCTTACACTCTCAAACATGAAAATAACTGACACAAATTGCATTGTTGTCGGAGACTTTAATAGCCGCTCAGAAAGATGGGGATACCCAGATACTGACAAAAGAGGAGATGAAGTGGAGGACTGGGAAATAGACTCAAATCTCCATCTACTCAACAAAGTGGATGACACACCGAGCTTCTACTCCAGAAGATGGATTACCACTTCTACTCCAGACTTAGCTTTCTGCACAGGAGACATCCTCCACAAAATCGATCGCCACGTGCTTGACCAATTAGCAGGTAGTGACCACAGACCAATCAAGCTTGTAATGAATATGGAGTATGTTCCACAGGAGCAAAAGCCTTTGCCCCGCTGGAATTACAAACGAGCAGATTGGGACAGATTTGCCATACTAACAGACAAATATTGTGAAAACATAAATACACGATATGGCAACATGAAGCAAATGGTGGAAAGTCTAAACAGAGCAATAATACAGGCGGCCACTGAGTCTATTCCAAGAGGAGCGAGGAAAAATTACAAACCATACTGGACTGAAGAACTACAAATTTTGGAGGACAAAGTTGAAGATGCTAGGAAGACCGCAGAGAGAGAACAAACAACTGAAGCGAACATCTCTCTCAAAGCCATCTCAGCAAAATATAAAAGAACAGTAAATCAAACAACAAGAGATTGTTGGAGGAAAAAAACAGAAAACCTGAATTTTGACAGGGATGGAAACAAACTATGGAAACTAGTGAAAGCCATGAACAATGAAGGACCTAGAAACAAACAAATAACAATTAAACAAGGAAATGCCTTGCTTACAGGAAAAAAGGCTGCAAATGCACTAATGGAACACTATGCCAGTGCAAACCACATTGATATTACAACCGAACAGAAACAAGCAATCAAAGATAAACAGATACATCATAGAAATACAGAGACAGCAGCAGAATATATGATGGCAAATCTAACAATGGAAGAAATGGAACAGGCAATGAATACCCTAAAAAAGAAGAAATCACCAGGAAAGGATGGAATCACAAATGAAATGCTAATAGGACTAGGCACCAAGGCAAAGAAGAAACTACTAGCAGTCCTAAAATACAGCTGGAAGAGGGGAATAGTCCCACAGGCATGGAAGGAAGCTATACTAATACCAGTCCCAAAGAAAGGAAAAGACCTGGAAGAACCAAATGGCTATCGACTTATCAGTCTACTTAGCTGTGTAGGAAAATTAATGGAACGCATTATCAATGGCAGGCTAACATGACATCTGGAAGAAAACTAACTCTTAACACCACACCAAGCAGGATTCAGAAAGTACAGATCCACTGAAGATCAAATAACCTATATAGCTCAGGAAATAGAGGATGCCTTCCAAGAGAAAAAGCACACACTAGCGGTCTGGGTAGATTTAGAAAAAGCATTTGATAAAGTATGGAAGGAAGGACTGAAAGTAAGACTGCAAAAAATGCATGTTTGTGGGAAAATGTACAATTGGATCAGCCACTACCTTGAGAACAGAACTGCCAGGACAAAAGTACAAGGACAAACCAGCAAAATGATGCTGTTGGAGCAAGGTGTCCCCCAAGGAGGAGTTCTTTCACCAACATTATTCCTAGCATATATAAATGACATCACAGACAATTTTCCAGCCAGAGTACACACATCATCCTTTGCAGATGACCTAGCCATATGGACATCTGAAGAATATATTAGTACAGCTAACAGCAGAATACAGCAAGCCCTATTAGCGCTAGAGGACTGGTCAAAATCATGGCTAGTGAAGATAAGTGAGGAGAAAACAACATGCACAGTGTTCTCCCTCTCAACTAAAACTCAGCAACCTAAGCTGGTATTGAATGGAAAAATATTGCGCCATGAAGAAAATCCAAACTATCTAGGAGTCACATTTGATCGTCGCCTGACATGGAAAACACAGGTTGAGAAAAATCGAACAAGAGCAAGGCAAAGAATGGCAATAATGAAAAAGTGGGGAGCAGATGAGAAAGTTCTCAAGAAGTTATATACTGGACGGGTGAGGCCAGTACTGGAATATGGCATTGCAGCTTGGGCAACAGCAGCTAAGTCAAACTTTAACAAAATAAGTAGAGCCCAAAATCAAGGAATGCGAATCATAACTGGAAGCCTGAAGACAGTGCCTATTAATGAATTAGAAAAGGGCCCCTCTGCCGTGCGTCCACCTTGACGAGGTAGAGGGGCTTGAGCGTTCCAATGACCCCAAGAGCTATGCCGACGGTAGCACAGCTACTGGTAGGGTCACCCATGTCGGACAGGTCAAGGGAGAGGGACCAGACGAAGTGACGCACAAACCTGCTGCCTTGTAGGTAGACTGGGGACAGTCAAAGGCTAGGGAAAGCATCCCGAAAAATGCTTGTCGAAATCGGATGTACTGAGCCACAGGCTTGACAAAGAAGTGCAACGTAACTTTATCATTTCATGATGCCACAGATGAAAATAAATCGTTATGGTGCTAATCCCGTGAAGTCCCATCAGGCGGTGATAGTGCCGGGCCCCCTGCCTCGAGGGGGTCCACCCATGACTACTGGTGGTCACCTTCCCCTGTGCTGTGGAGTCAAGGCACAGAGGAGTAGGTTAAGAGCTATTGACCAAACACCCGGGACTCTCAACATACTACAATGGAATGCCGAAGGAGTTTATAACAAGAAAGCCTCCCTAACACAGCGTCTTCATAAAGATAGAATAGATGTGGCATGCATTCAAGAGACACACCTCAACGCCAATCGCACATTTTCAGTCGAGGGATATCAGGCCACACGTTTCGACCGCGAAGGACACAAAGGAGGAGTTGTAATACTTACACGAAATACAATACCTTGCAGCGAAGTATCTGTGATCTCTGACAACCAAACGGAAATTATAGGTGTTGATATAATGATAAAGGACGTGAAAATAAGAATTTACAATCTGTATAGCCCGGCAGATAAGGATCTTACACTCTCAAACATGAAAATAACTGACACAAATTGCATTGTTGTCGGAGACTTTAATAGCCGTTCAGAAAGATGGGGATACCCAGATACTGACAAAAGAGGAGATGAAGTGGAGGACTGGGAAATAGACTCAAATCTCCATCTACTCAACAAAGCGGATGACACACCGAGCTTCTACTCCAGAAGATGGATTACCACTTCTACTCCAGACTTAGCTTTCTGCACAGGAGACATCCTCCACAAAATCGATCGCCATGTGCTTGACCAATTAGCAGGTAGTGACCACAGACCAATCAAGCTTGTAATGAATATGGAGTATGTTCCACAGGAGCAAAAGCCTTTGCCCCGCTGGAATTACAAACGAGCAGATTGGGACAGATTTGCCATACTAACAGACAAATATTGTGAAAACATAAATACACGATATGGCAACATGAAGCAAATGGTGGAAAGTCTAAACAGAGCAATAATACAGGCGGCCACTGAGTCTATTCCAAGAGGAGCGAGGAAAAATTACAAACCATACTGGACTGAAGAACTACAAATTTTGGAGGACAAAGTTGAAGATGCTAGGAAGACCGCAGAGAGAGAACAAACAACTGAAGCGAACATCTCTCTCAAAGCCATCTCAGCAAAATATAAAAGAACAGTAAATCAAACAACAAGAGATTGTTGGAGGGAAAAAAACAGAAAACCTGAATTTTGACAGGGATGGAAACAAACTATGGAAACTAGTGAAAGCCATGAACAATGAAGGACCTAGAAACAAACAAATAACAATTAAACAAGGAAATGCCTTGCTTACAGGAAAAAAGGCTGCAAATGCACTAATGGAACACTATGCCAGTGCAAACCACATTGATATTACAACCGAACAGAAGAAAGCAATCAAAGATAAACAGATACATCATAGAAATACAGAGACAGCAGCAGAATATATGATGGCAAATCTAACAATGGAAGAAATGGAACAGGCAATGAATACCCTAAAAAAGAAGACATCACCAGGAAAGGATGGAATCACAAATGAAATGCTAATAGGACTAGGCACTAAGGCAAAAAAGAAACTACTAGCAGTCCTAAATTACAGCTGGAAGAGGGGAATAGTCCCACAGGCATGGAAGGAAGCTATACTAATACCAGTCCCAAAGAAAGGAAAAGACCTGGAAGAACCAAATGGCTATCGACCTATCAGTCTTACTTAGCTGTGTAGGAAAATTAATGGAACGCATTATCAATGGCAGGCTAACATGGCATCTGGAAGAAAACAACTCTTAACACCTCACCAAGCAGGATTCAGAAAGTACAGATCCACTGAAGATCAAATAACCTATATAGCTCAGGAAATAGAGGATGCCTTCCAAGAGAAAAAGCACACACTAGCGGTCTGGATAGATTTAGAAAAAGCATTTGATAAAGTATGGAAGGAAGGACTGAAAGTAAAACTGCAAAAAATGCATGTTTGTGGGAAAATGTACAAATGGATCAGCCACTACCTTGAGAACAGAACTGCCAGGACAAAAGTACAAGGACAAACCAGCAAAATGATGCTGTTGGAGCAAGGTGTCCCCCAAGGAGGAGTTCTTTCACCAACATTATTCCTAGCATATATAAACGACATCACAGGAAAATTTTCCAGCCAGAGTACACACATCATCCTTTGCAGATGACCTAGCCATATGGACATCTGAAGAATATATTAGTACAGCTAACAGCAGAATACAGCAAGCCCTATTAGCGCTAGAGGACTGGTCAAAATCATGGCTAGTGAAGATAAGTGAGGAGAAAACAACATGCACAGTGTTCTCCCTCTCAACTAAAACTCAGCAACCTAAGCTGGTATTGAATGGAAAAATATTGCGCCATGAAGAAAATCCAAACTATCTAGGAGTCACCTTTGATCGTCGCCTGACATGGAAGACACAGGTTGAGAAAAATCGAACAAGAGCAAGGCAAAGAATGGCAATCATGAAAAAGCTTGCTGGTACAACGTGGGGAGCAGATGAGAAAGTTCTCAAGAAGTTATATACTGGACGGGTGAGGCCAGTACTGGAATATGGCATTGCAGCTTGGGCAACAGCAGCTAAGTCAAACTTTAACAAAATAAGTAGAGTCCAAAATCAAGGAATGCGAATCATAACTGGAAGCCTGAAGACAACGCCTATTAATGAACTTAGAAAAGATCACTTGTTTACAACCAATGCAGGATAGAAGAGATAGCAGAGCCCAGCAACAAGCATGAAAAATTTAGAAGATTGACAGACCACCCTATGTATAAAAGGTTTAAGTGGTTTTGGAAAGGGAAGACTGAAGCGTAGCAACTTTGTAGAAACTGCAAAACGAAAGATTAGGGCAGATCCCATACTTAACATATCAACAGTCAAACCCATTTACAATGCAGACAAGTTCCCAGCTTGGAGACAGCAGCAACTGCCTGAGATGATAGAAAACATTCCTGGTATTGAGAAAAAGAACACTCAGCATGAAACCGAAAGAAGAGAAATAACCCTAAACTACATAAAAGAACATTACCCAAGCAGCAATTGGACCCATGCATATACAGATGGATCAGCCAAAAATTCAGTAGAGAATGGAGGAGGAGGAATTCTCCTAAATTTAAAAAATGGAGTGAAAAAAACACATTCAGTGGCAACTGGAAAGTTTTCAAGTAACTTCAAAGCGGAGGTAGAGGCTCTGAAAACTGCAGCAGAAATGCTCTTGATGGAGGAAAATAAAGAGAAGCAAATAGCTATCTTCACAGATGCAAAGTCAGCTGTCTCAATACTGAAGAGCAATAACAGCACAGAACTAGCTGACCTAAGAGCAGCACTCCATGGTCTATGCCAGAAATCCAAAAAAGTTGTAATACAGTGGATCCCATCACATTGCAGTATACCTGGAAATGAAGAGGCTGACAGACTGGCAAAAGAGGGCGGACGACTACCACAGCCTGACATAGACATAACCTATAATGAGGCAAAGAGGTTGATAAAAAGCACTTATAGAACCAAATGGGAATCAGAGCATCCAGGCCACCAGAAGGATGATGCATATTACAAACTCGACCGAAGAGAACAAGTAGCAATCTTCAGACTCCGCACAGGACATAACAGGCTGAAATACCACTTGTTCAATAAACTAAAGATAGGAGATACCGATGAATGTAATTGTGGAACTGGTAAAATGACAGCTAAACATTTGCTGCAGGAGTGCCCAATATATGCAGAACAGAGAAAGATATTTTGGCCCACACCTGCTTCATTTGAGGACAAGCTCTATGGAGATATCAACAAGCTCAAGTTGACTGCAGCTTACTTTAACTACATTCAGGTTGACATTTAAAGGTGCATGAAGAAGTATTTAGACTGCCGCACTTCATACCACAGGTATGTCGGTTACAAAAGCGCTCCCAGAGGCATGAAATGGAATATTGCTTGGATAGCAAATCCATTACGTGGAAAGTCCGAATCAAAAGCTCACTGTGTGGGCTTCATAAAAGGTGGAAAAGTGTCCTAGTGGCACGAAATGGAATATTGCTTGGATAGCAAATCCATTACGTGGAAAGTCCGAATCGAAAGCCCACTGTGTGGGCTTCATAAAAGGTGGAAAAGTGTCCTAGTGGCACGAAATGGAATATTGCTTGGATAGCAAATCCATTACGTGGAAAGTCCGAATCGAAAGCTCACTGTGTGGATGTCATCTGCAGACTGCATACTTCTGGTTTCCGGAAGAACAGCCTATGGTGAACGGAAGGCCCAATATACGGAAGTGAGGCTAAGCAGCCATGTGCAGGACGTGACGATTCCTTGGGTGAGCCCAGTACCAGAGCGCTGTGTATCGGCTCTGCAAGTATGGAAGCCTCCTTGGATGGCGGGGAATGCCCATGGTCTGCCCCTGCCTTCCCTTGAGGGCTGACCAGGATGTCTTTGGCTGTTCTATATGGGCCAGCTGGATGGGGATAACACCACAACAGTGAGAGTCAAACGTCCTAAGAAACCCCCGGGAAGGTTAACCCGGTCAACAAATGCCCGCAGAAGTCGGATGTGTCGGCCTAACGGCGCAAGAACGCAGCTCTGCTGTAAACAGGCACAACGCAATCACATCCGAAAAAAAACTCCGGATGAACGAAGAAGAAGAAGAAGAAGAAGACCCATTTACAATGCAGACAAGTTCCCAGCTTGGAGACAGCAGCAACTGCCTGAGATGATAGAAAACATTCCTGGTATTGAGAAAAAGAACACTCAGCATGAAACCGAAAGAAGAGAAATAACCCTAAACTACATAAAAGAACTTTACCCAAGCAGCAATTGGACCCATGCATATACAGATGGATCAGCCAAAAATTCAGTAGAGAATGGAGGAGGAGGAATTCTCCTAAATTTAAAAAATGGAGTGAAAAAAACAAATTCAGTGGCAACTGGAAAGTTTTCAAGTAACTTCAAAGCGGAGGTAGAGGCTCTGAAAACTGCAGCAGAAATGCTCTTGATGGAGGAAAATAAAGAGAAGCAAATAGCTATCTTCACAGATGCAAAGTCAGCTGTCTCAATACTGAAGAGCAATAACAGCACAGAAATAGCTGACCTAAGAGCAGCACTCCATGGGCTATGCCAGAAATCCAAAAAAGTTGTAATACAGTGGATCCCATCACATTGCAGTATACCTGGAAATGAAGAGGCTGACAGACTGGCAAAAGAGGGCGGACGACTACCACAGCCTGACATAGACATAACCTATAATGAGGCAAAGAGGTTGATAAAAAGCACTTATAGAACCAAATGGGAATCAGAGCATCCAGGCCACCAGAAGGATGATGCATATTACAAACTCGACCGAAGAGAACAAGTAACAATCTTCAGACTCCGCACAGGACATAACAGGCTGAAATACCACTTGTTCAACAAACTAAAGATAGGAGATACAGATGAATGTAATTGTGGAACTGGTAAAATGACAGCTAAACATTTGCTGCAAGAGTGCCCAATATATGCAGAACAGAGAAAGATATTTTGGCCCACACCTGCTTCATTCGAGGACAAGCTCTATGGAGATATCAACAAGCTCAAGTCGACTGCAGCTTACTTTAACTGTATTCAGGTTGACATTTAAATGTACATGAAGAAGTATTTAGACTGCCACACTTCATACCACAGGCATGTCGGTTACACAAGCCTCCCAGAGGCATGAAATGGAATATTGCTTGGATAGCAAATCCATTACGTGGAAAGTCCGAATCGAAAGCTCACTGTGTGGGCTTCATAAAAGGTGGAAAAAGTGTCCTTGTGGCACAAAATTGAATATTGCTCGGATAGCAAATCCATTACGTGGAAAGTCCGAATCGAAAGCTCACTGTGTGGGCTTCATAAAAGGTGGAAAAAGTGTCCTAGTGGCACAAAATGGAATATTGCTCGGATAGCAAATCCATTACGTGGAAAGTCTGAATCGAAAGCTCACTGTGTGGATGTCATCTGCAAACTGCATTCTTCTGGCTTCTGGAAGAACAGCCTATGGTGAACGGAAGGCCCAATATACGGAAGTGAGGCTAAGCAGCCATGTGCAGGACGTGACGATTCCTTGGGTGAGCCCAGTACCAGAGCGCTGTGTGATGGCTCTGCAATTATGGAAGCCTCCTTGGATGGCGGGGAATACCCATGGTCTGCCCCTGCCTTCCCTTGAGGGCTGACCAGGATGCCTTTGGCTGTTCTATATGGGCCAAGATGGGATGGGAGATAACACCACAACAGTGAGTCTAACGTCCTAAGAAACCCCCGGGAAGGTTAACCCGGTCAACAAATGCCCGCAGAAGTCGGATGTGTCGGCCTAACGGCGCAAGAACACAGCTCTGCTGTAAACAGGCACAACGCAATCACGTCCGAAAAAAAAACTCCGGATGAACGAAGAAGAAGAAGATTAAGACCAAGAGACAACAGACTCAAGAATAATATGATGATATAAGTTAAATATATTTTCCATAGCAATGTGTACATACGAGAATGCATTTAGACTATACAATACGTTTTGTAACTTTGTACCAAATCCAGAAAAAATATTATAGGGCCGATTGAAACAAACCTAATTGTCAAACATTACGGCAGTCTGCGGGAATTATAGAAAATAGTGCAGCTGATGCAGGACACCTAACTGCACATGAAAATTGATTTCAAGCAAACGAGAAAAAGGAGGAGGAGAAGGAGGAGGAGGAGGAGGAGAAGGAGGAGGAGGAGAAGAAGAAGAAGACGAAGAAGAAGAAGAAGAAGAAGAAGAAGAAGAAGAAGAAGAAGAAGAAGAAGAAGAAGAAGAAGAAGAAGAAGAAGAAGAAGAAGAAGAAGATGAAGAAGAAGAAGAAGAAGAAGAAGAAGAAGAAGAAGAAGAAGAAGAAGAAGAAGAAGAAGAAGAAGAAGAAGAAGAAGAAGAAGAAGAAGAAGAAGAAGAGGAGGAGGAGGAGGAGAAGAAGAAGAAGAAGAAGAAGAAGAAGAAGAAGAAGAAGAAGAAGAAGAAGAAGAAGAAGAAGAAGAAGAAGAAGAAGAAGAAGAAGAAGAAGAAGAAGAAGATTGCTAAATGAACGAAAGCACAAGTATGTTTTAAAATATACAGACACAACAGGATGAAACTTCAATGGATTAGAAAAAAACAAGAACTATAACCAAATTATATCCGAACGTTTGCACCTTACCCGCCAAAAGGAAACTTAAAACAGAGGTACAGTGACTTGGATGTATTACGTAACCTCCAATGCTTGACAGATCTGTGGGAACTTCGGCCGTTAGAAAAAGTGCACTGGACTGGTAATGCTAGAAATTGTGTAACATCGGTAATTTAACAAGAATGTTGATGTATTTCATAAAACATTTACTTTTGTATGGATGTTAAGCGCGGACAATGAGCAGACTAGTTGAAAAAAAAAAAAAAAAAAGCCAGTGGCAGTGGAGATGTGGTTTTTTTAGGAAAATACACAGAATATCATGGACAGACAGAAAAAAACCACAGAGAGAGTCTTACAAGCGGCAAATGAAAGCCGTAAACTGATTAGAGAAATTAGACGCAGACAGTCACATTTTTTGGACACATTATGAGAAGACTAGAGAACTTGATGACAGCTGGCAAAACTGAAGGGTAAGAACAGGGGACGGCAGAGAAGAAAATATTTAGATGGCTTGACCACATGGCATGGTCGAGACAAGAACACAGAGCTGACCAACGACTCTGGTTAAGAAAATAAGCACGCAAGTCGGTATTACTTTCTGCCATTCTTATCTGTCTGTTCTCATTCTCATACATTATATCATGCATACATCACTTATGAAGCTAACCTTAGACGACAACGAGAACAACAGAGACAATATGCATTAACACGCATGGCAAATGTGCAATAATCAATAATACACGACTCACTAAACTAATGTTGACTTGGCAGTTATAGGTTGTTAAGGTACATGTAACGGACCTCAGTTAGGGGTATGGTTTATCATATAATTTGTCCTTTGAGATGATAATAATAATAATAATAATAATAATAATAATAATAATAATAATTATTATTATTATTATTTAAGGGGGGACTGTAGTCTGAACTACTCGACATGTTTTGGACACGTTATAAGAAGACATAAATTAGTGAACTTGGTGAGAATTGGCAAGGTTGAGGAGAAAAGAACAAAGGGAAGGCAGACAAGTAAATATCTAGATGGCTTGACCACACGGAGCTGATCTACGACTCTGGTAATCGGGTGAGATGGCGAAACATGACCTCCCACGCTTATAGGGATAGCACATGATGATGATGAATCTATACTTAGACAATGTTCAAACAGGTTGCAAAACTAGTGAGTTAAAAGCACTGAAGAGCGTGACAGAGTAAATAACGCACTGGACAAGAATGGTTTATTGATGTGTGGGTATCACTAACAGAGCAGCTTCACCAAGTCTTTACAAACATATGGGTCAAAGAGACCATGCCACAAGATTTCAAGGACGCGTCAATAGTCCACCTTTACAAACGTAAAGGAAACCGCCATTCCTTTGACAACCACCGAGGTATCTCCTTGCTTTCAATTGCAGGGAAGATGCTCGCCAGAATTCTACTCAATCACCTCACGGCCCATCTCTTTCAAGGTCTTCTCCCTGAGAGTCAATGTGGCTTCAGAAAAGAACGAGGAACTGTTGACATGATTGTCGCTGCAAGGCAGCTGCAAGAGAAATGTCAGGAACAGAACTGCGAAATGTTCTCCACTTTCATTGACCTTACCAAGGCTTTTGACACAGTCGGCAGAGAAGGACTGTGGAAGATTATGGCAAAATATGGCTGTCCACGAAAGTTTGTCCAAATAGTGAGGCTATTTCATGATGGTATGCAGGCAAGAGTACAGGAAAATGGTGAACTGTCTGAGCCCTTTCCTGTCACCAATGGGGTGAAGCAAGGATGTGTCCTGGCACCAACACTGTTCAGCCTCATGTTTTCAGCTACGTTGAAGAATGCCTTCGAGAACGACGAAATTGGAATAGACATCAACTACAGCATGGATGGAAAGTTATTCAATCTCAGAAGGCTGAAAGCTCAAAAAAAAAAATTAACTTCGACACCGTCAGAGAGCTACTGTTTGCTGATGATTGCGCTCTATAGGCCAACTCAGAGGCAGACATGCAACACAATGTTTCAGCTTTCTCATATGCCTGTGCCAACTTTGGGCTCAATATCAACTTGGAGAAGACTGTAGTGATGTACCAGCCGGCTCCAGGGAATAATCACTGTGCTGAATATCAAAGTGAATGGTCAAAGACTAAGTGTTGTGGACAAATTCATCTATCTTGGCAGCACTGTGTCACTAGCTGCCACAATTGATGACGAAGTGAATGCAAGAATCTCCAAGGCCAGCGCGGCCTTTGGCAGACTTTACAAGAATGTATGGGACAGAAATTGAATAAGCCTGCAAACAAATCTGAAAGTCTTTAACGCAGTTGTATTGTCCACACGGCTATATGCTTTTGAAACCTGGACTGTTTATCAGCGACACGCTAGGAAATTAAACCACTTCCACACAGTCTGCCTTAGGAAGCTACTGAAGATTAAATGGCAAGACAAGATCCCAGACACTGAAGTCCTAGAAAGAGCATCCATGCCCAGTATCCACACTCCTACTAATGAAGAATCAGATTCGCTGGGCTGGTCACTTAACTCGCATGCCAGATCACAGGCTCCCTAAACGAATCTTTTACGGCGAGTTGCGTTTTTGCAAACGCTCCCTAGGCGGCCAGATGAAACGCTTTAAGGACACTCTGAAAATCTCACTGAATGCTTTTGGAATTCATCATGACACCTGGGAGAGACTGCAGCCAGAAACCGAAATTCGTGGCGTGCATCATTACGCAAGGGTGCAGTCACGTGTGAGGCAACCAGGACTGCAAGAGCTGTGAAGAAAATGCAGGACAGAAAAATCACTGCAGGAAATCCTCCCCCTGGAACGTCAAGCATTCTTTGTCCACATTGTCAAAGAACATTTCCAGCCAAAATAGGCCTTATCAGCCATCGTAGAACCCACTGCTCCATACTTTCAACCCCACTGGATGAAATGAATGGTCATCATCATTCTTGATGGACAAACAACAACAACTTCACTCACGAAAATAGATATATGGTGTGTCAGATTATGCTGACCGGTATAAACAGGTTTGAACATTTCATTATCTTTATAATCATCAATATCATCGTCATCGCGGTCATCATTATCGTCGTCATCATCGTCATCATCATCATGTGCCATGGAGGAGGAGGAGGAAGAGGATGAAGAGGAGGTGGGATTAGAGGAAGAGGTGAGGAGGAGACAAAGAAGAAGAAGACGTAGAAGAAGAAGAAGAAGAAGAAGAAGAAGAAGAAGAAGAAGAAGAAGAAGAAGAAGAAGAAGATGTAGGAGGAGGAAGAGAGTGAGGAGAAGGTGGTTGAAGGGGAAGAGGTGAAGAGGAAGCGAAGAAGGAGAAGAGGATGATGAAGAGTATGGAGGAGGAGGGTAAGGAGGAGTGAAGAAAAAGAACGTAATGCCCTATTTTATCACAAGTGGCTACGTTTGCATTTTCTCCGCTTGTGAAGCGGTTTAAAATATGTTCTGTCACTCTGACACGGATGCCTATATTAGATTATGACTGCTAAACGAAGCCGAACAAACAGAGTTTGGCCGAGAGAAGAAAAAGAAATATCTGACAAACTTCAGGCGCAAGGTCAAGAGGCAGACAAAGAAGAATGTGAACGGACAAATTAGAACTTGACCTCACACAGCCGGCCATTGTTAGCTGTAACGAGGCAACTGTGGATTGAAATAATCGAAGTTGCCAACGGATAGCCGTGCTTGAAAAAGCAGTACACAAGACAAGGAAATAAGAGTAACGAAGAGGTAACATCTTCATCCAGTGCCCTGCCGGCTGGCGTGGGCGATCATGCTTCTCCACAACTTGCGATGTCCGACGGCATGGATCAGTTGGTGTGTTGACACAGTTCCGTGCCATGACACAAAACTCAAGAATTTTCTCACGATGTTTCCACACATCGTTCCTGTTGTTACATGTTCCAGTCTTTGTCTTCTCGTAATGTGGCCAAAAATTGATGACTGCTTCTTTCTGATATTTGTGATAAGTTGTCTTTTGCGCCTTTTGCGCCACAGGATTTATAAAGCGCCACTGCCAACAGCCCAAACCGAAATCAGAAGTAACTACAGTCCCTAAACTCTAGGTATTCATCCAGCTAACCTTCCGAGGAGATGACGTAATGCAACGTCTGCGGGACTGGCTCACCACAGCAGTCGAGCGAACATTCTGTGCTGCAGCTCTAGTCATCAGGTACAGAACCGTACCGATCCCCGTCCCAGCAGTAAAAGAACCTGTAGCTTTGTACGCCAAATCAAATTGTATTTACCAATTTACATGCAGATGCGAGGCCATCTACATAGGCAGAACTGAGCGACAGTTACATTGCAGGGTTTCGGAACATATTCCGAATTGGGTGGACAAGATACTACACACAGAAGATGGTAGCCTAGGCAGGCCGACACACCGGAACAGTCCGGCTTCATCGGTCGGGAGACATGTGCTCGAGAGCGGTCACGTGGTTGAAAGAGGCAGTGCCTTCCGGGTGTTGTTCAACACACAAAGTAGTCGATTGTTAAAGTTTGCTGAAGCTATAATAATCAACCTTCGTAAGCCGTCCTTGTGCAAGCAGAAAGACATGTTAGTCAGTTTAAAATTACCGTGGTAGACACTCGACATTACTGTGCGAACATGTGTATATTTCAGTTTGAAGGATTTATCTAATTAATTCACGTAAGTTGTGAGATTTCTGCAGTATGTACCTGACGAGATGCAGCGAAATATGCCAGGCAATCGTGCAATCTATTGTTTGTGTCTTCGTTATTCAAAATAATAATAAAACCCTAGTATAACAGTCAGTCCCCTTTTGGTAGACTAGTATATTCCCCATAGCTAATAACAAGTGCCACACCATTATTTAATATTACTGAGTCGTGTAGTACTGATGTTTTCATTTTGCCCATGCCTTTACAATGCATATCTTTTATATTGTTGCTGTTCTCAGTTAGCCTTGAATGATGTGTGAATGAAATAATGTATGAAAGAGAGTGATAGAAGGGCAGAATGTTAGACGGGCCTGCGTGCCCAATTATTAACCCTTTGAAAATGAAGTATGTTCGTTCGTTCGTTCGTTCGTTCGTTCGTTCTATACGAGAAGTAAACGTTTACGTTCATGTGACTGGCGTAGTAGGTAAATTTCGCGAGGTCCGTTTTGAAATATATGATGTTTTCCTTGGTTCAGGACAAACAATTTCTTGAGATTCAATTCCACAAGCCTTCACTACGAATGGCATCGAATGACGATTATTCTCGTATTATGGAGAGTGGACAATCGACCGTACATGCTATGATGATATAAAGTGGGCCATGGACTGTACATACAATGATGATTTAGAGTGTGCCATGGATGTACATGATATGATGATGTAGAGTGGACCATGGGACAGTAATGCAAGATGATATTAAACAGAGTGGACCATAGCCCAACGAGGTCCTTAAAGCCAGAAATCTGGTTTCGCTAACTACTGTAATCACTATCGGACCTCACTTTCCCTACGATGATCGTTCATTGATATCCTGGAAGGCACCGCGGGATACCCACAAACCAGCCGGCTAGTTTATACATGTTAACGATTCCCCGCGTGCTGTTGGCAATGGAGATGGTAATCTAACACCCACACGAGACGTAAGATATGGTACAGTGGTTCTCATGCTTTATGTACCTTAGTTCCCCATCCCATAGGTGATTATTTACTCTTCCCAGAGAGTCGCGGTTTCCAAGTGGCTAGTACTTGCCTTTCTGTGCGGCCCGTTAGTTACATGTTTGAATGCCCATTGAAGCCGGTGTTTAAACAAAACTTGACCTGGGCTCATAGGTCGACCACGGTTTAAATGGGTACCAGGGGATATCTTGGGAAGTTAAAGGTGGCCGCCATGACAGTGACGGCATCATCCATCGAGTGCCGAATGTAATATAAGATTACAGGACTTGCACCATATACCCACTACCCTACAAGGCGCGGAAAGCGCATTTCACTTTTTCGACTTTGTTTAAAACTGTTTATTCAGTGCTGAAATATGCGATGTCGAACCATGACAACCCAAGCTTACACGGCACATGATAGTTATGATGACTAGATAAAGGAAGGATCAAATATTTTCGGCACAGCTGCTTTAATAGATTCATTGTCATCTGAAACTGGCATATACTGCCTGTAGTATAGGGTGTGTTTTTAATGACTGTGAAGTGTTTGAAAATATTACCTGTCCAAGTTTTGTATTCGCCCTCTGTAAAGTTCATGCAACATAACAGGTAAATAGAAAACTTGGACCGGCAATATTTTCAAACAGTGCACAGTCATTAAAAATAAACCCTGTACCTTGCAGGACAGGAGGGTCTTGAGCCTTAGGAATTTAAGGCCGCTTGGCTAGAGCAGTGGCCTCGAACTGTGCAGGTTATGATTTGGACCAACCATGACACACAATCAAATCAACAAGTATTCTAATGTTAACGTCCATTCTCTAAGCATGAAAATTGCGGAAGATATCGTGAAACAAATAACATGATAACCCTAGTATGGCGATATATCGTCCTTCTGTCAACATGGGAGGTCACATTTAACGATATATTATCCTTCAGCACTGAATCAGTAAAATGTGTAACCTGTCACAGTTTGGGAACCCCTGCACCCAGTCGGATGCGTTATTATACAGGCAGGGGTCAGAGTGCGTTGTTTGTGTTTCTAAGCCAGCCCAAGCGGCTCTGTTGATGATAATCAAAGACTGGCTGGAGTTTATTGTGATAACCGGAAATGTGAAGAGTCGGGTGGCTGGACTAGTGACTGGGGGTCGGGATGCGGATGGGTAAGTTTGTTGAGGATGGTAAACCTTCTCAGATTGGGTTTCGTTATTATTGAGCGTACTTTAAGGCGTGTGTACTTGATCCTGAAATTCTTATTCAGCGTACTTCAAGTATTGTGTACTTGATCCTGAACTCCTTATTGAACGTACTTTAAGTCGTGTGTACTTAATCCTGAACTTCTTATTCAGCGTTCTTCAAGTATTGTGTACTTGATCCTGAACTCCATATTGAACAAACTTCAAGTCGTGTGTACTTGATCTTGTTCTCCATATTGAAAAATGTCGAGTCGTGTGTACTTGATCCTCTACTTAGCCAGAGCTTGTCTGTTGTTGGGTGGGAGCTGGGTTCTGCAGTAGCTAGACACTTTTTTTGGAGTGTCTAGTTGGTCATGCGTCGAAGTACACTTGTGATAAGTGCAGCGATCCGTTGTCGTCATTTGGAGGTGACAGGTTCGAATCCCGGTCGGTAACTATATAGATGTAAAATTTTAAAATGTTATGTTGTCTTGTGCGTCCTCTCTTTCCTTCTTCTCCTTCTGTGAGCGCTAAATAATACTATGTGTCTTTATTTATTTACTGTCTGGGGCGTAAGAAATGGTAAGATAATAAGATAATAAAAAAGTAAAAATACTGAAGTCGCGTTATATCAACATCATGTGTCATGCCAATAAACATAGGCGGTCATGTTTCGCTATCTCACTCGATCACCAGAGGCGTGGATCAGCTCTGCGTTCTTGCCTCGACCATGTCACGTGGCCAAGCTATCTAGATGTTTATTTCTCTGACTCCCTCTTGTTCTTTTCCCTTCAATCTTTTCATTTATCACCAAGTTCTCCAGTTTACTTCTGCCCAATCAATTGTAACTGTCGACGTCTAATTTCTCGAATCAGTTATAGGTAATATTTACTTGAACCAGGAACAAACACATTTAGAAGACAAAGAGAAATTAGAGGCGAAATGAAAGTGGGAAAACAATGTAAGGAAAAGACAAGTGGAATATGCTGCTCCTATATGTTGGTTGCCGGTCTCTCTGGCCGAGAGGTTAAACGACTTTCTCCGTAATCCCGTTTATCAAACTAGGTTCTCGCAGCGCGAGAGAATTGGTAGCTGTTCTCGTCGCGTTGGTGACTTACGGGATAAGTGAGCCGGCCGCTCAGAAAGCAATGACAAACTACTGAACGTAATCTTGTCAAGAAATCAACAACAGCAGTAAAATGCTGGTGTTGACAGCGATGTCCTGTAAGGGATATACGAAAAAAAAATATGTTGGTTGACTGTGAATCATCATGAAGGCTGTGTTTTACCTATAACGCTCATTGCTTTGGGGTGTAGAAGCAAAAAATACTTTAGTTAGTTGTCTATCCTTTACAGGACGTCACAGTCAACACCAGCATGTTTGTTTTTTATTTTGCTGTTGTGATTTCTTGGCAAGTTTACGTTCAGTAGTTTGCCATTGCTTTCTGAACGACCGGCACCCATATCATTTCGTAAAAAACCAACGTAAGAAGGTCCGCTGCCAAATAGCCCGCAGCTGTGTTTCGAGCGCTGGTATGCGGGATTAAGAACTACGTCCGTAACACCTTCGTCACGGAGCCGGAAAAAAAGGCTAGCCTCTATCAAAATGAGACTGGTGGGAATACGTGTAGAGTGGTACCTCGGGTTACGAACTTAATTCGTTCCAGAACTCGGTTCGTAACTGTAGCGAAACGCCAGTGGCCCATGTCCTTATGCATTCTTTTATTTTGGGTAAACAGGGGGAAACGGCTTTCGGAAGCTCTCAGTTCTCTTGTTCGCTCAAATCTCCATGAAAGATGGTTCTTTGGGTTATCTTCATACCACAATCTTTACATGGAGCGAGTATATATTTGTCTTTCCTTTCGGGTAGACCCGATGGAACGCCTTGCGTCAAATGTGCACTGGTGCGGCTGCTGGTTAATTGATGGCCGTGCCAACACCTACCGTTTGATAGTTGCAGCATGTCAAGTGATTTAAAGATTACGACAGAGATGCAACATACTACTGAGGTAGTAGAAAGGTAATACTTGAGTTGTGGGTGGTCCAGCCAGACCTGGACTTATAAATGTATTTTGTCTCGAGGGGGAAGATGAATTGGCGAAAAGCCAATCATAACAAATGAAGAGTTGGTTGACCGTTGGCAATCTAACTAGGTGTTTTGTTCTGGGAATAGCCGGGGAAGTGAATCTGAACAATATATCTCCACAGAGGATTTCATTTGTTCTTGGCGTCAGATGAGCTGTTGCTATCTTTCTTTCTACGGCTTGAATTGGGCATATTGCCATCTTTCTGTGAAATATCATCATTGGATAGCTATGGTAATCTATGATCTATCTTCTTGAGCCAGAAGAGGCTAGCCACAGGACTATCTCTTTCGTCTGTCACTCGATAGGATGATGTCGGGAGGATAATGGACTCCTCTATCTCACTGAGAGAACCTGAACTCATCTACACTATGGCTTGTACAGGGCAATGCCGGTACATTGGGGCGACAGCTCAGTCGAGAGCGGCGGCCGGGAGGGGTCTTTCATATTCTTGCTGGGAATGGGGAACTACACGGTGTGCCATATAACCCCACTACTATACTATATTTAGTTAACGGGGAGAAACACCCAGATTACTAGGCGCACCACACCACAAGATCTTGGTTGCGAAAAAGGCATGGTTTGCAAGTGAGAGGAAAGCATGGAAATGAATGTGCCCAATAATAATAAAGGCTTGGTATGAGTGTGGAAAGTGTGTCTTGTAGACAAAACGTTCCTAGGGTGGACAACCTGACATCTACAAGCTGGAGGTCTACTCAAGCCCGGACGTAGCCAATCCAGGGGCTACCTGACAGGTCAGGCCCATTCATTCGGGTATTGTATATAATACATTGGGTAGAGATCCTATATGTCAAATGTAGTAACTGAGACCCTATTGGTCCTCAGGATTGTGTGATGCATGAGTCAACCCAGTCGCTCAATATTGTTTGTCATCTCCAGGGTCCTCTTTTGTTGGACGTGACTAAATCGGACAGTATCCACACCGCTTCTGTGCTAGAGCCAAATACGTCTGATGAAGCCAGGTCAATGTATTAGCCATATCACACATGGTGTGCCTAACTCTGAGAGAGAGGCAAGGGCATATCTTGAGGAAATGACATAGGCTGGAGAGCAGTTGAATTCTGGGCTGAGTCTACGCATGATTATCCTGCATACCATGAGAAAATGACAATTTGCAGTAATGGTGCATCTCGGGTCCTTTCAGTGACATAGGCCCGAGAGCAGTTGATTTCTAGGCTGAGTCTACGCATGATTATCCGGCATACCCATTTTGTACCGGACATTGAAAGACACCTATCTATGTTAATTCCATGAACAATTCCCATTATGGGAAACCATAATTCAATGGAAGTCCTCAAAAACCAGTGGATTTGATTCTACAGAAGCCTGTTGAACTTACACCCAAGTACCGGGAAGGAAGGAGATTCTGGCACACGTGGTGAGATGTATGTGGACAGATCGGACAGTATATGAAGCTGGGTCTGTGACTATGGCAACCTGAGGCTCTGTGCCTGAACTTTATCTGTGTTGTGTCTGTTTAGAACTTTCTGTGTTAACTGCCTTGAT
This sequence comes from Cepaea nemoralis, assembly GCA_014155875.1. Taxonomy (NCBI): domain Eukaryota; kingdom Metazoa; phylum Mollusca; class Gastropoda; order Stylommatophora; family Helicidae; genus Cepaea; species Cepaea nemoralis. The sequence goes on from JACEFZ010013511.1 coordinate 65,737, forward strand.
GTTTTTCTGTGCTGTCCTGTATTGATTTAATAAATCAAGTTTTAGTTTATTCCAACGAGCACTGTGTTATATATATGGATCAGCCAGAAGAACACGGCAGGAAATAGGTCCTTAGGTCGAAAGAAAGAGTGACAGTGAGTCCGGGGAAAACGGAGGAGGGTTGGCAGGTAAAGACCTATCCCAGCCAGGGCTATAAAGAGAATAATTTTGAAATATTGTGATAGGGCTATTTGGGACCCTCCACGTAGCTTGTTACAGTAACCCGAAACGTTCGAAACCCGAAACATTGAAATCAGTGAAATAAAGACAATCTGTTTCAAGATCAAAGAATCGATCTTTCTTTTTTATTAACAATCGGTCGTTTACCTGACAAAACGCGAAGAATACGCGTACTTCACGTATTAAATAAAGAGAAAGAAAACAACCAAATGAATTAAATGCAAAATTAAAAAAAAAAAAAAAGATTTCGTCTATCTTTATTACCAAGAAAACAATCATGGGAAATTTGTCGCACTTTCTTTGTTATTCTGAATAATTAGTTTCAGGAGTATCTTGTCGCTGTTTCTTGGCAACCGACTGGGAATCTTTCTACACCAAGAAACTATCAAGGGAAATTAGTCTCTGCCTTTGCTGGAAAATCTTTCTGAAGTGGGCCATCGTTTTATCATTCATCAGGTTTACTGCCCTGTTAGCAACAAGTTTGTTTAGATGATGGTTCACAATGAAGTCTTCAACGTCTGCCCACTTGCTGCAAATTTCTTTAGTCCTGGCAGTTGAAACGGTCACTGACTCCTCATCACCGAACGACTGCTCCTCCTTTAATGTCTTTAGCTGTTTATTCTGAAGACTCACAATTTCATCTGTAGTACTGTTTGTACTGTACACGATCGTTTGTCTCCAATGTTACACCTTAATCTCTCTCTCTCTCTCTCTCTCTCTCTCTCTCTCTCTCTCTCTCTCTCTCTCTCTCTCTCTCTCTCTCTCTCTCTCTCTCTCTCTCTCTCTCTCTCTCTCGCCTTTGTTTGTAACCCGAGGCACTGTTCGTTACCAGAGACATACAATTTTAGAAGTTGTTGTTCGTAACCTGAATTGTTCGTGACCTGAGGTGTTCGTAACCCGAGGTACCACTGTATTCTGTTTACATGGGCAGTGAGTTGCAGAGCCCTCCTTCTTCTCACCAAGCTGAGAAACGAGCGGGCTGTGCAAAACCAGTACTGAAACTTGAAATCTGCTGAGAGGTATAGTAACTGATTTAGTGCCGAAGGATAATATATCGTCAAAAGTGACCTCACATTTGTACAGAAGGACGATATATTGTCATACTAGGGTCATCGTGTTATTTGTTGTTGTTGTTGTTGTTGTTGTTGTTGTTGTTGTTGTTGTTGTTGTTGTTGTTGTTGTTGCTTTCATGGTATCTTCCGCAGTTTCAATGCTCAGTGAATAGAAATTTACATTATAATACTAGTTCCGTTTATTGTGCACCATGTTTGGTCTAAACCTACTTTTTGTTTGGCCGTGAATCGGTTAAGACGCCACCAGGCCAAGTTTCAGCACTGCCACACTGACTGGATGGGATTAATCCTAGGCTGGTCATGTTTTCTCTATAAGTTTTAGTTGCTCATTGTGAGCTAATTTCAATCCAATGCCCAAAGGAAATTTGGCTACCTTGAAAAATATGATACGATGAACTACATTGAGAGACATGTCATTGTAAACTACCTTAAAGACATGACACTGATAACTACCTTCAAAGACATGATACTGTAAACTACCTTGAAAAACATGACACGGTGAAAAGCGATAAAAGCAAAATAAAAATATACAACCCTTCTCACGCCATAAGGCGTGGAAGAAGATTATTAAAGATTATCTTCATTGCGCTCAGGATAGGTCCATAGCTGCTCCGATCTCTTCCTTAACAACCCCAACAGCGTATGTCGAATGATTGTACCTGTTCTGCACGCCGGGAAGCGCATAATGTATATTGTGCTCACCTCTCACGTCCAGACCATCGGCCTTTGATGTGTGATGTGGTCATGATCTGGTCGTAGGTCATTATTTGTCTGTCAGTTTCCTGGTGCCATTTTTAGACTGGGTCTACTGGGGTAAAAAACATTTCCTTCTCAAAAAAGATTTGAACACACGAACGTCGGCTACTGCACCCTTTTTGGCACTCTTTACAGGAGGGAAAAATCGAAAGCAGACGAGATGTCGATCTGCGTCAATACAAGAGGGGTGACATATATCAAGATCTAGCTGTACAGATATCGGCTGGAGTGTGCAACCAGACAGAGAGAGAGAGAGAGAGAGAGAGAGAGAGAGAGAGAGAGAGAGAGAGAGAGAGAGAGAGAGAGAGAGAGAGAGAGAGAGAGAGAGAGAGAGAGAGAGAGAGAGACCTTTATTGTGGAGACGGCAATTGATTGACTGATTAAGAGCCCTCTATCTGCTAACTGTGTGAGCCAGTGTGAGATCACTTATCACACTGACAGTATCATCGAGGTGTAGATGTGATCGTTTGGTTTCCTGACAATCAAGTCATGCACGTACACATGAAGCCTTCATCGATATTATCCCTAAGTTTAGTATCTTTCCCGAGGTGTAGATGTGATCGTTTGGTTTCCTGACAATCAAGTCATGCACGTACACATGAAGCCTTCATCGATATTATCCCTAAGTTTAGTATCTTTCCCGAGGTGTAGATGTGATCGTTTGGTTTCCTGACAATCAAGTCATGCACGTACACATGAAGCCTTCATCGATATTATCCCTAAGTTTAGTATCTTTCCCGAGGTGTAGATGTGATCGTTTGGTTTCCTGACAATCAAGTCATGCACGTACACATGAAGCCTTCATCGATATTATCCCTAAGTTTAGTATCTTTCCCGAGGTGTAGATGTGATCGTTTGGTTTCCTGACAATCAAGTCATGCACGTACACATGAAGCCTTCATCGATATTATCCCTAAGTTTAGTATCTTTCCCGAGGTGTAGATGTGATCGTTTGGTTTCCTGACAATCAAGTCATGCACGTACACATGAAGCCTTCATCGATATTATCCCTAAGTTTAGTATCTTTCCCGAGGTCAACATGGCCGAATGGAAAAGATCTCAAGGACTTAAACTTCCGGTGTACTTTCGTCGAGGAAGCGGATTCAACCCCTACACCGGTCAGTAGGACTAAACGTTGACTACTCATCCTAGACTCTTGGGAACGTAAATTACAAGTACCTTAGAAATCAGATTGGATTCGCCTGATGGCGAGAGGCACTAATAATAGGGACAATTAATCTGTGCGCATAAATCAGCTCAGTGCACTAGAAGTAATAGCACGTATGTGGATTACGCTTGAGTTCAAAGCGAGCGAAGGTAAACAAATGTTCAACAAACAAGTATCTTTCTCCTTGAGAACAATCTTTAGCATTACGCTCGCATCCAAACAGAGAAGGGCAGAACACGGGCAGCATTCGTCATTCAAAGGAGCTTCTACTAGAGCAATCCCGATACACTGTACTCTGCTTCTGGGCTAATCCAAAAGGTATTCAACTAATGTGATATCGGTATAAGAGGATCTGTTTTTGGATCACAGAAGAAGGCGATCACTACTGTAATGTAGATGCATGATGTCCGGTTTCTGGTCTCACCAAAAGAAGAGTTCACTAATATAATGTCTGTATATGATGACCTGTTTTTGGTCTCACCAACACAAAACAAAAAAAGCACTTTCTGCCTCATATACGAGTAGTTATTGCTTTAGCCCCTTCTGTTTCATATAGTTATTAATTAAGCTTCTTCTGCCTCGTATGGTTATTACTTTAGCTCTTTTTGAGCCAATTATATAGTTGTAAATCAGCTGCTGGAAGCAGGCCGCATAGCGCTGATTTTGATGGTATGAGGCGTCGGCAGTTCACAAATCATCGGCAAACTACTGAACTAACATTATCAAGTAAATCAGAATCAGCCATTTAGAAACATGCAAGTCATTTGTTATCTTTTTGAGAAAAGAAAGAAAAAAAAATAAGGGGTGGGGGGGGGGGGGGGGGGGGTGCAGACTGCGACAGAAACAATTAATACAGTTTCCTTTTTTTGTGTGTGTGTGGCGATGTGACAAAGCTAAAGAAAGTAACACTGCTTGGAATTCTTATACATCTTCTGACAATGAAATTGTTTTTCATATCATGTTTCACGAAATGCTTTTTCTACACAGAAACAAAAATTAAAAACAAGGGAATAATACAGAGAATAACGCCTGGGATTAGAAGTAATCCCCCAGAGATAGTGATTTCTAAAGCCTGCACATTTCTCTACCTGATTCCTACTTCCCTCGCTTTAGCCTCGAGCTCTCCCTCTCACAAACGTGAACTAATAAGAGATGCCAGAAAGCCAAGAGAAAACAACTAGTCGTCGTAAAAAAACGCAGGGGTTATTGAACTTGGCAATATTTCGGGATTTTTTTCGGTATCGACATTTTTCTGTGGAACGGAAGCTCTGTCTGTAAACAGAATTATGAAGACAAACTGTCTTAAAATTGGGAGATCGGGAATATATAGTAAAGATAAAGGTGTCTTAAAAATCAGGATATGTGGTCTGTCTGTCTGTCTGTCTGTCTGTCTGTCTGTCTGTCTGTCTGTCTGTCTGTCTGTCTGTCTGTCTGTGAGTCAGGGAGTCGATACTCCTGTCGGTGGGTTTGTTGGTCTGTCCTTGGGTTGATGAGAGGGTGGGTATGTCAATCGGTTGGTGTGTGGGTGGATCGGTGGGTGGGTGGATCTTTGGATGGGTGGGTTGATCAGTCAATCAGTCGGTGTCATTTATTCGTTCGTCTGTTCGGCTGCTTGACCGCCCATGTATATACAATATGCAAACAGGGGCAAACAAATAATGTAAATCCCCCTCTTCTACACTTTGAAGACTAGTGGGTTTATGGTACAAGGAACCTGCTCAACTCTTGTAGCCCGCTGGACATTCGACGTTAGCTGCAACTTTGTGCACACAATTAGGCTCATAGCTTATATGATGAAAATCTAGAACAATGGTTCTCAATCGGTGGGGAATTCCCCCCCCCCCCCCTAGGGGGAATTTTAGGGTTTCCGAGGGTGGGGGTGGGGGGGGGGGGGAGAATTAAGATTATTTCAAGATCGCGTTAATACAAGAACCGATTACTTGATATTGTTTTTCCCTGCATACTTTACGGTTCTATACTTCTCACCCTTCTGAAATTCATTTTATAACGTAAGTAGACCCGAAATCATGTTTTATGTAGACGTCTGGACTTGTTCTAGTATGTGTTATTAAATTTAGCTTCAATGTTTACGTATACTGTGTAGGGGTAGGGGGAATTTATAAGGAGGAAATACGAAATGGGGGGGGGGGGGGGAGGGGGGTGGCGGGAGGAATGACGTTCTGAAAATATGGTGAAGGGGTGCGTGGGCCAAAGGAGGTTGAGAACCACTGACCTAGAAGACCAAATGGCTTGGCTATCTCGTTGGAATGCAATACCATAAACTACCAGCACTGGAGCTACATCAGAGAACATCTGCTACGTGAGCTAAAGGACGCCCGAGAAGGAAATGGATTGACGACATCAAAGACATTGTACAATCACACGGAATGACACTATCCAGTGCCACCCATGGGGAGCTGGAACACCAGTTATTTCTCCCCACGACGATTTACGGCAAAAGTGAAAGATGGTGATAATGATGATAAAAATCACACCGACCACCTTTATTTCTCCTAACATATTCTGGTACCAAGTTCAGGTGTGGGTCGCCCTGAGGGATCAGGTCGATTTGAAAAAAAAAAATATTCGGCGTTGTGAGCGATTCGATCACATGATGAGCAGGCGGTAGGTGGGTGTTGTAGTTACTGCACCACCGCGGCTTCCGCACACATTGATAACTCTGTGCTGTACATATTGCAAAACATTGAAAACAAACACACAAATTTCGTATTTCCTACCTAAAAATCCCTCCTCCCGCCCCTATACAGTATACGTAATAATGGAAGCACATACTAAAACAAGTCTAGACGTCCACATAAAACGGGATTTGTGGGTCTATTTACTTCATAAAATGAATTTTAGAAGGATGAGACGTACAGAGCCGTAAAGTATGAAGAGAAAAACAAGATCAAGTAATCGGTTCTTGTATTAACGCGATCTTGAAATAATCTTCATCCCCCCCCCCTTTTGGAACACCCCCCCCCCCCCCCCCCTTGGGGGGGGGGGGGGAATTCCCCACCGGTTGAGAACCACTGGTCTAGACGATGGCGTTCAGTAGTTTTCCATTGCTTTCTGAAGTCAAAAGTACTGACTGTGTAGTTGTTGTACCGCATACTTTGCCATTAGCGAAACGGGAGCTTAAGAACGAGCGCTCTTATCCTTTCGGCACGTCGACGTCTTTGCTGCGTTCTACGTGATAATATTGCTGCAAGAAATGAATGTTTCCACCTTTAGTGATTTATTATAGGTTGTGATGGTAGTAGTGATTGTAGTGATGATAGTGGTATTTGTGGACGTCTATACTAACCTTCATAAAAACAGGCATTACAACAATCAGGTATTCCCATCTCTATAACACATTAACAAGTATGTTGTTTTCCCTCTATCATCCATAATGTGGTCTTTTTATTCCAGCTAAATTGGGTATCAGTATGACTTTTGCCTAATATAAAGATTAAGTATGGTCGATCTTGCACATAATGCAATTTGTATACCTGTT
>JACEFZ010013512.1:0-58766 GCA_014155875.1 Cepaea nemoralis
ATGTTTTGCCCATGCAGTTCCTCCTGTCCTAGTTTACTTCAGAGGAGAGGCAAGACCAATACATCTTAAACAAGACAAGTTGCAGAAGCTGCTCGATCAGCAAAGCAACGCTCTAACTGTCCGTCTATCAGAGGTTCGAACAGTTACAGCCCAAGGCTTAGGGCCTGGTCTGTCCTGCTATGACATTTCGTCTTTAGGCTGCATTACCTCACACCAGGATAAGGCTTATACCTTCCCAATTGCGCTCTTCCTCTCAAAACCGTTGGCAGAATGTGGGGTGTCGGGTTTGGTGAGCGCCGCCCAACATTCGATATTAACAGAAAGCAGGTAGTACCGTCTACCGTCATACGGTAGCTCTGTCATATATGTCGTAGAGTACGGGTAAAGCACAAGAGTGCGGCAAACATGGTTCGGGGTCTGAGTATCCACCGGCACTAACTAACCACTCTGCATTTGGGCACATCTAGAAACTAATTTGTCTTGACTGCCAGACATTTCTGCCAAAGGTGTAGGTCACAAATCAGCCTCGCTGATGTGGAAGTCTAGGAGAAACCACCAAATATTCTTCCCAAGAATAAGTTTATGAGCACCACAAGTAATCCCATGGATCTATGCTTTAAAATAACCGACTTGCAAACTTCTTTCGTCCGCTTGAAATTGATTGTTTATATACGCTGTGTTATGTCTTATATAAACTTCACTGTCTTTTAGTCCACTCAGTGGCGCATAGAGTTGATCTTCCACTGTTGTTTCTCTAGGCCAGAATCATTTGCAAACATTAACTGGTTCAGCGCAAAACAAAATTTGGGTTTAGACAAAACATGGTACACAATCAAATGAAATAGTATTATCATGTAAAGTTCCATTCAATGAGCATTGGAATTGCGGAAGAAACCTGGAAAGAAAACAAACAACACAATGTCCCTAGCATGGCGATATATCTTCCTTCTGTCCATATGGGAGGTTACATTTGGCTATATAATATCCGTCAGCACTGAATCAGTTAACATTGTTAGGATGGGGTGGCTGAGAGGATAGGATGTTGGTTGTTTGCTCAGAAGGTGCAGGGTCCAATCTCAGCATAGGGCTGAGAATTTATCCAACAACCATTGGTATCTAATTATTTCACACATCCACATGATTTCCTGTGTAGTGAGATGGGATACCTTGACGTTTCGGAGGCAGGAAATCTGGCCGACTAGAGAGATCCTTCTAGAGAAACTCTGGGAGATTGGTGAAGGCCTCCAGCGAGGAGGAGGAGAAGAAGAAGAAGTACAAGAAGAAGAAGAAGAAGAAGAAGAAGAAGAAGAAGAAGAAGAAGAAGAAGAAGAAGAAGAAGAAGAAGAAGAAGAAGAAGAAGAAGAAGAAGAAGAAGAAGAAGAAGAAGAAGAAGAAGAAGAAGAAGAAGAAGAAGAAGAAGAAGAAGAAATATAAACAAATGGAGGTATAGTATGTCCAGAAATGAATGCCGTCATTTTCGATCAATTATTTTGAAAACTGTCTGTTGCATCGTTATGAAATTTTCCCGGCCATCTTATATTATATGTCTTTGGAAGATGTCTTTGGTAGGTCCAAAAGCAACTTAAATCATCGAAGGCGGTGACATTTCTTTGATGTTTTGGTGAAATACTAGTGATTTCTCGCTAACAAACTTGGTTTTACAGTAATGAATGCCCCGACAATTCATATGACGACGCAAGGCGTATCCGGATTCGTATGGGAGTGGGTGCAGTAAAAGAAGTAGCTTAAAAGTCGACAGGGTCGACTTCATTGCACCGGGTTTTTATCCCATATGGCTAAGTCTCTTTCCGCAGCGTGGAAAGCGTCGCACAAAGCACGAACTCCGTAGCTCCAGCGACGACCATCGGGAATCTCGGAAAAAATGCACTCGTGAAATGAAGGACGCGGCCCGGAATCGAACATACAACCTTCGGAGCCCGAGTCAGACGGCTTGACCACTTCACCACGGAGAATCCCGAGAGGGGTGCAATGTTTAATATTAGTAAAGACAGAGAATTTACAGAGGCATGGGGTAAATAATGTGTAAATTGACAGGAAAGTAGAAGGAATATATTTCTTAACATATTTTTCATTTCCTTCTTGTTTCTTCAGCTGCTGGTTAATAATGTGAACACAAGTATTCATGTTAGCTTTCTATATTGAGTTCGTGAAAGCTTCTAAATAGCTGTGCGTTAATGTGCGTATGGAGTGACCAGAAATGATATCGCAATTTAGTCATCATGTTTCCATTTTTAAGGATCTGTTTCAGCTGTCTGTGTAGTTTGTTCACACGCACACATGGGTGACAGACCCGCTTTGAGTCTTCGTGAAAGACTGTCTACTCTGCTGTTTACCGTTCAGAGACGGAACATGATTACCTGTTTTGCACTATGAAAATAGTTGTAAGTGTCTCTGTAGTGGGCTTTCTTCTTAACGACCAAGATGTTGGTCTTCTTTTCATTGAAGTTTATAGATTGATTCGTATGCACGTGTGTTATCCCCTAATTTGACAACGTGTTTGCTCTCACGCTTTATTGTTATGCCACAATATGTCAGTTTCCACCGCAATATTACTCTTCTGTTGGTATTCAATGCGTTTAGTGTGTGTTGTGTTTTTTTGTTGTTTATATTAAATACAGTTATTTGTCACCGCTGGGGGCTTGCGGAATTGAAAATTCATCACTATGGAATACAAACTGTTGCCATTGACATTATGCTGATGTTGTAATGCTTAGGGCCTGCAATTCGTCTGAATAGTTGGAGCAAAATATTCCAGTAAGTGTGCACGTAGATTAAAGTCTGCGATCTGCTCAGACCTTAATCTGTGTCGGACGATTCCAGTAGGCTGATGATTGCTCTCGGTTGCATACAATTCAATCCATCCTTTCTCCAATAGTCCTCTTCCTCTCTCAACACATGGTCCTCACATTTTTTCCAGTAACTTTTATCAATATTTAATAACGCGGACTGGGTTAGTATCTTTGACGTCAGACAATTTGAATGTAGTATTGGCAGCTGCCAATCAATCAATCATGTGCCATGCCGGAAAGCGTGGGCGGTCATGACTCGCTATTTCACTCGATCACCAGAGTCGTGGATCAGCTCAGTGTTCCTGTCTCGTCCATGCCATGTGGCCAAGCCATCCAGGTATTTTCCTCTCGGTCTTCCTCTTGGTCTGTTCCCATCGATCTTGCCAGTTGTCAATAAGTTCTCCAATCCATTTCTTCTCATAACATGTCCAAAAAATTTTGACTGTCTTCGTCTAATTTCTCTAATCAGTCTACGATTTTCATTTGTCTCCTGTAGTACTTGGTCATTGGTTTTTCTATCTGTCCATGGTACTCTTTGCATTTTCCTCAGAAACCACATTTCTGCAGCCATCAAATGTTTTTCAGCTTGACTGCACATTGTCCAAGTTTCACATCCATACAAAAGAACAGGCTCTATGTACCCCCTCAACACTCTTTTTCTCGTTTCAATTGACATCTTTTTATTGGTCAGAATGTTTTTCATCTTGCTAAAGGCTACTTTCGCCATGGTGATTCTTGTTCTTATCTCTTCAAGGCATCTCCCATCAGATGTTACGACTGTTCCGAGATAATTGTTTCGATTCACTTGTTGAAGAATATTCCCATTTACTTGTATATTACATTGTGGTACTTCGTTCTTCCTAGTGACGACCATAATCTGTGTTTTTTTTTACAATTTAATTCCAACCAGTTTAATTCCAAGGTGGCAGCTGCCACCTGTCCTTTAATTTTAGCCCACACAAGTTCTATAGGGTTTTAATGAGAATGATACGGCGGAAGTCTCAAGCACCTATGGCCATGCTCTTCTATCAACTTGTCGATTTGATATTTCTTGCTTTTTTGCGCCTGTTTTACAAGGGACAACAACTGTGACTTGAAATATGTTTCTGGAAATGGTATATTTTCCCTTCGGAGCCATATCTTTATTGCTTCCTTTGTGCTCGATGCCGTAGGTATTTTGTCTTCTTGGGCAACAACATTGTGATATGATGCATTGTCCATGATTAGACAAGACGGTCTATAAAGGGATGGAAGTACTGTATTCTCGAGCCAATCTCTAAATACATTACCATTCATCTCATTATGATAATCCCTATTGTCTGTGTGCTTTGATACGAACAAGAGCCCAGCATTCTGTAGTAAGCCATTATGGGTACTACCAGCATAGGCTATAACCAAACGCTGTCCTTTACTACTGGGCACATAACGCTTTACCTTTCCATCCATTGATTGCCATTCCTTTTCACTTGTGTGGTGCGCATTGATCCACGTCTCATCCAAATACACTATGTCATAATTTTCTTTGCGCATTTCCCTTATTTCACGTAGGTATCTGCTTCTCATAGCTCCTAAATGCGGTTGCTCGCAAAGGATATTTCTACATCCCTTGTACTTTCTAAAAGTGAAGCCTAATGTCCTTATAATTTTCCACAAAGTTGTTTTGGATAGCTCTATGTTGTTGTTCTTTCTCAACCAAACCTTCAGCTTTCTTACAGTCACTGTTTCTTTGGCATCCATCATTTTTATAATAACTCGCCTGATGACATCCTTGTCAAAGCTGTCTACAATTGCATTTCTACCTACCGTTTGCTTATCGCGTGTTGGTTTCATTCCAGATTCTTGCACCCATGGACGAAATGACCGTTTACTCAAACCCAATGCATGCACTGTTCTTTTTTCGGGATTTTTAACAGTATGAAACAGTTTCCTGCAATCAGCTTCTTGACAAAAATATGTGTATAACTTCATAGCGATGCTTTGAAGTGTACACAATTTCACATTCAATCCCATTGAACAATATTCACACATTCAAATATTAGCTATTAATATTATATTAATAGTAAGATTTATTTATATATTTATTTATATAATCACGTTTCATGAAAGAACCCACACTGAAGACACCTCTGAACAATCCAATGTAACTGCGCGCAGTTTGTGCCAAAACGGAAACCACGAGACAATTTTTTTAAAAAGCGCGTTTGTGTCTTGGTGAAGCTATAATACTTTTAAAATTATGGACTTAATCTCTGAGCCGTAAATTATATACCGCATATAAACAAACATTGAAATCTGCTGTACAATCTCCAGAACAAAAATTTTTTTTGTTGGGTGGACGTAATGATAAGTGTCAGAGTCCGGAAAGGAGACAGAGATGCAGTGACATCGTTACGCCCGCCAGGCGACTTAGCTCCCAGAAGGGACGCCGTAACTTCGTTACGCCGCCAGGCGAATAGTGGGTTACCGGCCTGCAAGACTGCTGGCTGACAAGCGACCAGTGGTCAAGCAAGGACGACGCTAAACGCACGCATGCCTCGTGACGTCACCTGAGGTGAGAGGCGAGTTGCGAGTTAGCGGCATACAGCTTGGGGACTTCGACTCGGACAGACGTGTGAAGAGAGAAAGGCGTTGTGTGGTATCTGTGCTGAAAGTCGAGTGTCTGGACATCTTGAGAGTGAGACGTTGTGAGCTGTATTGTGTAAGTGTATATTGAAACATCCAGTATATATCTTGTTGTGAACATCGTTCCGTATTTAATGTGAATAAATCCATCGAACGGTGTGTCGTTGAGTCTTACGTTAAATCACGTTGTATTTGTACTGTCTCACACTGTTAGGGTGAGCGAGCCAAGTTTAAGACCCTGACATGTGTGGACGTGGTGGCATTCGTCCGGCTTTGATATGAACGTGTTTTTAGTGATTAACGATTAAAACTAGAGTTTGTAAACGTGAAATTTTTGTCAAACTTTATAGTACATGTAAATGTGATCGTGGAAGGCTCATTTTCATTATTAACTATATTGTTTAAACAGGTGTAAGACTATTTGTAAACGTACAATGCATACATATTGTGTGATTTTGTAACCGTGTCAAACATTTGTGGTTTGTGAAACTTGTCACCATTTTGACCTTGTCGACATTGTGATCTTGTCGCCATTTGACCCTTGTCGCCATCTTGTAAACTGATGTCTATGTCCTTACTGAATGTTATCTTGATGTAAGTGATGTATCATCAATGTTGTAAAGTGTTAACATAAGTGTAGATTGTTCTTTGTGAAGTGAGTTGTCGGAGCAAAAAGTTTGGAAAGAAAGTAACTTGTTTTGAAAAAAAATTGTTGACAGACAAACTTACGACCTACAACTACACTCAACGCCATACAAACCTAATAAATACTTAGTGACAAGCAGGCACACACCAACGAATAGACATTAATTTATTTCTCTCCAAAAATAAAGCAGGTTTTTCCGTACCATCCGAAACCTTGCCGTAGAGGTCATTCGTGGTTTTGAAGTAACGACCCTACAGTTCCTAGCCCGATTTCCAACCATTCTTCACCGCATCCAGGGCACTTGAGTATATTTTTTCTTTTCACATACTTTAACTATGCAATTTTAGGCACGCATCGTCAATAGAAATCGATTGTAAATTGTTCTTTACTAACCACTTATAACATATTTTGTGTGGCTGGTATTTCATTGACATTTTTCATCATGTCTTCATTATTTGATTTCATTGATATGGGGATAAAATTACAGTTACATGGTGATGAATTAACACAGTGGGGTGAGCAGAAATACTCTGAATACCTACTGGTACAGGAGAAAGCTAATGAACGCGATGAAAGAGCAGCTGAAAGAGCATTAAAGCAGGCAGAGATGGCTGCCAAACAAGTAGAGGCAGACACAGCCTTAAAACATGCAGAAATGGCTGCAAAGACAAAGCAAGCTGAGATAGATAGTGAGCTGAAAAAGGCAGTAATAGCAGCTCAAAGTAAGAGAGAAGAACTGGAGTTACAGTTGAAGATGAAACAACTTGACACTGAGACTGCCATTAACAAAGAGTCTAAGAAATCTGAAAGACTGGAGAAAGAAAACCAGTATAAGAAATATCAAGGTATTGTACGTAACTATACCTCGGGTGACTGCATTGCAGCTTTTACCCAAAATTTTGAAACTTTAATGGAACATTATCAAGTTCCACTGTCTGAATGGAATATTGTGTACATGAGGAGTTTGTCAGGGGAACCTCTTAAAGTAATTGAAACCATCCCCAAAGACCTCAGAAAAGATTACCATTATCTGAAATCTAAGATTATGGCACATTTTATGTTAGATGAGGCAGGTTACAGAGAACAATTCAGTAAGTTGAGCCCAAAACCGACTCAAACGTTCTCTGATTACCTCTGCTTAGTCCGAGATATATTCACCAAATGGACTTCAGCAGCTAAAATTGATAACAATTATCAGAGATTAGAAGATCTAATCATTAGAGACAAAATTGTATCATCGATTCCTTCAGCATTTTCTAAATTTTTGTTAGAGAATGAATGCACCAGTGTGGATGAGATTGAAAGACGTGGTTCGGTCGTACTACACAGCCAACAAAACATTGCTTTGCCACTGAAGCTACTGACATTAACTTTGTAGCAGCGGCTAACTATGACAAACCCTATAGTAGGCAGAAAACCTCATAGACCTACTTCTGAGAAGTTATACCATTGCAATTATTGTAAATATTCTCATCATCAGTCTGAAATGTGTGATAAAAACCCTGGCTATCATACTTACCTATTAAACATGGTAAACAGACAAGATAAGGAGCGTAAATCCTTCAAAAGTTTGCGTAAATGTTTCCTCTGTAAGGCGTACGGACACCATCGGAAAGATCGTAAGGGCAGGCATATGACCAACAAAGCAAATGCCGCCTTGTTTGATAGTTCGGCGTCTGAAGAAGAAGAGCCAGAGAAACATCATGTGAACTCAGCACAGGCTTTTGACATATTCAGCGCAAACAAATGCTCTGTTTGTAACACCTTTTATGAAGATTGTATTTTAACATGCGGTCATGCCATCCCTATTGCCAATGAAGAAGCTAATTTGGTAGTAGATTCAAAAGGCAGAATAAACATCCATCACGGATATGTGAATGGCAAGTCTGCTACAGTCCTTCGTGATACAGGCAGTTCACTCATTGGTCTGAAAAGAACATTCATAATGCCTACAGACTATACAGGCAGGCACGTAACATGCAGAACATTCTCAGGAAATATTGAGGAAATACCCATTAGCATGGGCATACATTGAAACACCTTTCTCACTGGGAAAGTAAAGTGCGCTGTATTAACAAACCCAGTGTGTGATGTAATTATTGGAAATTTACTGAGGTGAATGATAAACCTCATGACATAACATCTCTATGTATTGATGATAACATAACATCAACATCAAATGTCATCATTGAAAATGTCACACCACCTATTGATTATATGGTAGCTAATGTAGCACTAAGTTCTCATGACATCATTGATACCATTGTTCCCATCATCATCTGATATCATTGAATGTGTGAACGCAGTAACTAGAGCTGCTGCTAGAGTGCAAGATGAAAGTAAGCAAACATGAGGCCTATACAATCACTCAGCCCAGTAACACTACCTACAAACACTATGAAGGAAACATTTGTAACAGCACAAAAAGCTGATCCTTCATTATCAAAATACTTTAATCTGATCGGCCAAAAGCCAAAGGTAACCAAGAATGCAAAATGGCATTTTGCTGTGAAAAATGATATACTCACAAGGTATTACACAAAAGGTGACAACACCACAGAGCAAACTGTTTTGCCAACAAGTTATCGCAAGCAAGCCTTACATCTGCCCACGATATACCTCTTGCAGGACACATGGCATACGTTAAGACCAGATCTAGATTATTGACACAGTTTCATTGGCCCAAATTTTGCAATGACATTAAAGCATATTGCAGAAGTTGTGACACCTGCCAGAAACTGGTTAAAAAAGGTAAACACCCACAGGCAAAGTTACAAGTCACTGACTTAGCCAGTCGACCTTTTGAAAAAACTATCGGTTGACATAGTGGGCCCTCCTCAATCATACAACAACTAGAGGGAATAAATTTATTCTAACGGTCATTGATCAATGTAGTCGCTGGCCAGAAGCGATTCCGCTAAAGAACATAACTGCCAATGACATAATGGAAGTTTTCTTCCATATTTTTTTCTAGGATGGGTTTTCCAGATACTATCCAATCTGATAGGGGCACTCAGTTTATTGCCGCATCTACTCAGGCTTTCACCAAAATGTTGGGAGTGAAGCAATGTTTTCAATTCCCCGTACCATCCTCACAGTAGCGGAGTAATAGAAAAATTTAACCGGGGATCTAAAGCACATGCTTGCAAAAGTAACGCAAGAGCACCCAATAACTGGGGATCTATATCTACCAGCTATTCTTTTTGCTTATTCGCGAGGTACCACATGCTAGTACCGGTTCTCTCCTTTTGAACTTATCTATGGTGCCAAACCACGCGGCCCATTGACCATTTATCACCAAATGTTAACTGACTCTACTCCAGTACTTAAACCCATATCATCATACGTATATGTTACATCATTGCGTGAAAGAATCATCAAATCATGTATATTGCAAAGAATGCACTAAAACTATCTGGTGCTACTTATAGACAGTATGCTGACAAAGGTAACAGGACAATAACGTTGACACCTGGACAGGACGTTTCTTCTTCTACTACCTAGTGACAGACACTTATTGACTGATTCTTGGCAGGGACCCTTCAAAGTGACGAGACAGATTTCACCTGTAGACTACGAAATCCTAATAAAAGACAAAACACAAAATATATCACATAAATATGCTAAGACCATACCACAACAGAGACAACGAACAAGACGATACAACAGCTTGTACAGTGATAATAGATCACGAAGACGACGATGCTAGTGACGAGATTCCAACACCTACATTAGACACGACTAGCTGCTTGAAGGATATCAAAATCAATCCAAAGTTAACTCAAGCAGAGACAAACAGTTGCAAACAGCTTATACAGCAGTACAACACCATCTTTTCCAACAACCCAGGACAAACAGAATTAGTACAGCATCACATCACACTCACATCAAACACACCCATAAGATGCAGACCATACACCATCCCATTACACTACAAAGAACATTTGCACCAAAAAATAATCAACCTAGAGAAAACAACATCATCAGACGATCCCAGTCAGACTTTCTCATCGCCAATGGTGATATACGGAAAAAGGACAATACAATAAGACTGTGCATTGACTATAGGAAGCTAAATAAAATTACTGTTCTTGATTTGGGAGCCAATGGCAAACACTGACGATCTTCTGACAGAACTGACAGACGCTAGGTTCTTTTCGACGTTAGATATGACTAAAATATTATCAGATA
Organism: Cepaea nemoralis; assembly: GCA_014155875.1. Taxonomy (NCBI): domain Eukaryota; kingdom Metazoa; phylum Mollusca; class Gastropoda; order Stylommatophora; family Helicidae; genus Cepaea; species Cepaea nemoralis. The sequence continues at coordinate 10,270 of JACEFZ010013512.1, forward strand.
GAAGTAGACGAACAGAGCAGACATTTGAAGCATTTGCCACACCGTGGGGACTGTACGAATGGTGCAAACTTCCATTTGGGGTTGTTAATGCCCCCGCCACCTTCGTTCGTATGACACGACTTCTTCTTGTAGACATTCCTAACATAATTTGCTATATCGACGACATCTGTGTTCACACAGAGACGATGACAGAGCACATTAAGACGTTAGGACAGACATTTGAACGTATTAGACAGCACGGACTGACTGTAAAGCCTGCGAAAGTAGACATAGCCTACCAGGAAATAACTTTTTTGGGGGACAAAATATCCAAGGCTTTGTCATGACAGACGATAAAATTGTGTCCAAAATTCTAAAACTATCACTTCCGACTACTAAGAAACAAGTCAGAAGTCTTTTGGGATTGATAAATTACTACCGGCAGTTCATTCCTGAGTTTTCCGAACTGACCGAAGTGTTTACTAATTTACTAACAAAAAAAAAACCGAGAAAATTGTACACAATGAATGCCTAAAAATTGCATTTAATAAAGTACTTGCGTGTTTTTCTGATAAAGTGTCAACAATCTTATCCTAAATTGCCCAACCTTCGTTTACCTTTCAGATTGCGTACAGATGCTAGTCCGTGGCGATTGGAGCAGTCTTGTTACAAGAGTACAAAACATACTACCCCAGTGTACTTCGTATCCAGAAAACTAAAAGCCAGAGAACGGGCTTGGTCCATTCCTCAGTTGGAAGCCCTAGCTTTAGTGGTGGGTATAACCAAATTATCCAGATTTCTTCTAGGACGGCACTTCATCGTGGAGTCTGACAGCACCCGTTGCGTTTTATAAATTCAGGAATACCCTCAAATCATATGGTAGCACGCTGGTCTTGAAGCTTCAAGATTATAGCTTTGAGGTTCGACATATTCCAGGCAGAACCAATTCGATTGCCGATCTTTTGTCCCGTTGTCCGACCGACCCAGTAAGCACCAATGTCTGAGTGCAGTGTGTGCAAATACATCAGACCGACACAGCCATTATTGAGTGAATAAGTTTTTTCTATTCACAAAAAGCTGTGCATTGTCTATAATGTGATGTGATAGGGGTTACCCCCATTATAAAAATATTCTTATTTTACTAATTCATGTAGTGATTGTCCTGTATAATTGGTAGTGTGTGGTAGAAAGCGAACTTTATTAATTGTATATATTACCAACAACAACAGTGTCACATTCGCCAAAGAACTTACCTTAAGCGAACTATCCAATTTAAAAGTGACATCTGCGTGGATAATTCCAGGGATATTTTTAAAGACGTGTGCGAACGTGTAAACTGAACAGTGACAGCTACTCCATTGCAGTTAACCGAAATCCATAATGTTCGGTAGTGAAACACATGAACAGTCGATCGTAATCCAGAAGGTTTTGTGAAACATCTAAACACATGAACTGTAAGAAAGGTACTTTCCGTAACACATCAAACCGGAACAAGTGTTTCTGCAAGCTTCTACATCAGCTGATTTAATGTTCGTGTTACTTCCGGATTAGTTAGGAATTTAGAGTAAAAATAGCAGACGACAAATAAAAGTTCATACATTTATGACGATTCTAAAATGTTTAGGAATCTATAAAATGTAATACACGAATTGTGTGTTTTTTTATTTATGTAGTGTAATCTTAGAATCATATCTTGATTTATGTATTCATTTACCGATTTTTCTCGTTAATATGAAGAAACGTCAAGCAATGACGCTAAGAAATAATAGAATTATTGTAAATTATTGTATTTCATGAAAGTTAAAATTATTTCCCTTTCATTTGTGTGTTTTACATCCCTACACAAAGGGCCATAATTTGAAATGTATCCATTAATGTGTTGCGTATAAATAGACATGATGTTGCCAGATTGTCAACACTACAGGTAGACATCTAATGAGCATGGCAAAGGGTGCCAACGTTGCAGACCAACACGAGAGCTACTGACCAAATAAGGGCAGGGTTTGAGCGTTTTATACGACTTATAAAAGTCGTATATCAGTCTGGCTAGATGGTTTTTGTTTCAAGAACCATATTATTACTTTTTTTTCAAATTGCTGCGAGGTAGATGCGTGAAGCTGGTACTACTGATCTGACTGGGTCGCAAATGCAATTGAGGTAGTCAGCCATCAAGAGGATGAAACCTGACAAGTGTTAAAGGTTGAACACCACATGTCGTTGATTGCAATGTACATTTCTTATATATTTCTATGGCATATGTGTATTTATTTGCATGTGTATATAACAAAAAAGGGTAGACTCTGACAAGGTTTAAAAATTAACCCATTATGTATATATATGAGACATGAAAGATGACATCTTTCATGAAGTTGCCGGGGGAGCGTGTCAGATCCGGAAAGGAGACAGAGATGCAGTGACATCGTTACGCCCGCCAGGCGACTTAGCTCCCAGAAGGGACGCCGTAACTTCGTTACGCCGCCAGGCGAAAAGTGGTTACCGGCCTGCAAGCGCTGGCACAAACGACCAGTGGGCAACGGCGGCAAAGCCGCATGTCGGCTCACCCGGGTGAAGGCAGTTGGGTTAGCGGCGACGCTTGGGGGGTTTCCCCGGACGACTTTAAAAGGGAAAACGTTGGGGTACGGTGAAAGTGATGCTGGACACTTGAGAGGAGCGTTGGGTGTATTGTGTAAGTGATTTGAAAAATCCAGATAACGTTGTGAACTGTTGTATTTAATTGAAAAATCCATAACTTGTGTTTACTTCGTTTCCGTTTATTTTTATTTCCATGAGGTGGGGCCGTTTGAGCTAAGGTTAAATCAAACCTTTTTTATTGTTTCTGGTTAATTTTTAGGGGCAACCAATTAAAAAACTTGACAATAAGTTTATGGTAAAAAAAAATCATTTTTTTTTTATTTTTACTTTATAATTTTTTTTGGAAGCCAATAAACCCGATAATTACAAATTATCCCATTAGGACAAAAAAAACAAGGGGTTTTACCCTTTACTTAAAAATTTTTTTAAACAATTAATCTGGGACGGTAAGGACCCCTCTCCTCCCCAGCCTAGTAATGATGAAAACTCGCCTGTCATTAGCGAATTCACATCGTGCAAACCCCACCCATACTCCCCCCAAACCCCACCTCAGAATGCCTTAACAGTTTTCAGTGCCAAACAAAAGGTAGGTTTGGACCAATCCAAAATGGATGACGGGTGTGTCACATTTTAACTTAAAAGTTGTTAATATGGTAACAGACATGTTGTATTATAACGCAATGACAATATTTCGGCGATATATAAACCCATGGCAGACATGGGAAGTCGCTTATGACCATTAATCATCCCATGGCAATTAATCAGTTAATGGCACTAGATGTTGTTGTAAACTCTACTGGACAATCTTGCCTGCTGATTTGCTTTCTTCTATTCAGTGACTCTGATTTAGGAGCACAGACTAGAGGCCGACATTTAACCATGTCAAGATCCACGTTTGCAGTCCTGCTCGTGAACGTCATTGCCGCCGTGGTTGCTGCTCCAGTGGAGCAGGTTATAGTAAGCAACATTGTTTGTTGTCAATGTTCATAGAACTGAAAATAGTGTTGGGGGGTTATTGGGGAGTGGGGTGGGTAGGTGGTGTTCGGATCAAATTAAATAATGGCATCACTGAAGGTCAGAACGGACGAACGGGTAAGATCGCCCATTCTTAAACATCCAGTGTACTTTTTCCCGAGGTAGGGCGTTTACTCCCTACATCGATCAGTTGGACCTAAGATGTTGACTTTTTCGTCCTTGACTTGTGGACATAAATTACAAGTACCTCTGAAGTTGAAGTTGAGTTCGCCTGATTGAGAGGAACACTGGTAATAGGGAAAACTAATCCATACGCAAAATTCAGTCCAGTACTACTAGAAGTATTGTGTAGGACTACACTCGAGTTCAAGCGAGTGAGCGCAAAAAGGCATCCGTTCTATATCAGGGGGCCGAGGTAGTATAGTGCCTGTACGCATGCTTACCGGTCCGATGGTTTTGTGTTCAAATCTTCCCCGAGTCGACTGTTTCAAGCTGACCCAGGTTTCCAGGCTGACGCAGCCAACTACGGGTACCACGAAATGTCTCGGGGAGTCAAGGCAGCAGACGTGACATTGACCACAGCACCCGCCGAGTGCCCACTGGTCGATTGACGTGTTAGACAGCACCATATGCCCGATACCGCTCACGACGTGTACAAGTGTCCTTTTGCTTATTTTTCTTTCTCCACATCAATCGCCACCAACTCTTACCTTGTTCAGTTGACTTCTTTTCCTTGACTTGCAGACGTAAATTACAAGTACCTCTGGAGTCGGAGTGGATTCGCCTGATAGCGAGGGACACTGGTAATAGGGAAAATTAATCCATCCCAAAAAACAATCAAGTGTGGACTACGCTCGAGTATAAAAGGATTTGGGGGGGGGGGGGCACCCTGAAGCAGTAGCGTGTTAAAACGGGCGGCAGAAACATTTTTATAATAAACTCAGTTCTGAAGCAGTAGCGTGTTTAAACGGGCGGCAGAAACACGTTTACCCCAGAATAAAACCAGTTCTAAGAGACAAACAATGATTTTACTGTTAAGACTTCCATTTTTTAAAAGCACTGCAAAATAATAGAATGAAAAACGAAGATTGGAGAAATTAGACGCAGGCAGTCAAGATTTTTTGGACATATGTGGAGAAATTGACTTCATAATTTAGTCCCAACTGGAAAGCTTGATTGGAAGAGAGCAAAAGGAAGACAGAGAGATAAATACCTTGATGGTTTTTGGCAGCAGGCCTGGTCGGGACAAGAACACAGACTTGATTTGAGACTCTGGCGACCGTGTGAGATGGCGAACCATAACCCACATGTCGCACACTGTCATGTTCTCACACACTTATGAATCTTGGCTCTAAGTCTGGGACAGAGGTAAACAATTGCACGCATACAAGATAGCACTCGTACGAACAGTCGTTGCAATTTATACAGTTTTAATTGATGGTAACGTACACGTGCGCAATCTGGCATCAACGTGTAACAATCCCAGTGAAAATCGTAACATCGTTATCACACCCCCACAAAATGTATATAGCATTATGTATAAAGCATTAACTGGCTATCAGTACACGCTCGCTATTCATGCTCGCCATCTCAATCACAATTTGTATCTACAAGCTCATTCAATCCTGCTATCAAAAAGATACATTCGGGATTCACAGCCACAGCCATTCGTCCAGTCCGTGTCGCAGTCTTAACCCTCTCCCTAATTCGGGTACGCTCCTCCGGATCACGGATTCTTACATCCCGTGAATATGGTGTTACCTGGCGTGGTCCGAAGGACACGGGTCTGGCCCGAGTTACAGGTTTGCCTGCACTCGATGCAAACAACCCTGACCTTTCTTAGTACACCTGTCTACCTGTCGCTACTGCCTTACAGTCCCTGAAACAAACCTGTCTCTCATGTCCAGTGCCTATTCAGTACTGCCCCGGCTATACTAATTAGCATCGAAGGTATGTGACACACCTCTCCTGATACGCTGGACTCGACCCACTTCAGTTGGCGGTCTACCAGTATTTTCTTCATGTCCCTATGTCTTACTCTATCGAAAGCTTTCATATAATCAATGTAGAAAAGAGAAGGTCTTTATTGACTTCTATTGAACGCTCTGCTATTCTTCTCAGCAAATACACACCATGTGTTGTACCTTGTACTTTTGCCTTCCCCAAATCGTATTTTTCTTCACCTATTTCTGATTTAATTTTCCTCCTTACCTTTTACATGATATCCTTAGTAAAATCTTTGTGATGCGATTCATGATGCTGATTGTTCGATGTTGATCACATTCCAAGGCTCTTGGCTTTTAAGAATTGCAATAAACAGTGATTTACATAAATCATGAGAATATCACCAGTATCCAATATATTGTTTTGCAATTTGATAAACCCGGTCTATACTATACCTTCTAGGGGGGTTATAATTTCGGTTGAGATGTTGCAGTTATGCAATGATATAATACTGATTGCAGACAAAATATAATTTTCATGTTGTTCTTCTTTCTTTTCAAAAGGGCACTGTCACCGATGCAGGTAAATATTTTTTATTTAAAAAAACAAACAACAAACACCGGCTATAATTAAGGATAATGCTATATGCATGAAAGGAAATATATTAGTGGTTATGTGAAAATAGGGGTCGTGTGACAGAAATAAACGTTTTGATTGTCTGAAACAAGACGATAAAGGGACGAATAGCAAGTGTGTGTCTATGGGTCTGTGTGCATACGCGTGTGTATTTGTGTGTGCGCTAGTGTATATATTGTGTATGTGTTGTATGATTGTGTGTATGGGTGTGGTATGCGTGTGTGTGCGTGTATGTGCGAGTTTGAGGCACATCGGGAGAAGGGGCCCCTCGTCAACCAACACAGAACTGTCAGTATTAATCGCCGGACGTTTCTGCATATTTTGGGGGGGGGGAGGGGTGTGGGGGGGGGGGGGGGATTATTCAGCACTTATATACTTGTATGTAGTGCAAGGATGAATCCCAAAGATAAAAGATACTAGATATCTTTATTATGTACATGGCATAAATTTCAGACTCGATAATCCCATTACTCTACATATTTAATCTCGGTTCTCTTGGCTTCCTTCCCCAAATGTTCTTTATAACCAATGTTGTCAACAGAAAGGGACATTTGCTATTCTTTAACATCAATAGGAACATTAACCCTTGAACATCTGTGCTATATCATTTATTTGTTAAATTTAACTTCTATTCCAGCCCCAATCCCCGTTGATGAAGCCAATGAGCCTGGAGTTATTATAGTCGGTGATATTCAGATAGATGTGGTAAGTAACGATTACAGTTTGAACTTGTACCCAGTAATAAAAACTCCGCCCCGGAGCAAGCACGACATGAGGGTTTTCCCATCGTCAGAAGTGTCCATCCCCGAATGCTGGGACCCGTACCTTCATGACATTCTCTGGGGATGACCCCCCCTGTCATGACTCTGGTGTCTTTCCCCTGCTGCAACTTCGTACCCGATTACAGACGCGTTTCTTTGTGCCACTTGACCCACACATGAGAGTGTAGAATTTGTCTCGACAGCAGTCCTATTAGGGAAATGTTCATTTATGTGTTACTTTTAAATTTTACATTTTCCCCTGCTATCATATGTCTTGTTGATTTCTGTGATACTTTAATTTACGTCCCCTGCCAGTTCATATGTCATGTTCATTTTTTGTGTTACTTTAAGTGTGCATAGTCACATGCTTCGTATTGCAGAAATTGTCTCGTGTGTAAGTCTAATAAAAGGTATATCTATACAAGTGTGTCACTCTAAATTGACATTTTGACATGTCACATATTATATAAATTGCCCTTTATATCATCATCATCAAGTGCCGTGCCAGCTGGCGTAGGCGTTCATGGCTCTCCACAGATCTCGGTCTTTGGTTTTCTGGATCAACTCTGCTGCTGATATTCCTCCATGCCACCGTCTCAATCCATCCAGCATCATTTCTCTTGGTCTGCCCTCTGCCTCTCTTCCCCTCGATCTTTCCAGTTGTTACGATGTTCTCCAATGCCTCTCTTCTCATCACATGACCGAAGAAAGATTTTGTCTCTGTCTTATTGTTGTATATAATGTTCTAGTTTCATTAGCCTGTTTCAGGCAGTCGTCGTTAGTTACTCTGGCAGTCCAAGGAATTCGCAAATTCGTCTCAGGAACCACATCTCTGTTGCTTCTAATTTCTTCTTAATTTGTTCATTTACATTCCAAGATTCACTGCCATACAGCAAAAATGGTTCTACATAGCATTTCAGCACTCTCTTTCTTACATTCAGTAATAGTGAATTATTGCATAAGATATCTCTCATTTTCTGAAAAGCGGCTTTTGCTGCCATTTCTACTCCTAATCTCTGTGTACATCTTCCATATGATGTTATAAATGCCCTAGGTATCTAAAAATTATCAACTTGGTTAAGGATTTTTCTTTTATTTCTATGTCACATTTTCTTTGCGCATTTCCCTTTTTTCACGTGGGTTATCTGCTTCTCATAGCTCCTAAATGCGGTTGCTCGCAAAGGATATTTCTACACCCCTTTTTTATTTTTCTAAAAGTGAAGCCTAATGTCCTTATAATTTTCCACAAAGTTTTTTTGGATAGCTCTATGTTGTTGTTCTTTCTAAAACCAAACCTTCAGCTTTCTTACAGCCCACTGTTTCTTTGGCATCCATCTTTTTTATAATAACTCGCCTGATGACATCCTTGTCAAAGCTGTCTACAATTGCATTTCTACCTACCGTTTGCTTATCGCGTGTTGGTTTCTTTCCCAGATTCTTGCACCCATGGACGAAATGACCGTTTACCTAAAACCCAATGCATGCACTGTTCTTTTTTCGGGTTTTTAACAGTATGAAACAGTTTCCTGCAATCAGCTTCTTGACAAAAATATGTGTATAATTTCATAGCGATGCTTTGAAGTGTCCCAAAATTTCACATTCAACCCCAATTGAACAATTTTTCACACATTCAAATATTAGCTATTAATATTATTTAATAGTAAATTTATTTATATATTTATTTTAAAATCACGTTTCATGAAAAAACCCCAAACACTGAAGAAAAACCTCTGAAAAATCCAATGTAACTGCGCCCCATTTGTGCCAAAAGGGGAAAACCACGAGAAAATTTTTTTTAAAAAAGCGCTTTTGTGTCTTGGGAAGCTATAATATTTTTAAAAATTTAATGGACTTAATCTCTGACCGTAAATTATATACCGCATAAAAACAAACTTAAACTGCTGTACAATCTCCAGAACAAAAATTTTTTTTTTTGGGTGGACGTAATGATATGTCAGAGCCCGGGAAAGGAGACAGAGATGCAGTGACATCGTTACGCCCGCCAGGCGACTTAGCTCCCAGAAGGGACGCCGTAACTTCGTTACGCCGCCAGGCGAATAGTGGTTACCGGCCTGCAAGACTGCTGGCTGACAAGCGACCAGTGGTCAAGCAAGGACGACGCTAAACGCACGCATGCCTCGTGACGTCCACCTGAGGTGAGAGGCGAGTTGCGAGTTAGCGGCATACAGCTTGGGGACTTCGACGCGGACAGACGTAGTGAGAGAGAAAGGCGTTGTGTGGTATCTGTGCTGAAAGTCGAGTGTCTGGACATCTTGAGAGTGAGACGTTGTGAGCTGTATTGTGTAAGTGTATATTGAAACATCCAGTATATATCTTGTTGTGAACATCGTTCCGTATTAATGTGAATAAATCCATCGAAACGGTGTGTCGTTGAGTCTTACGTTAAATCACGTTTGTATTTGTACTGTCTCACACTGTTAGGTGAGCGAGCCAAGTTTAAGACCCTGACATGTGTGGGACGTGGTGGCATTCGTCCGGCTTTGATATGAACGTGTTTTAGTGATTAACGATTTAAAACTAGAGTTTGTAAACGTGAAATTTTTGTCAAACTTTATAGTACATGTAAATGTGATCGTGGAAGGCTCATTTTCATTTTTAAACAAATTTTGTTTAAACAGTGTAAGACTATTTGAAAACGTACAATGCATACATTTTGTGTGATTTTGTAACCGTGTCAAACATTTGTGGTTTGTGAAACTTGTCACCTTTTGACCTTGTCGACATTGTGATCTTGTCGCCTTTTTGACCTTGTCGCCATCTTGTAAACTTGATGTCTATGTCCTTACTGAATGTTATCTTGATGTAAGTGATGTATCATCAATGTTGTAAAGTGTTAACATAAGTGTAGATTGCCCTTTGTGAATTGAGTTGTGGAAGAAAAAAGTTTTGGGAAAGAAAGTAACTTGTTTTAAAAAAAAAAATTGTTGACAGACAAACTTACGACCTACAACTACACTCAACGCCATACAAACCTAATAAATACTTAGTGACAAGCAGGCCCCACCCCAAACGAAAAACTTTAAATTTTTTTCTCTCCAAAAATAAAGCAGGTTTTTCCGTACCATCCGAAACCTTGCCGTAGAGGTCATTCGTGGTTTTGAAGTAACGACCCTACATTTCCCTAGCCCGATTTCCAACCATTCTTCACCGCATCCAGGGCACTTGAGTATATTTTTTCTTTTCACATACTTTAACTATGCAATTTTAGGCACGCATCGTCAATAGAAATCGATTGAAAATTGTTCTTTACTAACCACTTATAACATATTTTGTGTGGCTGGTATTTCATTGACATTTTTCATCATGTCTTCATTATTTGATTTCATTGATAGGGGGATAAAATTACAGTTACATGGTGATGAATTAAAAAGTGGGGTGAGCAGAAATACTCTGAATACCTACTGTACAGGAGAAAGCTAATGAACGCGATGAAAGAGCAGCTGAAAGAGCATTAAAGCAGGCAGAGATGGCGCAAAACAAGAAAGAGGCAGAAACACCCTTTAAAAAAAGCAGAAATGGCTGAAAAAGACAAAGCAAGCTGAGATAGATAGTGAGCTAAAAAAGGCAGAAATAGCAGCTCAAAGTAAGAGAGAAGAACTGGAGTTACAGTTGAAGATGAAACAACTTGACACTGAGACTGCCATTAACAAAGGTCTAAGAAATCTGAAAGACTGGAGAAAGAAAACCAGTAAAGAAATATCAAGGTATTGTACGTAACTATACCTCGGGTGACTGCATTGCAGCTTTTCCCCCAAAATTTTGAAACTTTAATGGAACATTATCAAGTTCCACTGTCTGAATGGAATATTGTGTACATGAGGATTTTGTCGGGGGAAACCTCTTAAAGTAATTGAAACCACCCCCAAAAGACCTCAGAAAAGATTACCATTATCTGAAATCTAAGATTATGGCACATTTTATGTTAGATGAGGCAGGTTACAGAGAACAATTCAGTAAGTTGAGCCCAAAACCGACTCAAACGTTCTCTGATTACCTCTGCTTAGTCCGAGAATATTCACCAAATGGACTTCAGCAGCTAAAATTGAAACAATTATCAGAGATTAGAAGATCTAATCATTAGAGACAAAATTGTATCATCGATTCCTTCAGCTTTTTCTAAATTTTTGTTAGAGAATGAATGCCCCAGTGTGGATGAGATTGAAAGACGTGGTTCGTCGTACTACACAGCCAACAAACATTGCTTTGCCACTGAAGCTACTGACATTAACTTTGTAGCAGCGGCTAACTATGACAAACCCTATAGTAGGCAGAAACCTCATAGACCTACTTCTGAGAAGTTATACCATTGCAATTATTGTAAATATTCTCATCATCAGCTAAAATGTGTGATAAAAACCCTGGCTATCATACTTACCTAAAAACATGGTAAACAGACAAGATAAGGAGCGTAAATCCTTCAAAAGTTTGCGTAAATGTTTCCTCTGTAAGGCGTACGGACACCATCGGAAAGTTTGTAAGGGCAGGCATATGACCAACAAAGCAAATGCCGCCTTGTTTGATAGTTCGGCGTCTGAAGAAGAAGAGCCAGAGAAACACCCTGTGAACTCAGCACAGGCTTTTGACATATTCAGCGCAAACAAATGCTCTGTTTGTAACACCTTTTATGAAGTTTGGTATTTTAACATGCGGTCATGCCATCCCTATTGCCAATGAAGAAGCTAATTTGGTAGTAGATTCAAAAGGCAGAATAAACATCCATCACGGATATGTAATGGCAAGTCTGCTACAGTCCTTCGTGATACAGGCAGTTCACTCATTGGTCTGAAAAGAACATTCATAATGCCTACAGACTATACAGGCAGGCACGTAACATGCAGAACATTCTCAGGAATATTGAGAAATACCCATTAGCATGGGCATAATTGAAACACCTTTCCTCACTGGGAAAGTAAAGTGCGCTGTATTAACAAACCCAGTGTGTGATGTAATTATTGGAAATTTACCTGAGGTGAATGATAAACCTCATGACATAACATCTCTATGTATTGATGATAACATAACATCAACATCAAATGTCATCATTGAAAATGTCACACCACCTATTGATTTATGGTAGCTAATGTAGCACTAAGTTCTCATGACATCATTGATACCATTGTTCCATCATCATCTGATATCATTGAATGTGTGAACGCAGTAACTAGAGCTCTGCTAGAGTGCAAGATGAAAGAAAGCAAACTGAGGCTATACAATCACTCAGCCCAGTAACACTACCTAAAAACACTATGAAGGAAACATTTGTAACAGCACAAAAGCTGATCCTTCATTTCAAAATACTTTAATCTGATCGGCCAAAAGCCAAAGGTAACCAAGAATGCAAAATGGCATTTTGCTGTGAAAAATGATATACTCAAAGGTATTACCCCAAAAGGTGACAACCCCAAAACAGAGCAAACTGTTTTGCCAACAAGTTATCGCAAGAAAGCCTTACATCTTGCCCACGATATACCTCTTGCGGGGCACATGGCATACGTTAAGACCAGATCTAGATTATTGACACAGTTTCATTGGCCCAAATTTTGCAATGACATTAAAGCATATTGCAGAAGTTGTGACACCTGCCAGAAACGGGAAAAAAAAAGGTAAACACCCACAGGCAAAGTTACAAGTCACTGACTTAGCCAGTCGACCTTTTAAAAAAACTATCGGTTGAATAGTGGGCCCTCTCAATCATACAACAACTAGAGGGAATAAATTTATTCTAACGGTCATTGATAAATGTAGTCGCTGGCCAGAAGCGATTCCGCTAAAGAACATAACTCCCAAATAAATAATGGAAGTTTTCTTCCATATTTTTTCTAGGATGGGTTTTCCAGATACTATCCAATCTGATAGGGGCACTCAGTTTATTGCCGCATCTACTCAGGCTTTCACCAAAATGTTGGGAGTGAAGCAATGTTTCAATTCCCCGTACCATCCTCACAGTAGCGGAGTAATAAAAAAATTTAACGGGGATCTAAAGCACATGCTTGCAAAAGTAACGCAAGAGAAACCCCAATAACTGGGATTTATATCTACCAGCTATTCTTTTTGCTTATCGCGAGGTACCACATGCTAGTACCGGTTTCTCTCCTTTTGAACTTATCTATGGTGCCAAACCACGCGGCCCATTGACCATTTATCACCAAATGTTAACTGACTCTACTCCAGTACTTAAACCCATATCATCATACGTATATGTTACATCATTGCGTGAAAGAATCATCAAATCATGTATTATTGCAAAGAATGCACTAAAACTATCTGGTGCTACTTATAGACAGTATGCTGACAAAGGTAACAGGACAATAACGTTGACACCTGGACAGGACGTTCTTCTTCTACTACCTAGTGACAGACACTTATTGACTGATTCTTGGCAGGGACCCTTCAAAGTGACGAGACAGATTTCACCTGTAGACTACGAAATCCTAATAAAAGACAAACACAAAATATATCACATAAATATGCTAAGACCATACCACAACAGAGACAACGAACAAGACGATACAACAGCTTGTACAGTGATAATAGATCACGAAGACGACGATGCTAGTGACGAGATTCCAACACCTACATTAGACACGACTAGCTGCTTGAAGGATATCAAAATCAATCCAAAGTTAACTCAAGCAGAGACAAACAGTTGCAAACAGCTTATAAGCAGTACAACACCATCTTTTCCAACAACCCAGGACAAACAGAATTAGTACAGCATCACATCACACTCACATCAAACACACCCATAAGATGCAGACCATACACCATCCCATTACACTACAAAGAACATTTGCACCAAAAAAATAAACCCTAGAGAAAAACAACATCATCAGACGATCCCAGTCAGACTTCTCATCGCCAATGGTGATAATAGGGAAAAAGGACAATACAAAAAGACTGTGCTTTGACTATAGGAAGCTAAATAAAATTACTGTTCTTGATTTGGAGCCAATGGCAAACACTGACGATCTTCTGACAGAACTGACAGACGCTAGGTTCTTTTCGACGTTAGATATGACTAAAATATTATCAGATAGAAGTAGACGAACAGAGCAGACATTTGAAGCATTTGCCACACCGTGGGGACTGTACGAATGGTGCAAACTTCCTTTTGGGGCTTGTTAATGCCCCCGCCACCTTCGTTCGTATGACACGACTTCTTCTTGTAGACATTCCTAACATAATTTGCTATATCGACGACATCTGTGTTCACACAGAGACGATGACAGAGCACATTAAGACGTTAGGACAGACATTTGAACGTATTAGACAGCACGGACTGACTGTAAAGCCTGCGAAAGTAGACATAGCCTACCAGGAAATAACTTTTTTGGGGGTACAAAATATCCAAGGCTTTGTCATGACAGACGATAAAATTGTGTCCAAAATTCTAAAACTATCACTTCCGACTACTAAGAAACAAGTCAGAAGTCTTTTGGGATTGATAAATTACTACCGGCAGTTCATTCCTGAGTTTTCCGAACTGACCGAAGTGTTTACTAATTTACTAAAAAAAGAAAAACCGAGAAAATTGTACACAATGAATGCCTAAAAATTGCATTTAATAAAGTACTTGCGTGTTTTTCTGATAAAAAGTGTCAACAATCTTATCCTAAAATTGCCCAACCTTCGTTTACCTTTCAGATTGCGTACAGATGCTAGTTCCGTGGCGATTGGAGCAGTCTTGTTACAAGAGTACAAAACATACTACCCCAGTGTACTTCGTATCCAGAAAACTAAAAGCCAGAGAACGGGCTTGGTCCATTCCTCAGTTGGAAGCCCTAGCTTTAGTGGTGGGTATAACCAAATTATCCAGATTTCTTCTAGGACGGCACTTCATCGTGGAGTCTGACAGAAACCCGTTGCGTTTTATAAATTCAGGAATACCCTCAAATCATATGGTAGCACGCTGGTCTTGAAGCTTCAAGATTATAGCTTTGAGGTTCGACATATTCCAGGCAGAACCAATTCGATTGCCGATCTTTTGTCCCGTTGTCCGACCGACCCAGTAAGCACCAATGTCTGAGTGCAGTGTGTGCAAATAAAATCAGACCGACACAGCCATTATTGAGTGAATAAGTTTTTTTCTATTCACAAAAAGCTGTGCATTGTCTATAATGTGATGTGATAGGGGTTACCCCCATTAAAAATATATTCTTATTTTACTAATTCATGTAGTGATTGTCCTGTATAATTGGTAGTGTGTGGTAGAAAGCGAACTTTATTAATTGTATATATTACCAACAACAACAGTGTCACATTCGCCCAAAGAACTTACCTTAAGCGAACTACCCAAATTTTAAACAGTGACATCTGCGTGGATAATTCCAGGGATTTTTTAATGACGTGTGCGAACGTGTAAACTGAACAGTGACAGCTACTCCATTGCAGTTAACCGAAATCCATAATGTTCGGTAGTGAAACACATGAACAGTCGATCGTAATCCAGAAGGTTTGTGAAACATCTAAACACATGAACTGTAAGAAAGGTACTTTCCGTAACAACATCAAAACCGGAACAAGTGTATTCTGCAAGCTTCTACATCAGCTGATTTAATGTTCGTGTATACTTCCGGATTAGTTAGGAATTTAGAGTAAAAGTAGCAGACGACAAATAAAAGTTCATACATTTATGACGATTCTAAAATGTTTAGGAATCTATAAAATGTAATACACGAAATTGTGTGTTTATTTATTTATGTAGTGTAATCTTAGAATCATATCTTGATTTATGTATTCATATTACCGACTTTTTCTCGTAATATGAAGAAACGTCAAGCAATGACGCTAAGAAATAATAGAATTATTGTAAATTATTGTATTTCATGGATGTTAAAATTATTTCCCTTTCATTTGTGTGTTATTACATCCCTACACAAAGGGCCATAATTTGAAATGTATCCATTAATGTGTTGCGTATAAATAGACATGATGTTGCCAGATTGTCAACACTACAGGTAGACATCTAATGAGCATGGCAAAGGGTGCCAACGTTGCAGACCAACACGAGAGCTACTGACCAAATAAGGGCAGGGTTTGAGCGTTTTATACGACTTATAAAAGTCGTATATCAGTCTGGCTAGATGGTTTTTGTTTCAAGAACCATATTATTACTTTTTTTTCAAATTGCTGCGAGGTAGATGCGTGAAGCTGGTACTACTGATCTGACTGGGTCGCAAATGCAATTGAGGTAGTCAGCCATCAAGAGGATGAAACCTGACAAGTGTTAAAGGTTGAACACCACATGTCGTTGATTGCAATGTACATTTCTTATATATTTCTATGGCATATGTGTATTTATTTGCATGTGTATATAACAACAAAAGGGTAGACTCTGACAAGGTTTAAATATTAACCCATTATGTATATATATGAGACATGAAAGATGACATCTTTCATGAAGTTGCCGGGGGAGCGTGTCAGATTCCGGAAAGGAGACAGAGATGCAGTGACATCGTTACGCCCGCCAGACGACTTAGCTCCCAGAAGGGACGCCGTAACTTCGTTACGCCGCCAGGCGAATAGTGGTTACCGGCCTGCGAGACTGCTGGCTGACAAGCGACAAGTGGTCAAGCAAGGACGACGCTTAAACGCACGCATGCCTCGTGACGTCACCTGAGGTGAGAGGCGAGTTGCGAGTTAGCGGCAGACAGCTTGGGGACTTCGACTCGGACAGGACGTGTGAAGAGAGAAAGGCGTTGTGTGGTATCTGTGCTGAAAGTCGAGTGTCTGGACATCTTGAGAGTGAGACGTTGTGAGCTGTATTGTGTAAGTGTATATTGAAACATCCAGTATATATCTTGTTGTGAACATCGTTCCGTATTTAATGTGAATAAATCCATCGAACGGTGTGTCGTTGAGTCTTACGTTAAATCACGTTGTATTTGTACTGTCTCACACTGTTAGGTGAGCGAGCCAAGTTTAAGACCCTGACAATAAGGTTATATGCTAAATCTCATAATTTTCCCTCAGTTGGTTACTGAGATATGGAATTTTATATTGGGGCAGACACAATTAAACAGACTATAGCACATATATCCAATGTATTATGGTACAAAAACAGGTCATGTACTTTACTTTAATATTCTTTA
Organism: Cepaea nemoralis; assembly: GCA_014155875.1. Classification (NCBI taxonomy): domain Eukaryota; kingdom Metazoa; phylum Mollusca; class Gastropoda; order Stylommatophora; family Helicidae; genus Cepaea; species Cepaea nemoralis. The sequence goes on from JACEFZ010013512.1 coordinate 27,269, forward strand.
CTTTACTACAGCTTTTTTGGTAGGAGCTTCAAATAATAGGCTTCAGATAATTATCTAGAATGTATGCACCATTAGCAGCGAGAAGTAAAGCACACAAGGGTGTGTACCGGGTGCAATGATATCGACTCTAATAATTTAATCAAACAATTAATCTGGGACGGTAAGGACCCCTCCTCCTCCCCAGCCTAGTAATGATGAAAACTCGCCTGTCATTAGCGAATTCACATCGTGCAAACCCCACCCATACTCCCACCAACCCACCTCAGAATGCCTTAACAGATTCAGTGCCAAACAAAAGGTAGGTTTGGACCAATCCAAAATGGATGACGGGTGTGTCACATTTATAACTTAAAAGTTGTTAATATGGTAACAGACATGTTGTATTATAACGCAATGACAATATTTCGGCGATATATAAACCCATGGCAGACATGGGAAGTCGCTTATGACCATAATCATCCCATGGCAATTAATCAGTTAATTACACTGGATGTTGTAAACTCTACTGGACAATCTTGCCTGCTGATTTGCTTTCTTCTATTCTCTCTGATTTAGGAGCACAGACTAGAGGCCGACATTTAACCATGTCAAGATCCACGTTTGCAGTCCTGCTCGTGAACGTCATTGCCGCGGTGGTTGCTGCTCCAGTGGAGCAGGTTATAGTAAGCAACATTGTTTGTTGTCAATGTTCGTGGAACTGAAAATAGTGTTGGGGGGTTATTGGGGAGTGGGGGTGGGTAGGTGGTGTTCGGATCAAATTAAATAATGGCATCACTGAAGGTCAGAACGGACGAACGGGTAAGATCGCCCATTCTTAAACATCCAGTGTACTTATTCCGAGGTAGGGCGTTTACTCCCTACATCGATCAGTTGGACTAAGATGTTGACTTTTCGTCCTTGACTTGTGGACATAAATTACAAGTACCTCTGAAGTTGAAGTGAGTTCGCCTGATTGAGAGGAACACTGGTAATAGGGAAAACTAATCCATACGCAAAATTCAGTCCAGTACTACTAGAAGTATTGTGTATGGACTACACTCGAGTTCAAAGCGAGTGAGCGCAAAAAAGGCATCCGTTCTATATCAGGGGGCCGAGGTAGTATAGTGGCCTGTACGCATGCTTACCGGTCCGATGGTTTTGTGTTCAAATCTTCCCCGAGTCGACTGTTTCAAGCTGACCCAGGTTTCCAGGCTGACGCAGCCAACTACGGGTACCACGAAATGTCTCGGGGAGTCAAGGCAGCAGACGTGACATTGACCACAGCACCCGCCGAGTGCCCACTGGTCGATTGACGTGTTAGACAGCACCATATGCCCGATACCGCTCACGACGTGTACAAGTGTCCTTTTGCTTATTGTTCTTTACTCCACATCAATCGCCACCAACTCTTACCTTGTTCAGTTGACTTCTTTTCCTTGACTTGCAGACGTAAATTACAAGTACCTCTTGAGTCGGAGTGGATTCGCCTGATAGCGAGGGACACTGGTAATAGGGAAAGTTAATCCACTCCCAAAAATCAATCAAGTGTGGACTACGCTCGAGTATAAATGGATTTGGGGGGGGGGGGGGCACCCTGAAGCAGTAGCGTGTTAAAACGGGCGGCAGAAACATTTTTATAATAAACTCAGTTCTGAAGCAGTAGCGTGTTAAAACGGGCGGCAGAAACACGTTTACCCCCAGAATAAAACCAGTTCTAAGAGACAAACAATGATTTTACTGTTAAGACTTCCATTTTTAACAGCACTGCAAAATAATAGAATGAAAAACGAAGATTGGAGAAATTAGACGCAGGCAGTCAAGATTTTTTGGACATATGTGGAGAAATTGACTTCATAATTTAGTCCCAACTGGAAAGCTTGATTGGAAGAGAGCAAAAGGAAGACAGAGAGATAAATACCTTGATGGTTTGGCAGCATGGCCTGGTCGGGACAAGAACACAGACTTGATTTGAGACTCTGGCGACCGTGTGAGATGGCGAACCATAACCGCACACCTGTCGCACACTGTCATGTTCTCACACACTTATGAATCTTGGCTCTAAGTCTGGGACAGAGGTAAACAATTGCACGCATACAAGATAGCACTCGTACGAACAGTCGTTGCAATTTAATACAGTTTTAATTGATGGTAACGTACACGTGCGCAATCTGGCATCAACGTGTAACAATCCCAGTGAAAATCGTAACATCGTTATCACACCCTCACAATATGTATATAGCATTATGTATAAAGCATTAACTGGCTATCAGTACACGCTCGCTATTCATGCTCGCCATCTCAATCACAATTTGTATCTACAAGCTCATTCAATCCTGCTATCAAAACGATACATTCGGGATTCACAGCCACAGCCATTCGTCCAGTCCGTGTCGCAGTCTTAACCCGTCTCCCTAATTCGGGTACGCTCCTCCGGATCACGGATTCTTACATCCCGTGAATATGGTGTTACCTGGCGTGGTCCGAAGGACACGGGTCTGGCCCGAGTTACAGGTTTGCCTGCACTCGATGCAAACAACCCTGACCTTTCTTAGTACACCTGTCTACCTGTCGCTACTGCCTTACAGTCCCTGTAACTAACCTGTCTCTCATGTCCAGTGCCTATTCAGTACTGCCCTCGGCTATACTAATTAGCATCGAAGGTATGTGACACACCTCTCCTGATACGCTGGACTCGACCCACTTCAGTTGGCGGTCTACCAGTATTTTCTTCATGTCCCTATGTCTTACTCTATCGAAAGCTTTCATATAATCAATGTAGCAAAGATGAAGGTCTTTATTGACTTCTATTGAACGCTCTGCTATTCTTCTCAGCAAATACACACCATGTGTTGTACCTTGTACTTTTGCCTTCCACAAATCGTATTTTTCTTCACCTATTTCTGATTTAATTTTCCTCCTTACCTTTTACATGATATCCTTAGTAAAATCTTTGTGATGCGATTCATGATGCTGATTGTTCGATGTTGATCACATTCCAAGGCTCTTGGCATTTTAAGAATTGCAATAAACAGTGATTTACATAAATCAATGAGAATATCACCAGTATCCAATATATTGTTTAGCAATTTGATAACCTGGTCTATACTATACTCTTCTAGGGCGTTAATAATTTCGGTTGAGATGTTGCAGTTATGCAAATGATATAATACTGATTGCAGACAAAATATAATGTTCATGTTTGTTCTTCTTTCTTTTCAAAGGTCACTGTCACCGATGCAGGTAAATATTTTCATTTAAAAAAAACAAACAACAAACACCGGCTATAATTAATGGATGAATGCTAGTATGCATGAAAGGAAATATATTAGTGGTTATGTGAAACTAGGGGTCGTGTGACAGAAATAAACGTTCGATTGTCTGAAACAAGACGATAAGGTACGAATAGCAAAGTGTGTGTCTATGGGTCTGTGTGCATACGCGTGTGTATTTGTGTGTGCGCTAGTGTATATATTGTGTATGTGTGTGTATGATTGTGTGTATGGGTGTGTGTATGCGTGTGTGTGCGTGTATGTGCGAGTTTGAGGCACATCGGGAGAATGAGACCCTCGTCAACCAACACAGAACTGTCAGTATTAATCGCCGGACGCTGCTGCATATTTTGGGGTGGGGGAGGGGTGTGGGGGGGGGGGGAGATTATCTCAGCACTTATATACTTGTATGTAGTGCAAGGATGATATCCCAACAGATATAAGATACTAGATATCTTTATTATGTACATGGCATAAAATTTCAGACTCGATAATGCCATTACTCTACATATTTAATCTCGGTTCTCTTGGCTTCCTTCCCCCGAATGTTCTTTTATAACCCAATGTTGTCAACAGTAAGGACATTTGCTATTCGTTAACATCAATAGGAACATTAATCCTTGAACATCTGTGCTATATCATTTATTTGTTAAATTTAACTTCTATTCCAGACCCAATCCCCGTTGATGAAGCCAATGAGCCTGGAGTTATTATAGTCGGTGATATTCAGATAGATGTGGTAAGTAACGATTACAGTTTGAACTTGTACCCAGTAATAAAAACTCCGCCACGGAGCAAGCACGACATGAGGTTTCCGATCGTCAGAAGTGTCCATCCCCGAATGCTGGGACCCGTTACCTTCATGACATTCTCTGGGGGGATGACCCACCTGTCATGACTCTGGTGTCTTTCCCCTGCTGCAACTTCGTACCCGATTACAGACGTTCGTTTCTTTGTGCCACTTGACCCACACATGAGAGTGTAGAATTTGTCTCGACAGCAGTCCTATTAGGGAAATGTTCATTTATGTGTTACTTTAATTGTACATTTTCCCATGCTATCATATGTCTTGTTGATTTCTGTGATACTTTAATTTACATTGTCCCATGCCATGTTCATATGTCATGTTCATTTCTGTGTTACTTTAAGTGTGCATAGTCACATGCTTTCGTATTGCAGAACTTGTCTCGTGTGTAAGTCGTAATAAAAGGTATATCTATACAAGTGTGTCACTCTAAATTGACATTGTGACATGTCACAATATTATATAACTTGCCCTTTATATCATCATCATCAAGTGCCGTGCCGGCTGGCGTAGGCGTTCATGGCTCTCCACAGATCTCGGTCTTTGGTTTTCTGGATCAACTCTGCTGCTGATATTCCTCCATGCCACCGTCTCAATCCATCCAGCATCATTTCTCTTGGTCTGCCTCTGCCTCTCTTCCCCTCGATCTTTCCAGTTGTTACGATGTTATCCAATGCCTCTCTTCTCATCACGTGACTGAAGAAAGATGTTTGTCTCTGTCTTATTGTTGTATATAATGTTCTAGTTTCATTAGCCTGTTTCAGGCAGTCATCGTTAGTTACTCTGGCAGTCCAAGGAATTCGCAACATTCGTCTCAGGAACCACATCTTTGTTGCTTCTAATTTCTTCTTAATTTGTTCATTTACATTCCAAGATTCACTGCCATACAGCAAAACTGGTTCTACATAGCATTTCAGCACTCTCTTTCTTACATTCAGTGATAGTGACTTATTGCATAAGATACTCTTCATTTTCTGAAATGCGGCTTTTGCCTGCCCTATTCTGCTCCTAATCTCTGTTGTACATCTTCCATCTGATGTTATAAATGCCCCTAGGTATCTAAAATTATCCACTTGGTTAAGGATTTTTCCTTCTATTTCTATGTCACATTTTGGTGTCACCATTTTCTTTGATATTACCATTGTTACTGTTTTCTTGATATTCAAGGAGAGTCCTTTCCTTGCACTCTCTGTTACTACAACGTCTAATAATTGTTGTAGGTCTGTTGAATTATCCGCCACCAATACTGTGTCATCTGCATAGCGTATATTATTTATATTATAACCTCCAACTAGTATTCCTGGCATCTCTTTGATCTCTCTCATTATTACTTCGCTATACAGGGAGAAAAGATCTGGTGACAAGACACACCCTTGTCGTACTCCTAGCTTTATCTGTTCCTAACTACCCTCTTTATTTCCCATTTTAATTGCTGCTCCTTGGTTCCAGTAAACATTCTTTATTATTCTGAAATCTTTTCCATCAATGTTGATATCTTCCAACATTTTAATCAGTTCATCATGTTTTACTTTATCAAATGCCTTAGTATAATCTATGAAGCACAAATATATGTCTCTCTGTTTCTCTTTTGACCTTTCTATTAGTGTCCGTAATGTATAAATTGCATTGTTTGTGCCCTTTCCTTCCACAAATCCATACTGTTTCTTCACTAATTTCCATTTTTATTTATTTTTGATTCTTCTCATTATGATTCTGAGTAAAAGCTTAGTTATATGGTTTATGAGGTTAATTGTACGAAAATCTTCACAATCAATTGCTCCTGGTCTTTTTGGTATAGCTATAAATACAGATTTCAGCATATCACTGGGTAAATATCCACTACTGTAAATATCATTCAACATTTTGGTTAATATATCTACTCCAAATTCTCCCAACACTTCTAATTCTTCTATTGTGATTTCATCTGGCCCAGCTGTTTTTCCTTTTTTCATATGTTTCATAGCGTCAGCGACTTCTTCTTTCAGAATAGATGGACCTTCTAAGTTACTATCTTCTGTTAATTCTTCCCTTTCTCCGTCATATAATTCTCTTATATACTCATTCCGCCTCTTCATTATAACACCTTCCTCTAATAATATCTTTCCTGGTTTTGATTTCAAACACCCTGTATTTATTCTTATTTTTCTTTCTGTAAGCTCACTGATTTGTCTGTACATATTTTTTGCATCATTAATGGATTTTAATTCAATTTTTTTTTGCATTGCTCGTTTAACCAACTTTCTTTAGCCTTCCCACATTTATCTTTTATTTCTTTATTTATCTTAGCGTATTCTTGTTTGTCATTTTTACTCTGTTTTCTTTTGTCCATCAGTTTTAAGATTTTTTTCATTCATCCATTTTTTCTTAGCTATTTTGCCTCTCTCCGGTAATACTTCTTTGCTAGTTTGATGAATGGAGTCCCTTAACATTTCCCGTTGTTCATTTATATTCTGTATTTTGTACTTATTGTACCTATTTTTCTCAGTCACTCTGTATTGTTCTTGCAGTTCTTTATCTATTTTCAAAACCTCTTTATTAAGTCTCATGTTCTTAACAATTTTTTTCCCTCTCTTTAATCTTACTTTCATTTGTCCACATAGTGGTACATGATCACTATTACAGTCAGCACCAGGCATTGTCTTTACATTAATTAAAGCATTTCTAAATCTTTTATTAATTAGTATGTAGTCAATTTGGTTGCGTATTTTCTTATCAGGGCTTTTCCATGTGTACAGTCGTCTTTTATGGTGTTTAAACCATGTGTTTCCAATTATCATATCATTGATATTTGCCCATTCTATTAGCTTTTCCCCTCTTTCATTTCTTGTACCTAAACCATAATTCCCCACTACATCCTCCATTTTCCCCTTTCCTACTTTTGCATTAAAATCCCCAAGTATTATTTTTATTTCTTGTGATCCAATTTGAGCCATCACCATTTCTATTACGTCGTAAAAGTGTTTCATTTCTTCATCACTACTGCTTGTTGTTGGTGCATATACCTGTATAATATTTATGTCTATTGATTTGCCTTTGATTTTTACCATAACTACTCTATCTGAAATACACCAGTATCCATTAATTGACTTGGCTGTTTTTTCGTCTAATATTATTCCAACACCTTTTTCATGTGTATCCCCTCCAGAATAAATTAATGTGTGATTGTCAGCTATAATTTTGCCCGATCCCTTCCATCTCATCTCACTAACGCCTAGTATATTTCATTTTCATGCTATCCATCTCTCTTAGAACATTGGTCAACTTTCCTAGCTCATTTAATGTCCTAACATTCCATGTTCCTACTCTAAATTTATTTATTTTAGTTATGATTTTGCCATCAGTAGCTGGATGACGGTCTGGTGTCACCTGTGGCTCATGACTGTCCCTAACGGACGAGGATGTCCTAAGACAGCCATTAACGTCGTTCACTAACTCTGATATGTGTTTTGCCATGAAGTCTTGGGAAGATAATGTGGTGGTTTCCCCTTGCCTTCCACATTCACATGGTGATCTTTTTACCTCTGCCTTTGACAGCCATTTCCGACTGTAAGGACAAGTGAGTGCCCTGCTCTGCTCAGCTGCAGAGTTGTCCACTTTTTCTGGTGGATACTCGGTCCCCAGAGCTGTGTTAGCCACACCGTAGTGTGTTTCCATCCTCTACCACGGGGAGGTGCAGTTGGGATTTTCCCTTCCTAAAGTTATGGTCTATGACCAAAACTCTCCAGTACTTTTAGAGCCCTTTATATAAGTCGTTTCAATACGGAAATGTTCATTAGTACGTCACTTTAACTTGGCATTGTATCATGCCATCCCGTTGTAGAACTTGTTGTGTATTTCAGTCACGATAATAAGTGTGTGTACATTAGTATGTCACTCTAACTATATAATATGTCACCATATTGTACCATATCCTCCTATTTTTGAACTTGTCCCGTACATCAATCATCGTAATAGGGAAATGAATATTAGTATAGGACTCCTCTAACTGAACCATATCATCATATATAGAAGTGGTCTCTAAATAACCATAAATGAAACACGAAAATTTGCGTTAACGTGTAACTTTTTATGGCATCTTTTTACGTCTTTCTTTTCTTGTCTACACTTTCCCCCATTCTATGGCTCTATACCTCTCTATGTCTCTTTCCAAGTTGAAGTCACTCTCTCTTTCTCTCTCACCTTCCGCGGAGCAATTTAACCACTGTACGATATATGCGAATGTCAAACAACAAGCACAAACGATAGATTCATCATCATCAGCCCTTTATCCGCTATTGCTATTGGTTCATAGACCATCGAACAATGCGCGTAAATGACGTAAATTCAACGCCTCCGTATCTCTTACATATTATACATTTATCTCTAATGCTCTTCTCCGTGTGTTTGTATGTCTCTCTCTATTTCGTTAGTTCTGTGAGTTATAGATAGGGGGTTGTATAGTTATATTATTATCAGGTTTACTCAAATTGTGTCCCACCCAACGCCAGCATCTTTCCCTCACCTGTTTATTCCCTGCTGTAAGTCTAGTTCTCTCCATGAGCTCCCCATTGGTGATTCTGGCATACCACCTTAGTCCTATACAGGAAAAGCACCAGTTAATGAATACTTAAAGTTTACCAATAATTGGTTTAGTCCTTCTCTATGTTTCTGATCCATACAGTGGTACTGATTTAAAATTACAAGTTAAAAATTCAAAGTTTGCTGTTTACTTCGACTTCCACAAATATCCCAGTGCTACCATTCGTATTTTTATTTAAATATCACCATCTGTTTCCCAATATCTGAAACAACGGCTGCACTTGTTGGCAATTGTCGTGTGTTGCTGTGTTTTGTCTATATTGTATCTAACTAATTTCTACCACTGTTATCAACAGCACCGCAATGCTATCTTAAATAACAGGCGCTGGAGCAATGGACAGATCCCTTACGTCATCAACAGCACGTTTCGTAAGTATACCAGACATTCGTTATCAACAGCACACACACGCACACACACGCGCGCGCGCGCACACACACACACACATTTTACAGGTATGTGCATTTAAAATAAAGGATAAGGAGAACATAGCTGTTAAGGTCATTTTGCTAGTTTATGAACAAACACATTCTATAAACATAAGGATTCACAAGTATACACCTGGTATAAATGGAACGATCTAGATACTAAAAGCCAAATTGATTTTATATTAACAAGAAACTACAGAAAGAGAAATATATTAGATGCAAGGGCAGTGCCCAATTTCAGTATAAACACAGATCATAAAGCAGTAGTTGCCACAATAAGAACAATCAGAAGAAGAAAACAAAGAGCAGGAAAATACGTGCCATGCGAATCCGTAAACTTAAACAGCCTTTGTGCCACTGTCGACGACAGTGAGGGCCCTACGGGCCCAAAACTAAAAAAACATCCATCGATCGGTCTAGCAGTCCACCGAACACTACACCGGGAAATGAACGCTGGGCCGATGCAAATGAGGCTCGAGGGGATTCTTCTTTGTTTGCGGTTGTTTGCGGTGAATTAAAATTGAAGTACCTTCTGAACTCTTTGAAAAACAGTGGATGAAGAATGGGAAAATGTTCAAATCAAGCATTTTAAATACTGCAAAAATAACATGTGGAACCACGAAAAAAACGCAAAACACGGTTAAAGACAATAACAAGTTGGTGGAACGCATAAGTAAAGGAAGCGGTAAAAGACAAAAAGGAAAAATATAAAAAGTGGTTGAAGAGCAAACAGGAATGTGATTACATAGAATATAGAATAGCGAGAAGACATGTGAATAGAATAGTAAAGAGGGAAAAACAAAAAGACTGGGAAGAGTATGGAGAAACCCTAAATAAAAACTACAAGGAGGCAACTAGAAACTTCTACAAAAAGATAGGTGCAATGCGAACTAGAGGAGAACCCTTTGACCCAACTGAAATAATTAACAGCAAAAATGGAGAACCAATAAGTGAACAAAAACAAATCCTAATAAGATGGAAGCAGTATTTCGAACAACTTCTCAACATCCCATCAGATGTCACAGGAATTCAAGAACCTATACAGATGTCACCGAAGAACTAGAACCAGACATACTAAAAGAAGAAATTATAGAAGCCATCAGATTAGCCCCATTGAACAAATCACCGGGACAGGATGAAATACCAAATGAACTAATTAAAGCAGCAAGAGAAGTAGGAACAGCTTGGCTACATAGACTATTCAACCATGTTTGGGTAGAACAACAGACACCACGAGACTGGGGAAAACGCCATAATTATCCCAATTTGGAAAAACAAAGTCAGCAAAAGAGACTGCACACAATACAGAGGCATTTCACTGTTGAGTCATACTGGGAAAATATTTTGCAAAATTCTAGAAAAAAGATTACGAACTACTTTAGAACCCCAGCTAAGCGAAACACAGCTTGGATTTAGGAAAAACAAAGGATGCACAGATGCCATTTTTGCTCTTAGACAACTTATAGAAAAATCAATCGAATTCAATGAAACACTCTACTTAGCCTTTGTCGACCAAGAAAAGGCATTCGATAGAGTAGATAGAAACAAGCTGTGGGAAATCCTTAAACAATATGGAGTGAGTACACATATAACAAACCTATGTAGAAGTTTATACAACAGTGAATGCATAGTGAGAGCAACTGGAAGACACCCAGAACCCTTCACCATAAGATCTGGAGTACGACAAGGTTGTGTCCTGTCCCCTCTCTTGTTCATAACATATATAGACAACATATGTAAAGAAACCAGCCAAGCAGAGACAGCAAGAATACCGCATGACGAGAACACAGAAGAAGAACCATCTGCAAATCTAACCATTAGAGAACTCCTGTTTGCGGACTGACCAAGCACTAATAGCAAAATCAGAAGCTGAATTACAAGACCACATGAATAGTCTAAACGAAATGTGTAGGGAACATAACATGAAAATTAGCACAAGCAAAACAGAGGTAATGACTATAACTAAAGAAGAACAAACAACAACAATTCACCTAAACGAACATCCCTTGAAACAAGTAAAGAGTTTCAAGTACCTAGGAAGTATAATATCATCAAATGGCAGATCAGAAGACGAGATCGAAAATAGGTGCAATAAGGCAAATCAACTCATTGGACAAATGGCACCAATACTAAAGAACAAACATGTATCAATAACTACTAAGAAAGCACTTTACAACACAATCTTCCTACCAACTCTATGCTACCAATGCCAAACCTGGACAATGACAGAAAAAGAGAAAAGAAAAATCACAACAACAGAAATGAGGTTCCTGAGAAGAATACGCAACGTATCAAGAAGAGATAAGATCAGAAATGAAGAAATCAGGACTAAAGTGGGGGTTAAAGCAGCACTAGATTTTATCAGAAAAGCAGCAAGTCAAATGGTTTGGCCATGCAAGTAGGTTACCAGTCAACAGCATACCACAACAAGCAATGATGTACAGAAAAGATGGAATCAGAGGAATAGGCCGACCACGTAAACGTTGGAGGAGGGAATAGCAGAGTCCATGGTAATGTCGATATATGAAGCCATACTCGGGCACTCTCACGAAGTTTATACTTCACCTCAACACCGCAAGGTACAAGAGGAACATGATGAGATGAGATGAGATGAAGTTTGGGATAACTGGCAAATATGACGGAAATTGGACAAAAGGAGAAAAGATATAAATGGTTAGCTTGATGTTATGAAAAATAGGGAACGGAACAGAGACTGCTCCGAGACTCTGGTGATTGCGTGAGATCGAATATTAATCGTCCACGAGTTCCAAGCTCCTGTCATAGCCAGAGAATGAGTTGAGGATGGGTTCTCAACTGTGGCCAAATACCACCAAGACACGAGCTTTCGTCACATCTGAGTCGAGCTCATGACCTATACGTGGCTGAACTATTTAATTGGAGAAGGTGTGATGGCGAGTCTCTGGTGCCGCAAAACGGCCTGATCTCGGCAAGTGCATGCATACGAGGGAAGTCAATAAGTCAGTCACAAATGGCTATAGAAAAATTACTAAATTTGATAACAACTTGAAACCAGTTTATTTTTGTACACACATTGTCCCTTTATTTCTCAACATAATTTCCACCAACATTGATGCACTTATCCTATCGTTTTATCAGTCTTCCCAAACCCAAGTTGAATGTGAAGTGAAAACGTGGTTTGTAGAAAACAGAGCACGCAGTTCTATGCAGTAGGTTTGGGAGGACTGATAAAACGATGGGTTAAGTGCATCAATGTTGGTGGAAATTATGTTGAGAAATAAAGGGACAATGTATGTATAAAAATAAACTGGTTTCAAGTTGTCATTATCGCTAGTTATTTTTCTACAGCCATTTGCGACTTACTTATTGATTCCCCTCGTGTTTATATAAACTCAGGTTAGACCAGTCTACCCCAGGAAGGTGATGTGGTGAAGACGGAGGCAACCAGCCCGCAGGCACACCACAGCAATTAGACTGCCAGGCTCAAACTCATGGAAATATGCCTGTATTTGCAAAACAGAATGATGCTCACTTTGAGACGGAATTACGAGCAGGTGCAGTGCCGGGACCCCTGCCTCGCAAGGGTCCCACTGTAAATGTCGGAAGTCCTTCTCGGAAATCCTATGGAACTAAGGGACGCAAGAATGGATCGTCTGGCCAAACCAAGCAAGGACTCAAAATAAAACATCGGAGTGCGAAAAGAGCTAACAACAAAATATCAAACTAGAAAAATCCCGAATGAATAAGTAAATTATGTTTTTCTTTTTCTTTCTTTTTTTTTTTAAAGTTGCATATCCCTGTCACAGCGAATGGACAGTGGACTCACTGACCAGTCCTTCGAGAAGGTTCTGGAATGCTCTGGCCTTCGAGGGTCTTACTTCTTTCCCTCTATGCTACCAATGCCAAACCTGGACAATGACAGAAAAAGAGAAAAGAAAAATCACAACAACAGAAATGAGGTTCCTGAGAAGAATACTCAACGTATCAAGAAGAGATAAGATCAGAAATGAAGAAATCAGGACTAAAGTGGGGGTTAAAGCAGCACTAGATAGCAGCACTAGCCTTACATGACGTTGCAGTCAACACCAGCATTTTACTGCGTTGTTGATGTCTTGACAAGTTTTTACGTTGAGTAGTTTGCCATTGCTTTCTGAACGACCGGCTCCCATACCAGCACGTTAAAATTATATTACCTGCTGGAAAAGCATCTCAATGAAGACATAGCCTTCAAAATTAGAGACTACCAGTGGTACACATCTGATCAAAAAGACTGGCTCAAAGTCTGAATAATTGATTGATTGATTGATTGATTGATTTAGGAACCGTCATCATGGCATTCGGGACATTCGCATAAGCGCTCTATCCCCATCCTCAGCAGCCAGCGAAGAGTTCCAACACTAATAGTTCCAGTAGCAATCTGATTATATGTGCGTCTCACTTTTCCTCTGAGCGTCGAACATCGGCCAGATCCCCTCGTCACTCCACGCTGTCTCATTCTTGCCAGACTATGGTGATCCGTTTGCTCCTCCGAGGTGTGCACGTGCTCCCACAAGACCGCAACCAAGTCTGTCTTGTTATGCATCAATACTCCGCCAAGCTTTGCCGAGCCAGCCAATCTGTTCACCTGTTCATTCCCAAGCACACCGGCATGCCCCGGAGAAAAGATCCAGGTGATGCTTGCTACCCGTGACCTCCGAAGCGAAGCAAGCCACTCTGCACCAAGCTTACCTGTCCTCACCCTACTCAGCATGCTTTCTGAGTCAGTTACAATCACGATGTGTGTGTGTGGCGTATTCCCCATCCAGCGGAAAGCTGCATTGACCGTCTCCACCTCCATTCTTAAGCTAGATGTTGTGTCATCATACGCCAGGCTCTCCTGCACCAAACATCGACCATTAGCTTTTGCTAAGAATCCCCAGGCACTTCTCCTACCTCTCAACACTGAACCATCCGTGTAGATAATCACATCACCTGGGCGACAATTATCCTGAATTAGTTGCTGAATTTCCACTTCCGTGACCCATGCTGGCCACTCCCTGCACTCCCGGCTCAATGTGATTATAACTCTGCACAAGTCTGACTGCTCGGCTGGCACTCTGACCCACTCTCTGAATAATTACTCTAGTGAAGAATAATATCACGACAAAGCAGGTAGAAGCACACGTGGAAATAGCGGAGCATAAGACCCTTCGTCTCAAGACATATCTGTCTGTTCACGATGTTCGTGTTTATTATCTCTAATTTTTTTTTCCGCAGACGTTACACAAACTGTTTTCATTTTGCATTGTCTTTAATATAGCCAGCGTTTCATCCACCTGGAGCCGTGGTAGATCAGTGGCAAGCATGCGTTTCTCTCTATTCAGAAGTATTGTTTTGACGTTAGAAGTGAATATTCTAAGTTTGGAAATTGTTTTAGCTTCTTGTAATTTTCCCATATAATCAGTCTTCCCTTGCCTTGTATAATATTATTTTGATATCTCCGTGTGTTTTTTCAACTTGTCTATATTATTTCCTAGCTGTATGTGTGATTTCACATCTTGAAAGAGTAATCGCTGTGCTTTCTTTACTCTCAATAAGTTCATTTCGTCAGCGATTAATTTTGAATTTTCAAACCTAATTGATTGACATCTCATCAAGTAGGCTTATATAATCCAATAATCAATTTTGGTACGTAAGTAAGTAAGTAAGTAAGTAAGTAAGTAAGTAAGTAAGTAAGTAAGTAAGTAAGTAAGTAAGTAAGTGAGTAAGTAAGTAAGTAAGTATGTAAGTAAGTAAGTATGTAAGTAAGTAAGTATGTAAGTAAGTAAGTGAGTAAGTGAGTAAGTAAGTAAGTAAGTAAGTAAGTAAGTAAGTAAGCAAGTAAGTAAGTATCTATATAAATAAGTAAGTAAGTAAGTAAGTATCTATATAAATAAGTAAGTAAGTAAGTATTGAAGTAAAGGATCCTTTTACCAGCCTAAAGAAGAAGTGGACATATGAAGCTGGATCTATAATTGTATAGACCAATGGGCACCAGGTAGGTGATGTGGTCAGACTCCGGCTGCCTTGTCTTTCCAAGTCACTTCCTGGTACCCATTTTAAACTGGGTCACCTTGTGGCCCAGGTCAGTTTGTAAAATCCGCGTCGATGCGGTATAAATAAACCCAATAACCCCAGAGCCGAGCAGACGCCCGTCTAGCCATGCCCTACCTCGGCTCCCATTCAATTGTTGGTATAGAACCCATTCTTCTGTTGGCAGCCTCGACGACCCATGACAAGATCCTCGTCGCTATGAGAGAGATCGAGCATGACGTCAACAACCCTTCCGGCGCCGCGTGCATCAAGTTCGTGCCCAGGACGACTGAGGTCAACTACGTGGAGGTGTATCCAGGAACAGGGTATGTATGTCCTCTCACACATCTTGACTTCCCTGTTAGACAAGGACTTGGTTCAACTGCAGTAATTATGTTGCATGCACTTTTTAGGGCGTTACCATCAACCCTATGTTAATTTTATAGGTAACTGTACGGTCAGTAGTTTGCCATTGCCTTCTGAACAAGAAGTCAACGTTTAAGCCCAACTGAATGCCGATGTAGGGGTTGATCCGCCTATAAAGCTGTATAACTGTAAGCCCAACTGAATGTTGGGCTTCGCTCACTAAACCGCACACCGCACATTCTGCCAACTTCTTCTTTCGAAAGGGCGCAATTGGGAAGGTACAAGCCTTATCCCGGTGCAAGATAATGCAACCTAAGACTAAATGTAATGGCATACCAGGCCCTAAGCCTTGGTCGGCAACTGGTCTAGGATCGAAGCCCTGACAGGCGGACAATTAGAACATTGTTTGCTGATCCGACAGCTTGTCTTGTTCCAGATGTATTGGTGTTACGTTTCCTCTGGAGTAAACTAGGCAGGCCGAGAGAGGGATCATGCTACATGGGCAACATATGGTCTCTGAAATTCAGCCCAAATTGTGTACAATGGAGAGGTATAACTCCATCCCTGGTCTTACTGCCATGGGCTGCAGTTATAGTTATCTACATGGTGTTTGTAAAGTCTCACTACACTTTGTATGTAGAACAATTTTGAAAAATTAAGTATATGACGTCGTTAAAATGTGCTAAAAATTCATTACATTAGTTACATAACTGATTCAACAAATTTCTAACCGTAATGCAATTACGAGGTTGTGTAATCAGGAAATCTTACTATAAATCTGTGAAACCCATCCGTGTGTATCGACCGCTATTTCGAAGCACTTGTTCAACCAAAAAATTATTTCTTTCTTTGTTAAAATTATTCTGTTTGAAGTGCAAAGAATTGCTCCAGCAGACGACAGCCATTCGCTGCATATTGCTTCGCGATGGACTTTTTTAAAAATTAATATTATTTTATACAATAAACCCCTGTTATTGGTGCTGAAATAAGAACTCTTGCATGTTACACAGAACCAGTTCTAACGTATGGCTACGAGTCCCGGACAAATGGTAAAGTTATTTGCATGGCCCTTACAGAACCAATGGCAAACTACTGAATGTAAACTTGCCAAGAAATCACAAATAGCCAAATAATGCTAGGGTTGACCGCGATGTCATGTAAAGGATACGCAAAAGTAACTTGTTTTCAGGGCTGTCGCAATCAGCCTCACCATTTACTGGCTGTTTGTGATTTTCTAGGCAATTTCAGTTTAAGCAATTTACCATTGTTTTCTAATTGGCCGACGCTCATACCTTTGTGAAAATCAATAAAAAGCAATCTTCTCTCAAATCGCGTGCAGCTGACTTCAAACTCAGTGTGTCGGGTTTGTGAGACCGCGCTGACGACCACTAGGCCACAGATGACGAGAGACAGTTAGTACAAAAGCAATAATTAAAAAACAAAGGCCCACAAACACAAATCTGAGGCCGCAGATATATGATTTTACAGACATATAGTGAAAATTATTTACTTGGACTGACATAATGAGTTTCCTACATGTTTTTGAAAGAGGTTAAGACACAAAGACAACTTATCACAAACATTAGAAAGAGGCAGTCGACTTCATAAATAAAACCCAAAAAACACAACAGCAGCAGAAGCAGCAGCAGCAGCAACGACAACAACAACAACAACAACAACAACAGCAGCAGCAACAACGACAACCGAAACTCGGGACAACTGGAAAGGTTATTAAAAAAAGAGATACAGGGAAACAACGAGAGACAATTATTGACAGCCTGTTGGCGTGGTGGAGAAGGGTGTCAGCACAAGAACTGATACAAGTTGGTGGAGATTTCTAGGCGTGGAGAAGTATGGTCTCCCGTAACAGTTTACAAGGAATTTGATTCTCTCTATCTCTCTCTCTCTCTCTCTCTCTCTCTCTCTCTCTCTCTCTCTCTCTCTCTCTCTCTCTCTCTCTCTTTCTCTCTCTCTCTCTCTCTCTCTCTGTGTCTCTCTCTCTCACACACACACACACACACACACATCCACGCGAGCGCAAAATCCTAGTCAAGTGTACTACCAGAAAGTAGTGTGTATGGACTACGCTTGAGTTCAAAGTGAGCGAGCGCAAAAAAATAACAAAATAAAAATTCTTGTTATAGGAACTGCAGGGGAGTCGTAGTAGAACAGTGGCTCACTAGCTGTCTAGAAGTGGCTAACTCGCTGGCTAGACAGCACGGTGGCCATGTGTTCGAACCCTTACTAGACGGGGATTTTTGAAACAATGACCTGAGCTTTCAAGTCGACCAAACTCTAACACGGGTACCAGGAAATATTATGGGAAGCAAAGACGGCCGGTGCTATATTAACTGCATCAACAATCAAGTGCTGACAGTGTATAGATTATGAGGCGGGTACCATACACCCTTTATTTTAGGCTTGGAATAGCTTTATTTGTACCCTCTTATACTGCAATCCGGCGTCTGTGACCTAGGGGTAGTGAGACGCGCAATTTCATAACTTGATTTATCTGGTTGTTTCGAGATTCGAGGCTTAAAGATTGAGCACAACCCACTACTGATCGTATTCGGTACGAACCTCAATCTAATCTGACCTCGACAAGGCCTTAGATTCGTACTGCATTACGATCAGATTTGCCAGTAGAGGGTTGTACTCAATCTTTACATTTCATAACTCCCCGATAGACCGAGTGAAGGGTTCAAAATCAGCCACAGGCGATTCGGGAAACAGGCCGATTAGCGTTGATTTACACAGTATGAGACGTCGGTCGTTCAGAAAGCAATTACACATTACTGAACTAACATTGCCTAGCAAATTAATAACAGCCAATACATGCTGGGGTTGGGTGCAACGCAGTGTAAAGGACACGCAACTAACTTTGTATACTGCAATTAAATTAAGAACATAAAAGAACAAGCCATGTGAATGCTTCCTGTGTGGATTGAATTGTCCTTCATGGTTCGACCTTGCTATCTATCGTTGCCTGTATTCTCAGTTGCCACTCGGCTGTTGGTGATGCTGCAAAAGGACGGCAGACGGTCTCCATTGGAGCTGGATGCGAAGGCAAAGGTATCGTGATGCACGAGCTCATTCACGCCATTGGCTTTTGGCACGAACAGAGTCGTTCTGACAGAGACAACTACGTCAAAATTAACCTCACCAATGTGCTAGAGAGTAAGTTTCTTGGACAAACTCATCATCATCATCATCATCATCATCATCATCATCATCATCATCAGCATCATCATCATCATCATCATCATCATCATCAAGTGCCATGCCAGCTGGCATAGGCTTTCATGTCTCTCCACATATCTCGGTCTTTGGTGTTCTGGATAAACTCTGCTGCTGATATTCTGCTGTTAATATATTATCTATCAATGGCTTAATGTAGACACAAACTGACTACATTGTCACTACAATTGTTGATTTCTAATGAGATGTATGTAACTGATTGCAATTTTTGACAATATTCTTGAAATCTGGAGCAAGTTTACTTGTAGAAATTCGCATGACAGCATGCAAGTTGCAGTCCGACAATAAAGACCTTTTCTTAGATGTGTTGATCTTCAAGCAAGAGAATGCTTGTTCGCAAATGTATGTTGATCCAAACAATGATAACAGTTTAGCTGCAAAGTTTTTCAAGTTGGGAAATGATTCTTCTGATAAAGAACCATAGAAATCCAGCAAACCATCTGACTTGAATTTCTCTTTCAGGTCATGATATGCTTGTAAGTCAAGCAGCTCCAAATGTATGTCCTCTGTGGCTGTATCAGCTTCTGCACTAAAAGGGGAACTGAGAATATTGAACTGTGGCTCTAAGTTCTTGAAATCTTGGAATCTCCATCCACATTCTTCAGTCAATGCATCTAACTGGGCTTTGTACTTTTCAGTCACTTCACCTGAAATCGTTTCTTGTTTCAGCAAAGGGAAGTGACAAAACATTTTTTCACTTGCTTGTCTGGAGAACAGTGAGAGTTTTGCCTGAAATGATTTTACATGTACATACAATTCATGTGCAAACACACCATTGCCCTAAAGTTTGACATTCAGTTCATTTAACTTTTCCATAATTTCAATGGCAAACATAAAGTCTATTTTCCACTCTTTATTGACAATATTAAAGTCACATTCAATGCCCTTTATCTCTAGGAGCATCACTATTTTTTCCTGAGGTCACAAACTCGCATCAACACCTTGCCGAGACTCAGCCATTGAACACTTGTGTGGTACAGGACATCAGAATGTTCAGTTTCCACATCGTCAAGTAATACCTTGAACTGTCTGTGATTAAGTCCTCTTGATCTGATAAGGTTGATGACACTGACAACTGGGTCAATAACATGCTTGATATTCAAAACAGTTTTACACAGACTTTCTTGATGGATCACACAGTAAAGTGGTAATAATGTGTGGTTAGGATATTCTGCTTTAATCTTATCACCTATCTTATCACCTTAACAGACCTACATTTTAGCATTACATTACGAAGGTCAAGGACTGTTTACAAAAAACATAGAAAATTATAAAGAAATTTTATCCAAAATGTTAGACGAATCATAACGGTAAATGAAATTCTGTAAAATGCAACTGTCAAAAAAAAACTCATTTACTGCCAATATAGTACCTTGCGGTGTATGGCAGAGGGGTCTTTGAGCCTGAGGAATAAAGGCCGCCTGGCTAGTGCAGTCACAGCGAACTGTGCAGGTTAGGATTTTCTTTTTGCCCCCGACAGAAATGCAACAAATGAACGTAAAAGCGAAGTAAAATTTTGTATTTATAAATGAACTCGAGGGCCACATAATATCAGTTGCCGGGCTGCATGCAGCCCGCGGGCCGTAGTTTGCCTACCCCTGCCTTAGCACATCGAGAGGCGGACTGGGTCTAGTCCGGCTGTCGCATATTTTTAGATCTTCTTCATCTTCTTTGTCCACCTTCGGACTTGTAAAAATTTACGTCTAGCACCATAAGCCCAATGCGCTACAAGGTGTGTAAAAGGATCGCTTCTTTACTACCTGAGCATATATCAACATAATGATCATGTCTGCTTTCTGAATAGGTTCTA
This sequence comes from Cepaea nemoralis, assembly GCA_014155875.1. Lineage (NCBI taxonomy): Eukaryota > Metazoa > Mollusca > Gastropoda > Stylommatophora > Helicidae > Cepaea > Cepaea nemoralis. The sequence continues at coordinate 47,790 of JACEFZ010013512.1, forward strand.
ATCTGTCATGGTGTGACGTGGGTAATATGTGCATTTCCAGGCCATAGTTAATCACAGGCAGGAACACGCTACGGTTGGTTGGGTGGTAGGTTGGCTGGCTGGCTGGTTGGTTGTGAATTCTCTTAAAGATTCTGAGTGTTAACTCTTTAGTCCGATGCATATGGCGTTTGGATAATCTAAGACCTGAGAAGGGTTTTCGTCTATCGGACTGGAGTTGGTACAGATACTAGTCTCGCCGCCCTGTATCAGTTTCCACGGGTACTGAGTGGCGGAGCTCTCATTCCACTCTCCAAGCCAGAAACTGGTAGGATGAACAGAACCCGTACCGTAGCTTCACATCTGCGGAAAAGCGTATTAGGATACACCCATGTAATGATTCAGCACAGCACAAATCGAATGGCTGGGGTTCGGCAGGAACACACAAGCATAGACAAATACAAGCAGCCTCTGCACCATGAGTAGTACAGTATGTTGCGTACAACCTGTAAAAGATGTTGCTGTTGAGGGTGGAAATTGATGTTGCTGTTGAGGGTGGAAATTGATGTTGCTGGAAATGGAAATTTTTGTTCGAAAATCTGGGTCGCGTGAAAATCGTGGGAAAGTTGGGAAACTCGTGGCGGGAAAAGTCGGTGAAATATTTTTTCGGGGCTGTGTGAAAAAAAAAATGTGGGGGGAAAGTTGGTGAGAAGAATTTTTTTGAAGTCTGTGAGCGTAAAAAAGAAAAGGAGATAGACATCGTTAAAGTTGAAAGAGATGGTTACAGAACTGTGTTGGTACAATTGAGACCAGAAGCTAGCGTGATAAAAGTGGATGGCTGGAAGAGGAAAAGAGTGGTATATATGTATGGTGTAATATTGTCGTTGTGTATGCATACTGAGTCTGGGGGGAATATAGTAATGGTAGTGAATAGTATATGGTCTTTTCATAAATGAAAACTTTAAATGTGATCGTGTGTTGTATTGATAAGAGGGGTGGGGTATAAATGGTCAAGTATTGTTTAGAGAGTCTGGGATTCGAACCGGTGTTAGGACAACAAATACTGGTGATGAGCAAGAGCTGGTCAAGTGAGGAAATTGTCGGGAAAATTAGTTGTAATGACATGGTGGTGATCAACGGGTGGTAAAGTAGTGGTCAAGCAGTGGTCAAGCAAGGAAATTTTAGAGGAAAATAGGTGTAATGACATAGTGATGATCAAGAGGTGGTCAAGTAGTGGTCACACAGTGGTCAAGTAGGGGTCAAGTGGTCAAATGAGGAAATTTTAGGGAAAAGTAGGTGTAGTGACATGGTGATGATCAAAGGGTGGTCAAGAGATGGTCAAGCAGTGGTCAAGCAATGGTCAAGTGGTCAAGTGAGGAAATTTTAGGGGAAAGTAGTTGTAATGAAATGGTGATGATCAAGAGGTGGTAAAGTAGTGGTCAAGCAGTAACCAAGTGGTCAAGTGAGGAAATGTTAGAGGAAAATATGTGTAGTGACGTAGTGATGATCAAGAGGTGGTAAAGTAGTGGTTACGTAGAGGTCAAGCACTGGTCAAGTAGTGGTCAAGTGATCACTTACATTGTAGAGGAAGATGTGCATAAGACTATGGTAGTGGTTAAAGTGATCGATGACGTGGTCCTCACATGCTATTATTATTATTACCGGTGACTTTTTACCGCACGCGCCCGCTGACGAAACGTGTGTGTTGCTTGTCTCACGCAACCGCCCGCCCGCATACGCGCGAGCGATGAATCACGCTACCGACCGCCCCTTAATGACTCTTTCATATGGTCTCGTAGAGACCCGCCAACTCTACTACTACTACGACGTTTTTTCGGACATCCACGTTCGTTAACAAGAAGGATGTGTACCGTCTCTTTGTGTATTTGTGTTCTTGCCAAGTGTTTGTGTCTTTCTTGTCTGCTCTTGTGGACAGGGAAGAGGCTGTGGGTGTGGGTGTACTTGTGTATAGATGTTGTTGTGGTGACAGTAGTAGTGGTAGGAGTTGTGTGTGTACTTATGATGTCTGTCTATGTTCATGTCTGTACGTGTGCGTTTGTGTGTGTGTCTGTACTTGTGATGTCTGTATGTACAAGTGTGTGAGTGTGTACGTGTGTGGTTGTGTGTATCAAGTGTTTGCTTCTTTGTGTTCATGTGTTTGTGTGTACTTGTCTATAGCTGTTGTTGTGGTGACTATGTGTGTTTGTGTGTGTGTGTGTGTGTAGTTGTGGTGACAGTAGTAATGGTAGAAGTTGTGGTAACAGTAGTGGAGGTATTAGTGATAGAAGTATAAGTTGTGGTAACAGCAGTAGAATAGGTTCTTTCTTCAGACCAATCACTCTCTAGACACACCTTCACGACCACCAACTATTAACAACCAAAACTACTATTGTTATAAACACATCCTTCTCTACAATTTAAGTGGTCACTCGACCACATGATCACTGTTTCATCACTGATTGACCACGTCATCGATCACTTTAACCACTACCATAGTCTTACGCACTTTGTCCTCTACAATATTAAGTAGTCACTCGACCACTTGACCACTACTTGACCACTGCTTGACCACTACGTAACCACTACGTAACCACTACTTTACCACCTCTTGATCATCACCATGTCACTACACCTATTTTCCTCTAAAATGTCCTCACTTGACCAATGCTTGACCACTGCTTGACCACTACTGTACCACCGCTTGATTATCACCATGTCATTACAACTAATTTTCCCTAAACTTTCCTCACTTGAACACTTGACCACTGCTTGACTACTACTTTACCATCTCTTGATAATCACTATGCCATTACAACTACTTTTCCTAAATTTCCTCACTTGACCACTGCTTGACCACCTCTTGACCACCCTTTGATCATCACCATGTCACTACACCTACTTTTCCCTAAAATTTCCTCACTTGACCACTTGTCCCCTGCTTAACCATTGCTTGACCACTGCTTGACCACCTCTTGACCACCATTTGATCATCACTATGTCACTAAACCTACTTTTCCCTAAAATTTCCTCACTTGACCACTTGACCCCTGCTTAACCATTGCTTGACCACTACTTGACCACCTCTTGATCATCACCATGTCATTACACCTATTTGACTCTAAACTTTCCTCACTTGACCACTGCTTGACTACTACTTTACCACCCTTTGATCATCGCCATGTCATTACAATTACTTTTCACGACAATTTCCTCACTTGACCAGCTCTTGCTCATCACCACTAGCTAATTTCCTAACACCTGTTCGAATCCCGGACTCTCTAAACAACACTTGACCTCTAATACCCCTCCCCTCTTATCAATACAACACACGATCACATTTAAGGTTTTCATTTATGAAAAGACCATATACTATTTACTACCATTACTATATTCCCCCCAGACTCAGTATCCATACACAACGACAATATTACAACATACATATATACCACTCTTTTCCGCTTCCACCCATCCACTTTTATCACGCTAGCTTCTGGTCTCAATTGTACCAACACAGTTCTGTAATTATCTCTTTCAACTTTAACGATGTCTACCCCCTTTTGTTTTTTTACGCTCACAGACTTCAAAAACATTCTTCTCACCAACTTTTCCCCCAAATTTTTTCCCCCACACAGCCCCGAAAAAATATTTCACCGACTTTTCCCACCACGAGTTTCCCAACTTTCCAACGATTTTCACGCAACCCAGATTTTCGAAAAAAAATTTCCATTTCCAGCAACATCAATTTCCACCCTCAACAGCAACATCAATTTCCACCCTCAACAGCAACATATTTTACAGGTAGTACGCAACATACTCCACTAATATCATGTGTGCAGCTGTCCATGGCATTAGCGCATTCGATGCCCAGTGACATCGACGAATAATGTGACCGCCATGATACACGATCTCTCTGTCTAAGCCGGTCATCTGCCTTCTTTTTACGTTCACCATTGTCTTATGTAAATACGTAATTACAGTTTAGCAGCTACTTTGTTATGTTATTTCGAACGACGCCACTGCCCATTGGGCATTCTCATGTGTGATGAGTCCTCTGAAACAGATAACAATCTAACGTATCTCTGCTCAGCTTTCCCATGAGCATCTGATTATATTTTTCTTTTCCCGATCTCGAAGACGGCATTGACATGCTTGACTAGGCTTTATTCCCAATTCTTGACGTCGGGCTACAGTTGGAGTCTCCTCAGTACCTGCCAGTCCAGTCCGTAGTGTATTGAGTACATCAATTTTGTCCACGCTTCTTCTCTTTTGTGTTCATGCAATTTTTGCCAGCTGATCTGATTATTCATTGCATTTCACCCGGGAATGCGCGAATGCGTAAATCTAGGTGAGTGATTTGTAGCACGACTACCGAATGCTACCTTTCCATTCGGAGCAGAGACTGCCGGTTGTTATTTCCTTTGCATGTCCTTTAAGTCTGATATGATTATCACGCGTGTGCTTGCCTGTTCTGATGTACACGCAAATGCTCTGCAGTCAGCGGTGATCTCTACATCTCCATGGCAGCTACTACTGGCTTATGTGAATGCTACATCTATGGTATATACAGCCTGGGTCCCCGGCTATCCCTTATTCAGTACCAAGACATGATCTTCGTATACCCGAAAAGAAAAAAGACTGAACACCTTCCACCTACGATGCCTGCGTTGAATCATGGGCATCTCTTGGAAGGTCACAGAAACAAATCCTGAAGAGCTATCACATACTGGTGAAACAACCAGGTACAAGCTGTTTAAACAGTGCAGAATGCGATGACGTGTCCACGTATACAGCATGCCACATGGGTGTATACCAATGGACATTCTAAATAGGCGGTTGGAACAATGTAAAAGAAACTGCGGATGTTAAAAACCACGACTTAAAGTTAAGCCCAGTTGACATGAATGTTGGACATGAAGACATAAGACTGGTAGACAATGGCGTCCGACCGCAATACACGGAGAAGCAAAGGAATAATCTTGGGCTCGGCGACAGGAAACTTCAACAGGCAGAGGAAAACAGAACACGCCGAAAAGAAATCAGGCTGCACGATATTACTACTACTACTACTACTACTACTACTACTACTACTACTACTACTACTACTACTACTACTACTACTACTACTACTACTACTACTACTACTACTACTACTACTACTACTACTACTACTACTGCTACTACTGCTACTGCTACTGCTGCTGCTGCTGCTATTGCTGCTGCTATTACTGCTATTGCTGCTATTACTGCTGCTATTGCTGCTGCTATTACTGCTATTGCTGCTGCTATGGCTGCTGCTGCTATTACTGCTATTGCTGCTGCTGCTATTGCTGCTGTTGCTATTACTGCTATTACTGCTGCTATTACTGCTATTGCTGCTGCTGCTATTACTGCTATTGCTATTGCTGCTATTACTGCTATTGCTGCTGCTATTACTGCTATTGCTGCTATTACTGCTGCTGCTGCTGCTCCTATTACTGCCATTGCTGCTGCTGCTATTGCTGCTGCTGCTATTACTGCTATTGCTGCTGCTATTACTGCTATTACTGCTGCTATTACTGCTATTGCTGCTGCTGCTATTACTGCTGCTATTACTGCTATTGCTGCTGCTGCTATTACTGCTGTTGCTGCTGCTATTACTGCTATTGCTGCTGCTGCTATTGCTGCTGCTATTACTGCTATTGCTGCTGCTATTGCTGCTGCTGCTGCTATTACTGCTATTGCTGCTATTACTGCTGCTGCTATTACTGCTATTACTGCTGCTGCTATTACTGCTATTGCTGCTATTGCTGCTGCTGCTATTACTGCTGCTATTACTGCAATTGCTGCTGCTGCTATTAGTGCTATTGCTGCTATTGCTGCTGCTGCTATTACTGCTATTACTGCCATTGCTGCTATTACTGCTATTGCTGCTGCTGCTATTACTGCTATTACTGATATTGCTGCTGCTGCTATTACTGCTATTACTGCTATTACTGCTGCTGCTGCTACTACTACTACTACTACTACTACTACTACTACTACTACTACTACTACTACTACTACTACTACTACTACTACTACTACTACTACTACGTCTACTACTTGCTAATGATGTTTACAAATGTTGCATTTACAGAAGATAGGTTCAATTACGAACTACTGTCAGCCTCGACAACCAACAACCTGAATGTAGCCTACGACTTTAGTTCAATCATGCATTATGCACCCTTCGATTTTGCCGTCGACAAAAGCCTCCCCGCCATGACACCCAAGCCGGGTCTTGGGACGGGCGAAGAGATGGGCCAGAGGTTCGCTCTATCCAAGCTGGATACCCTGAAGATACAGAGATTGTACGGGTGCACTGAAGGTAAGCTATAATCTTTGTGTGGGTGCACTGAGGTAAGCTATAACAACTGTATGGGTGCACTGAAGGTAAGCTATAATCTTTGTGTGGGTGCACTGAAGGTAAGCTATAATCTTTGTGTGGGTGCACTGAGGTAAGCTATAACAACTGTATGGGTGCACTGAAGGTAAGCTATAATCTTTGTGTGGGTGCACTGAGGTAAGCTATAACAACTGTATGGGTGCACTGAAGGTAAGCTATAATCTTTGTGTGGGTGCACTGAGGTAAGCTATAATTTTTGTGTGGGTGCATTGATAGTAAACTATAACAATTGTGTGAGTGCACTGAAGGTAAGCTATAATAATTGCATGATGTTGAAGGCAATTGTAACCTTTATATGGGTGCACTAAATGTAAGCTATAACCGTTTTTGAGCGCACTGAAGGCAAGCTATAACCTTTTTTGGGCGCACTGAAGGTAAGCTATAACCTTTGTATGGGTGCACTAAAGGTAAGCTATAACAATTGTGTGGGTCCATTGAAGGTAAGCTATAACGTTTGTGTGGGTGCACTAAAGATAAGCTGCAACTTTTGTGTGGGTTCGCTGAAGGTAAGCTATAACGTTTGTGTGGGTGCACTAAAGGTAAGCTATAACCTTTGTATGGGTGCACTGAATGTAAGCTATAACAAGTGTATATGTGCACTGAATGTAAGCTTAACAACTGTATGGGTGCACTGAATGTAAGCTATAACAACTGTATGGGTGCACTGAATATAAGCTATAACAAGTGTATGGGTGTACTAAATGTGAACTTTAACAAATGTAAGTGTCTAAAGGTTACCCATAATAACTGTATGGGTGCACTGAGATAAACTATAATAATCGTGTGGGTGCCCTGATAGTAATTTATAACCGTTGTATGGTTGCTCTAAGGTGAGGTAAGACTTACATTTTTAACGCGTTATATATAACACACACACAATATCCACTAATTTTGGGGCCAGCCTGCTAAAAAAAGAATACAAGGTAGACAATCCAAAGTAAATCTGTGTAGAAACTAAAAAAAATACCAGTAAACAAGCTGTGGGAAAAAAGGCGCGGGGTTGGGTAGGTCATATACATTTAGTAAAATGTGGGTGCAACTAAAAGGCCTCTGAGAATAGCATAAATACGCTCGTAGTAAGGCTTTTGTCGGAATCCACGGGGCAAAAGAAATGAGAAGCCCTTTACAAGTAATGAGAAAGAGAAGTAGATCAAAGGAAAAGAAGAAAAATAAAATATGGAGAAGGAAAATTAACATATTTGGGGAAAAGAGAAGTGAAACATTTGGGAAGAGAGAAGATAAACTATTGGGAAGAGAAAGTAGAAACATACGGAAAAGAGAAGTAAAAAATGGAGAAGAGAGAAGTAGAGACATATGGAGAAAGAGAAAGTAGAAACATATAGAGAAGAGAGAAGTAGAAACATATGGAGAGAGAGAAGTAGAAACATATGGAGAGAGAGAAGTAGAAACATATGGAGAAGAGAGAAGCAGAACATATGGAGAAGAGAGAAGTAGAGAACATATGGAGAAGAGAGAAGTAGAAAACATATGGAGAAGAGAGAAGTAGAAACATATGGAGAAGAGAGAAGTAGAAACATATGGAGAAGAGAGAAGTAGAAACATATGAGAAGAGAGAAGTAGAAACATATGGAGAAGAGAGAAGTAGAAACATATGGAGAAGAGAGAAGTAGAAACATATGGAGAAGAGAGAAGTAGAAACATATGGAGAAGAGAGAAGTAGAAACATATGGAGAAGAGAGAAGTAGAAACATATGGAGAAGAGAGAAGTAGAAACATAGGAGAAGAGAGAAGTAGAAACATATGGAGAAGAGAGAAGTAGAAACATATGGAGAAGAGAGAAGTAGAAACATATGGAGAAGAGAGAAGTAGAAACATATGGAGAAGAGAGAAGTAGAAACATATGGAGAAGAGAGAAGTAGAAACATATGGAGAAGAGAGAAGTAGAAACATATGGAGAAGAGAGAAGTAGAAACATATGGAGAAGAGAGAAGTAGAAACATATGGAGAAGAGAGAAGTAGAAACATATGGAGAAGAGAGAAGTAGAAACATATGGAGAAGAGAGAAGTAGAAACATATGGAGAAGAGAGAAGTAGAAACATATGGAGAAGAGAGAAGTAGAAAAATAAGGAAAAGAGAGAAGTAGAAACATACATGAATAATATATGGAGGACGCGGGCAGAGAGGCATGGGATTACAAAGGATAGGAGGGTTTGGAGAGAGTTGGTCGAGGGTCGATGCCATTATGGGGGATAACGATTTGAAGTAGAAGACAACTGTTTGAGTCACCGACGGTAAACTTTAACAATTGTGTGAGTAAATGACGGAAAACTGTAACAATTGGGTGGGTCACTGACGGTAAACTGTAACAATTGTGTGGGCCACTGAGGTAAACTGTAGCAATTGTGTGGGCAATTGTGTGGATCACTTACGTCAAAATATAACAATTGTGTGGGTGCACTGACGGTGAACTGTAACAATTGTGTGTATCGCTGACGTTAAAACATGACAACTGTGTGGGTGCACTGACGGTAAACTGTAACAATTGTGTGGGAAGTTGTCTGGGTCACTGACTTTAAAATATAACAACTGTGTGAGTGCACTGACTCTATTATGTTTTCCCATGTTTTGTTTGATTTGTTATTGTCTATGTTGAAGTCACCTAGCAATATTATTTCCCTAGCATTACTAAAGACTACATCCATCATAGTGGTGAATTTTTCATACCAGATATTTCCTGCACTGGGGTTTCGATAAAGATAGCCAACTACTAGCGGTATGCGATATTGAAGTTTAACCTCAAGCCATACACACTCAATCTAGCCTGCGGTGGGCGTTAAGCGAGTTAGAAATATAAACTGCAATACCCGTCTCTTGTTTCTGATAGGGATCTCTTCTAATGGTTTTAAAACCTTTGATAGCGATGTCATCATCTGAGATGTTACCATTTAATCGACTTTCGCTAACGCCGAACATGTGAAAATTTTGATTAAGTATAAGTGATAGTTCGGGCAGACTTCCCTAATAGATGGCATATGTTTACATGCCCGATTCTGAGCCCATTATTCCTGAGCCAGTGTTCGTACTTATTAGACATTTCAACAATGCGTAATCACAAGTTTACAAGCAAAACACACACACAAAGTGAATATAACTTATGTCCCTTATTACAATACACACTCTAAAGTACAGAGAAACAGTAATATCTCTGTCAATATATAAAAACACTTTCACAGATCCGTAAGGAAGAGCAGTGAAGACCCCCTAACTCACATTTTAAAACACAATTAAAAGTATTATAAAAGCTATACAGCTAAATACTATCAATTAATATACAGTCAAAACAAGTCAATGTTTGTAGTTACTTCTAATTACTAATTTATCTAATCTAATTACTAATCTAATTACTAATAATCTAATTACTTCTAGTTACTTCTAATTGTAAAGAATTAGAAGCAGCTACCAAAGTAAAGGAATTAGAGCTTACAGAAGCTAAAAACAGAAACAAATTGAGGCAGAATTGCAGATGAAAATGAAGCAATTAGAAACAAACACTCAAATAGAGATATCGAAAAATAATTTAAAAAGTAAAGAAGAAGAACAAAAGTTTAAGACATTTCAAGGCATTGTCAAACCTTTTTGTGCAGGCGATAGTATCAGAGCTTGGACAGAGAATTTTGAGATGCTAATGAAGTTCCATGACATTTCCAAAGTTAACTGGGCGATGATATATATGCGTAATCTCGCACTGGAGCCATTAAAAGTTATAGAAACAATTCCACAAGAACCAAGGAAAGATTATGACTACATTCGAGGTCGAATTATGTCGTATGCAGATGACGAAGACAATATATAACATTGAGGCTAGTGTGCGTGAAAAATATTGCACATAATTATGAGTCGTCAAAACATAGTTAACTTTAACAATTTATTAAGTATAATACTCATTGACATTGGTCATAATCACGCTCTGACAAAATAGTAAATCACATAAACATTAATCGCAAAGCACTCATGCGCTCTAGTATCACAATTCCTTTTAAACATAAGCGCACAGGCTGTCTCATATCGACACTCTCACAAGAATAGTAAATCTCTAGCATAAGGCATTCAGCACACTCGTTCTCTCAAGTAACCCTCAAAACACTCCTCTCTCAACCACAGTCAAAGTCCGTCTAATCTCTCTTGCCTTGGTCTGTGGTCACGTGACAATTGACCCATGTGTCGTCCGTGCTACGTTTGGTGTCTTGGTATTCTGATGTCAATCTGTCCTTCACCCTTCATTTGACGGCTGACGTCTCAGGTCGTTTAGTCCAAGGTTGGACTGTCATTCAAGGACATATCCAGTCTCTAACCTTATGTCCTGTCTCCCACTGGGTAGGCAGTTCATGTCCTACTCGTCCCATACTCTATATCCTGTCCTTGCCGTGTGTCCTCTCTCACACTTATCCAGGTCTCTGACAGTAACTTTTAATAATTTTGTGCATGCCCCGACGTTTTAAACAAAATCAAAAAAGGGTTCAATGAAAATAAATTTTATCAAATATAGGGACGCGTTAAACTATAACAACTATATGGGGTTACATACGGGAATATAACAATTTTATGGGTAACTGAC
>JACEFZ010013513.1:0-105587 GCA_014155875.1 Cepaea nemoralis
TCAGCCCACCCCAGCTTTTGTTGTCAGCCCACCCCAGCTTTTGTTGGAAGGGCACCTCCAACTGGTTTGAGGACATAGATCAGGCATGATAAACAGAAACTCATGGTTTGATAAATAAACTTATCAAATGTTTAAAAAATAAAAAATTTACTCTAGTTAGTGAATTAATGTTTGTGTCCATTATCCCGCTAAATCATTCCTCCCCACGCAGCTTGACGGCAGAAGTGAAAGATGATGATGATGATAATCCCGCTAACTCAGAATACATCCTTTGTGATTCATAGTGTGACCCCCCCCCCCCTTCCATGCTCTCTCTCTCTCTCTCTCTCTCTCTCTCTCTCTCTCTCTCTCTCTCTCTCTCTCTCTCTCTCTCTCTCTCTCTCTCTCTCTCTCTCTCTTACCCTGTCACACACAAGCACACACATTCTTTGTGAGTCAGTGTTCGTTGTCGATCGAGGATTTGACCCGTGCTTAGCCAAAACAGGTAAATATTTTGTAATGACCTTCTCCCGGCCCAGCGAATGGAAAAATAAATCTTTCGTACCTGTAAACGCCAAATTGTGAAGGGTTTTCTATTAAATGGTTTGGTTTGAATGGGAAAGAATGATTACTCAACCACCATATATAGGTGGTTACACGATGCCAAGACTGTAATGCTGTCACACTTGCATAAAATGTATATGCTTTATTTGTTAATGTAAAAAGACAATGTTTTTGTATAAAATAAATGTTTAAATATATATTTTAAATAAGGTGGTATAATAGTTGGCCGTGTGCGGTCAACATCAGGTTTTCCAGCGGTTTGTTTTGCTTCATAGGCAGCCGACAACCACACCAACATGTCATTCAATGTTGTGGGTGTGAAAGAGAACACACGGTGTGTGAAAGGACATTCTTAAGTTAATATTTTTGTTCATACTTTATGCATACTATGTAAATATACTTTGTAATTTGATGCTGAAATGCATTTCACACCGATTCGACACACAAACACCCTGTTAAACAGACCTACACAAATATCATACACGCAGCACGCCTGTTAAACTACTAACAATACAAGTGCAGATGGTGTGACACTCAATAAAAGTGTTTTTTGTTTTTTTAAAGTACAACAAATAGAAACCACCAAAAAAGAAATCGAAGACGAAATAAACCGCACACGTAAAATGGCTAAAGAGCTGGACCAAAGCAAAGCTACAGAACCAGATAAAAGACAACAACACTCTCAAAAAAAATAAGGTAGAAAAATTAACCTAGGAAATGACCATAACAAACCAAAAACTACACGAAAACATCTCGAATACAGAGCAGATGAAGGTAGAAATAAAGGACATCAAAACAGGACAACCAGAGTAGGAAGAAAAGGAAGCAGCCGGACATTAAAAAATGGAAGAGAGAAATCGGCGCAGATATAAAGAGACTCACTCAAACAGTGCAGAATCGACCGAAAAAAGATCAAATCGTCGACATGCTAACAAAACTATGTAACAGATGGAAAGACGGCCGAATCTCACATGAGGAATTCCCTGAAATACTAGCAGAAATCCTGGGTGAAACAAGCGAGGAGGAGAGCGAAATGTCTGAAAATTAAAAAGAACAACCAACCCAACCATTAACTCAACCACAACAAATACCATGGGGGACGAAAATATTATTAGACTAGTGCAATGGAACTGCAGAGGCGTGAAAGCAAACCTCCCCAGCATAATGGAATAACTGGGGAGAGAAAACAGCATTTACGCCCTGCAGGAAACATTCCTCAAACCTAAAGACAGATACAGCTGCAATGGCTTTAACATCCTCAGAAACCACAGAACGGAAACAGCAGGGGACGGGGTGGCCCTACTCGTCCAGGATAAATTACAAATACTAACAAACGCGAAGTTTAGAACAACCAACTTTGAGGGCATTACGGTGGAAATAGCAAGCAAACCACACAACCTAAACATCATCAACATCTACTGCCCCAGAGGAATAATTGAAAAAGAAGACCTCTCCAAGTTAAAGAAAAGAATCAAAACAGCAACAATAATAGTCGGCAACTTTAACTGCCATCATCAAATGTGGGGTGGGACAACAAGCAACGCAGCGGGAACTAAACTGGTAGAATTTATAGAAAACAACCAGCTGACGGTACTTAATGACGGATCGATATCACGAATAGACTCAAACCCAAGAAGATATGACACAGTTATCGTCTTAACAATAGTTACACCGGGCCTTATAAGGAGCAACTGGGAGGTAAAAGAGGATACCAACAGCGACCACTTACCGAGTATCACTGACGTAAACACAAAAGCACAGAAGAGTCAGGAAAGCAATAAACCGACATTCAACTTTAAGAACTTGAGATGTGATAAATTTAGAGAAGAACCAGAAGGGATGGAGATAGAACAGACAAAAGGGGAAAACATAGAAAATGAAAGAATAATCAACAGCATTCTCCGGGCCGCGATAAAACACATACCCAGTAAAAATATGCCAGCGCACCTGACGAATGACATATCTCGAACGCGGTCAACCGGAACGAAGTTGAACAAACAGCCAGCGAGATGGTGGACCCAAAATTGTACAGAAGCCCTGGAAAAAAATTAAGGGGGCACTTAAACAATACAGAAGAATGAGGTCAAAGGAAAATTATAACGAATACAAAAAAGTTTGGAACGAAGCCAACAGAACGATAAAAAAGCAAAAGAAACAGCATGGAAGAAGTACTGTTGGAAACTGTCACCAGACACACCTACAAAAGAAGTATGGGAACAAATAAACGCCATTAAAAGAAACCACACAAAGAGCAAGACTGCAACAATAAAAATCCCAACAGTAGCGATATCAGAACAAGAACAAAGCAGACGCCTTTGGGAAGTACTTCTACGAAGTCAGCTCCAACAAGGCACTGAGAGAGCAGGAGAGAATGAGACGAGAAAAATTCATAGAAGAGACAGGAGAAATACAACACGAACAAATAGAGGACCTTTACATGGATGCGGACATAACGGTAGACGAGGTAACATCAGCGATCAAAGAAACGAACGACACGGCAGCAGGGACGGACATTTTAAACTGCACACAACTAAACAGGTTACCAATGACAACAATTATGATGATAGCGTTGTATAAAATAATATGGCACTCCGGAAAGATACCAGAACAATGGAAGAAGGCGATAGTCATACCAATAATTTAAAAAGGCAATTTAAACACCCACAGAGATTAGACTAGTACAGACCGATTGCCATAACCTCACACCTCGGGAAAATATTCGAAACAATCATTTGAAAAGAATTACCACCATCTCGAGAAAAACGGACTAATTAGCGACATGCAGTCTGGATTTAGGGCCAACCGGAGTGCAATAGACCAGACAATCAAATTAGAGACCCATGCAAAAAGGGGATTTTAAAAAGGAGAAAAAACAATGGCTGTATTCCTAGAGCTAGCGAAGGCGTACGACTAATGCTGGAGGCAGGCCGCACTAATAAACATCAACAAACTAGTGATAGTAGGCAGGGCATACAGGTATATCGAAAATTTCCTACAAAACCGAAAATTCACGGTACGAATTCAAATCGAAGAATCCAAAACTTATGAACAAGAAAACGGAATACCACAGGGATCAGTAATATCACCGACGATATTCGCAATATTAGTAAATGACCTAGTTGACGAAAAAATAGACGACAGAACAGGGATATCATGGTTTGCCGACGACTGTGCAATATGGAGAAGCGGTAGAAACATGAAAAACACAAGAATCCGATTGCAAATGCAATTGAACAGAATCGCCAGATGGATGGAAAAGTGGGGATTCCAAATTAACACTGAAAAACAGCGGCGTGATCTTCAATGTGAGACGAAAAAAGACACACTTGGATGAAAACATAAAGATTAACGAAGAGACCATAAAGAGGGCAAGGATCACACGATTCCTGGGAATGATACTATATGAAAAACAAGACTGTAGCAAACACATAGACCACATAGTCGAAGAAGGCAAAAAGACACTAAATCTGCTGAGAGTAATCAAAGGCAACGGATGGGGAGCCCATAGCAAAACAATGTTAATCGTATACAAGTCACTGATCAGAGGCAGAATAGAATATGGCAGCATAGTATACGATGCAGCATCGGAAAACAGCAAAAGAAAACTGGACACAATCCAGAATCAGGGGTTAGGCATCATATTAAGAACAGGCAGAAGAACATCTAAGGAAGCCTTGGAAGTAGCACTAGGGGTACTGCCACTTAAGCTGAGAAGAAACAACTGATATAAAACTACTGGCTGAAGGCGACACGGGATAAAAGACACCCAGCATTCAGTGCATTCGAGGAAACCAAAAGTAAATGGGGAGGAATACCCATACGTAAAATCTATATACCAGCAGGATGGATAGCAGCACAGGAGATAAACGCTAAAGAGGAGCTAATAGCAACACTTAAACAAACAAAAGTCCACAGACCAAAAGTACCCCGATAGGAATTGAACCTACCACTCACAGATAAGTAGAAAAAACAATCGCTGTACCAATCAAGCCAAATATGCAAAGCAACAGAGGACATGGAAGCAAACCACGTCTGCCATGTGTCACCCACGTATAGGAATTAGCGGGAAAGTAAAAACGACAACAAGTGCGGCGCGGACAGTGAACACACACGGAAGACTTGGAAACGAAGACGTCAGAGAGAAAATGACAGACGACAACAGAGATCAAGAAAGGACCGGATGCACGAATATCATCAGAGCACAATCATGAGAAGCGAACTTGGAAAATGGTTAACATCTGGAGGAAATAGCGCAAGGATAGAATGAAGAATTAATCGAAGATCTAGATTGAGAACTAACAGAGAGAGATTATACATGAAACACGGATCCACAGCAGAAGAATGAAAAATGAAACAGAAGTCGGTTTGATGGGCCAGTATCCAAGCCAAACGATCGTGGAGAGGTCGCCTAGCAAATAATGCACCAACCTTCTCTGGCTTGAGTAAGCTAATTAGGTATATCTCATTTGGGTGTGAACTGTAAGTGTGTATCGGATAGAGCAACG
Organism: Cepaea nemoralis; assembly: GCA_014155875.1. Classification (NCBI taxonomy): domain Eukaryota; kingdom Metazoa; phylum Mollusca; class Gastropoda; order Stylommatophora; family Helicidae; genus Cepaea; species Cepaea nemoralis. The sequence goes on from JACEFZ010013513.1 coordinate 5,049, forward strand.
ACATGCTTGACCATAATCTAGTCTGGTTAAAGAACGACTGAACGAAAGGATACAATGAAAATGCGAGATAGGATGGCACTTGGTTTTCCTGCATATTGTGTCAGTAGTCGAGATACCGTCTCTAAAATTAATACAGACTGTAAATTGGGCCTACTTGTCGGGCGTGGTTTTATGGATACGTTAAAGATTTCACTTATTGAATTCAATTGTTATATTGAGAAACAGTTACTAGACAATACGAGTCAATACTGCCATTAAAGCAAGTAAGCATCTTGGCAACGTCGCAGAAGAATACATATGGCCGATAAGCAAGGACAGCTTAGTTATCTACACAGATGGATCAAAGAACGAAAAGGGGGAAGTAGGGGCAGGGGTATCAGCACCATTCTACAAACTCCAAAAGAACTTCAGATTGACGGACAACACATCGGGCTACATGGCAGAGCTGGTAGGAATTATGAAAGGACTGGAAATAGCGACAGAGAACCCCCCAAGAAAACTAACTATGCTAACGGATTCACTATCTGCAGTGCGGGCACTTGGAAGCTATACTAAATAAAACAGACCGGACCTGAAAGATGAAATACTGTCACAAATAACAAATCTGAATTACATGGGATGTCAGGTTACAATGGCATGGATACCAGCACACAGAGGCGTAACCGGCAATGAGACGGCAGACAAAGCTAAAGCTGCAAACCTCTGAACAACCAGCCAAAATATAGTAAACACGGGACTTAGCGTAACGGAAGCAAAGTGTATAATCAAACAACACATTAATAAAAAGTGGAAACAACAATGGAGAGACAGCAATAGTGGAAGACATGCATATCACACCCTAAAAGAGACCAGCATAAAAAGTCAAGTTAAAAACAATACGAAAATACCAACATATAAGAAACTGTGGCGAATGCGTATAGGATATTGGAAAGACAATATAAGCAGACCAATATGCGTAGAATGTATGGTAGAGAGCACGATAGAGCACTACTTAATATCATGCAAGATTTATGATCAGGAACGTAAAGTCCTAACAGAATACTTTCAAGCTAGAGATAAAATGATGAAGATGAAAGAATGTCTGCAGACAGAAGGAGACAAGGAATTGAAAATCTAGTAACCCAATTCATAGCAAGAACAGGAAAAGATATAATCAACAGAAAAAAGACATCAGCGAGGGAGATAACTAAGGAAATAACAGACCACAATCAGGAATAACCAGACACATAATAGAAAAAGAAATAGCAAACGTGACAACAATGAATTAATAACAGAAGAGATGGGAATAGGAAATAACAGCTAAAACAGAGCAGAATAGATAGGAGATACGTAATAGTAAGCATATTATATATATATATATATATATATATATATATATATATATATATATATATATATATATATATATATATATATATATATATATATATATATATATAGTGTCAGGTCTTAGTCAGATATGACTGAGCTACCGTATAACAGTAGGCGGTACTACCTGCTTTCTGTTAGAGCCGAACGTTGGGCGGCGCTTACCAAACCCGACACCCCACATTGTGCCAACGGCTTCGGGCGGAAGAGCGCAATTTGGAGGGTACAAGCCTTACCCTGGTGCGAGGAAATGCAAGCTAAAGACAAAATGTCATGGCAGGGCAGACCAGGCCCTAAGCCTTGGTTGGCGGCTGGTCTAGGATCGAAGCTCCGACAGGCGGACAGTTAGAGCATTGCTTTGCTGATCCGGCAGCTTCTGCAGCTTGTCTTGTTCCAGATGTAGGGTGTTACCTTTCCTCTGGAGTGAACTAGGCAGGCCGAGAGAGGGATCATGCTGCATGGGCAACACATGATCTCTATATTTTAGCCCAGGCTTTGTGCTATGGAGAGGCAATAACTCCATCCCTGGTCTTAACTGGTCTCGGAATCAAAGCGAGAGGCAACTGTTACGGGTTATAAGTCCCTGTCAATTGGCGTAGACATGGGGCGCCACGCGTTGCCTCTGACGGTGGGAGACACCTAAAGGTGTCACTGATCAGCTACCGTCCGCCTCAAGTTGGGCAACCCCCGACCAATTGGGTGCTGATCCGCCACAGCCTGCCTGCTTCAATGGGTGCTTGGGGCTAGGACAAAATCTGAATCGCAGGCTGTAAAACCAATGCACCAGGTACAATAAAATAAAAATAGAAACCTCAAGCTACGGCTTGCAACCTGGAACGTGAGAACCATGTGTCCAGGATTTTCCACTGACTTGACCAATATTGACGATGTGAGAAAAACGGCTGTGATTGATGCCGAACTCAATCGTCTTAACATTGATATTGCTGGCCTGCAGGAGACTCGCCTCGCTGAGGAAGGGTCACTCAGGGAAAACAATTACACCTTTTTTTGGAAGGGTAGAGGGCAGGCAGAAAAAAGGCAACACGGTGTGGGCTTTGCAGTGAAGAATTCGCTACTGGGAATGATTGAAATTCCAGCAGGAGGAAATGAAAGACTATTATCCCTGCGCTTGGCAACCTCTTGTGGTTTTGCCACCATTATTACTGCATATGCACCGACACTCGATTCCTCTGATGATGTGAAGGATTCGTTCTATGAGGAGTTAGACTCCGTGATCAAGGCAGTTCCAAAATCTGACTACATTTATATGCTCGGTGATTTCAATGCTCGTGTGGGCAAGGACTCGAGTTCATGGCCAGTGTGCCTTGGAAAATACAACATCGGTCGCATGAATGAAAATGGGCAAAGGCTGCTGGAGCATTGCACCAGTAATGACCTATGTATTACAAACTCCTTTTTTAAAACAAAAGAGATGCATAAGGTCACATGGAAACATCCAAGATCCGGCCATTGGCACCAGCTGGACTTCATCATCACACGGAGACAACATCTGAACCATATATCATTGACTCGAAGTTACCACAGTGCTGACTGTGATACGGATCATTCTTTGGTTGTTGCAAGGGTTAGACTGAGACCAAAGAGAATCTACACAGCTAAACACAAATCTAGCCCCAGGATTAATATTATTAACACTCACGATCCTGAAAAGTGCTTTCAGTTTCAACAGCAACTTGAAGACGCTTTCACTGATACACCAGAAAATTGTACAGTAAATGAAAAGTGGGGTCAACTTAAGGAAACTCTTTATAAAACTGCCGTAGGGGTTTACGGCACTGTGGATCATAAGAGGCAGGACTGGTTTGCGGCAAACAGCGAGACTCTGCAGCCCTTGATTGATAAGAAGAAGATAGCTCTCTTAAGAAACAAGGAAAGACCAACGCGTAACACTCTGAGTGAGCTAAGGCAAGCTAGGAAGGATGTGCAAAAGGCTGCCAGGCAGTGTGCAAATGATTATTGGATCAAGTTATGTGAGTCCATTCAAATCGCAAGTGATAAGGGAAACATAAGAAGCATGTATGAAGGAATAAAGAAAGCCTGTGGTCCAGTGATCAAAAGAAGTGCACCATTGAAAACCTTGACTGGAGAAATCATCACTGATAAGAAACAGCAGATGGACAGATGGGTAGAGCACTATTTGGAGCTTTACTCAAGTGAGACCAAACTAGCGGATGATGCCCTCAACGCCATAGAGGCTCTACCAACTCTTGACCACCTGGACACACTTCCCACCATAACAGAAGTTAAGTGTGCTATAAATGAACTTGCATCTGGCAAGGCTCCAGGTAAGGATGGGATTCCAATAGAGGTTATCAGGAGTGGGCAAGACACACTCACTCTACAGATCCACCAGCTAATAGAGCTATGCTGGCGAGAAGGACAAGTCCCACAGGATTTCAAAGATTCAAGCATCATAACACTGTACAAGAACAAGGGCGATCGGAGCGACTGCAACAACTATAGGGGTATCTCACTTCTGTGTATTGTTGGAAAAGTATTTGCCAGAATTGTTCTGCGCAGACTTCAAGTCCTAGGAGATCAAGTCTACCCCGAATCACAGTGTGGCTTTCGACAGAACCGGTCTACCATTGATATGATATTCTCATTGCGACAAATGCAAGAAAAATGCCGTGAACAGAATCAACCACTGTTTATTGCCTTCATCGACCTCACAAAGGCATTTGATTTGGTCAGTCGTGAGGGTCTGTTCAAGGCACTAAAGAAGATTGGCTGCCCACCAACTCTTCTGTCCATTGTGGAATCGTTCCACACAGGCATGAAGGGTATAATCAAGTTTGATGGTGCAACTTCTGAAGAGTTTGAAATCAAGAGTGGAGTTAAGCAAGGTTGTGTACTAGCTCCCACCCTCTTTGGAATATACTTTTCACTTCTACTGAAATATGCCTTTCGTGATCAGGATGGTGGTATATACATTCACTCACGCTCAGATGGCGGCCTCTACAATGCTCAGAGATTGAAGGCCAAGACCAAAATTAGGAGGGTACTGATCAGAGAGTTGCTTTTTGCAGATGATGCTGCAGTTACGACCCACTCTGAGGAAGAATTGCAATGTCTACTATCTGCATTCTCCAATGCTTGTTCTGAATTTGGTTTAACAATTAGCAAAAAGAAGACACAGATTATGTCACAAGGTGCACATGGGGTACCATCAATCTTTATTGACTATGCCGAACTAGATATATGGTAGACCATTTTACATATCTAGAATCAGTGGTAAATAGCAAATTTTCCCTAGATCAGGAAATCAACATCCGGATTGGTAAGGCAGCAACAACAATGAACAGGTTAAGAAAAAGAGTCTGGGAGAACAGGAAGCTTACTGCCAAAACAAAAGTCCTTGTCTATCAAGCCTGTGTCCTTAGTACTCTTCTTTATGGCAGTGAAACCTGGACAACTTACTCACACCAAGAGAAACGTTTAAACAGATTTCATATGCGGTGTCTGCGAAGAATTCTTGGTATTAAGTGGCAAGACAAAATCACCAATACTGAAGTATTGGAAAGATCAGGTTGTGTGATGGTTTATTCCATGCTCAATCTTCGTAGACTTAGATGGATAGGACATCTTAGGAGGATGGATGATGGTAGAATACCAAAGGACATCTTTTTTGGTGAATTACAGATGGATAAGAGATCTCAGGGTCGGCCTCTACTACGATACAAAGATGTGTGTAAGCGGGACATGATTGACACAGGCATTGATAATGCACATTGGGAGCAAGTCGCCGCTGAACGTGTTGCATGGAGGGCAAACATCAGAAATGGAATAAAGACAAAGGAGAAAATTATTGCAGATAAGTCACACACCGAGCGTGTGAGACGTAAGATGTGCGTGATGGTGGAAATGACCACGTGTTCACATGCACCTACTGTGAACGGACATTTACATCGCAAATTGGCCTTATCAGTCACATTCGCTACAGCCATAGGTAAAAGTTATTATGCCTTTTTAAAGCACAAACTATCGTCTGTCAAGACGGCAAGGTGCCAATGTAATATATATATATATATATATATATATATATATATATATATATATATATATATATATATATATATATATATATATATATATATATATTCAAAACAATGTTTTCCCCTGATGAATTTGAATAACGAAGACACAAACAATAGATTGCACGATTTATTGCCTGGCATATTTTGCTGCATCTCGTCAGGTACATACTGCAGAAATCACACAACTTACGTGAATTAATTAGATAAATCCTTCAAACTGAAATATACACATGTTCGCACAGTAGTCTAGTCATCAGGTACAGAAACATACCGATCCCAGTCCCAGCAGTAAAAGAACCCGTAGCTTTGTACGCCAAATAAAATTGTATTTAACAATTTACATGCAGATGCGAGGCCATCTACATAGGCAGAACTGAGCGACAGTTACATTGCAGGGTTTTGGAACATATTCCGAATTGGTTGGACAGGATACTACACACAGAAGATAGTAGCCTAGGTAGGCCGACACACAGGAACAGTCCGGCTTCATCGGTCGGGAGACATGTGCTCGACAGTAGTCACGTGGTTGAAAGAGACAGTGCCTTCCGTGTGTTGTTCAACACACAAAGTAGTCGATTGTTAAAGTTTGCTGAAGCTATACTAATCAACCTTCGTAAGCCGTCCTTGTGCAAGCAGAAAGACATGTTAGTCAGTTTAAAATTACCGTGGTAGACAATCGACATTACTGTGTCAATGGTCATGATGTTTGTCCACAGTCTTCTGTCTCTTGTGTTTCCAATCATTTCTGATAGCCACTTTCCTCAATACCATGATCTCAAACTGTTGAGCATTTTCTGACTAACTAACTTACTGACTGATTGACTGACTAATTTACTAACTAACTAGCTAGCCAGACAACCAGGCAACCAACCAACCACCCAACCAATCTACCTATCTACCTTCCTACCCACCCACCAATCCACCATTCGAAATGTGGCAGTGTAAAATGGCCCAGATTGATTTAGCTATAATACTTGGTGCAACTGAACTACTACCACGTGGAAACATTCCGAGATCAAGCTATATAGTTTGGATTTCATTCAGCGGCTTGTCATGTGCAGAACTGACCCCTCCCTACAGTAGTGTTTAGAAATGCTTCTCTATCAAACGTCAGGCGTCCTGTTTCTGTTATTATCATGCGTCAATGATCTGTCACATGTAGAATTTATCCGTTATACTATCATGGTCTAGAGAGATTGCGGCAGCAAGGGGTGGTCAGAGGATGTGGTCGACAGTCGTCACTCAGAGGTAAAGCAAGACGGACATATAATCAAATTGCAACATGAAAGAAATAAAGAGGCAAGTAAAATATTTCGGCCACGTTAAAAGAGATGATACTTTTATAAATACCATACTGGAAGGCAAGATTGAGGGCAAGCGAGCAAGAGGTAGACAACGATACAAGTGGGAAGATAACATCAAGAGGTGGACGAACATCAGCCTGACAGAATGTACAGTCAAGACGAGAGATAGACAGTGTTGGAGATCCATTGCAGCCAATCTTCATTGTGGAGAAGGCACCTGATTGATTGATTGATTGATAGATTGTGGCCAGGAAGAAACACACAATTTCCTGCAAGTTAGTTAGTTAGTCGACAGATTATCCTCATTGCACATCGCACAATTCAGTCCATAAATGATCAAATCCTCCCTCCACCCCCCTCCCCCCCCCCCCCCCCCCCTCGAGTAAATCCCGCAGCCTGTAGCGGCTGACAACACCAGTTCTGTGTTGGTTTATTAATCTTCTTTGGCTTCCTGCGTAGTGTTCTTGCTTGGCCACACCTCTTTTAACTTACCATGGATGTAGATTCACAGTCATCACTTGGTTCTCGCAAACGACTTACGCATCGTAGAGTATTCAGTACATTAGCCTGGTCCATGGCTCGTCTGCCCTCCACATTAGCCTCACATGCAAGCCTGTCAGCCTGCTCATTTCCCTGTACACCCGCATGTCCTGGCACGAAAATTAAACTAAATTTTCCAGCTGTGACCGCTCCAGAGACACCAGCCACTGTCTTCGGGCTAACCCCATCCTGCAGATTAACATGGCAGTCTCATATGTTCTGACTGTATCAACATGCTGGACGTATCTAGCAGCTTAATTCATCTATGTCCTTCAGATGAGCATTCCTCCTCGGCTCATCATAATAAAGGAATGTTTTACAAGCCTTCAGATATACGGGATACATGGTGCTAGACCCATATCTGTATAGACCAATCAGCGCTGAGTGGGTGATGTGGGCAGTATCATTTTGGCCTCCTGTCAGAGCCTAGCTATGCAGCGACATCGTTACGGCACCCGGCGGACAAGAGTTGTCGGCTGGCAGGCTGACGACAGACGCACGCAAGCCACGTGACCCCACCAGAGGCAGTGGGCCGTGTGCGAGATAGCGGCAGACCAAGCTGGGACAGGACATCGAAAGGACGTGTGTGATGAGAGCAAGGCGTTTGTGTGAATCTCCGTGGTTGTAAGCCGAACGACTGATATCTTGAGCGCCAGACCTATGAGCTGTATTGTGGTTGTGAGTTATATATTGGAGATCGTTGTAATTATCGTTCTGTATTTAATGTGGCAATAAATCCATAGAACTTGTGTTGCTGTGTCTTACGTCGAATCACGTTATACGTTATACTTGTACTGTCTCACACGTGTTAGCCAACGAGCCGAATAGAAAATCCTGACATGTGTGGACGTGGGTTGCTCGTCATTATTTAAGAACCTAATATATTTAGACGTGTGATGTTCGTCTTTGTTATTTAAAACTATAATTCTTGTACTTGTAAAATTTGTCAAGGTTATAGTAATGTACATGTGATCGGAAAAGTCTCAGTGTGATCCATTTCTACATTGTCTAAATATCTTTAAGATCATTAGGAAATGTGCAGTACATATTGTTTGATCCTGTAGACGTGTTAAACATTTGTAATTGGTGAAAATTGTCACCGTTTGACCTTGTCAACATTGTGATTTTGTCGCTATTTTGACCTTGTCGCCATCTTGTAAACTTGATGTCTTTGTCCTTACTGAATGTCATCTTGATGTAAGTGATGTGTCATCAATGTTATTGAGTGTTGAAATACAGATAGATTGTCTTTGTGTATCGAGTTTGTGGAACGCAAAAAGTTTTGGAAAGAGTGTAACTTCTGTTGAAAGAAACACTGTTGACGACAAATTTACGACATACAATTATACTCGACGCCAAACAAACCTTAACAACACTTAGTGACTTGCAGGCACACACCAACAAACACACGCTAACTTATTTCTCTCCAAAAACAAAGCAGGTTTTTCCATACCATCCATAACCCTGCCGTAGAGGTCATTAGTGGTTTTTGAAGTACGACCCTACAGTTTTCTAGCCCGATTGCCCAACCATTCGTCACCATATCCAAGGGCACTTAAGTATATTTTTCTTCACTTTAACTTTACGTATGCATTAGTGGGCACGCATCGTATAGTCAAATCAATTGTAACTTGTTTTTCTACTAACCATTTATAATATATTTTGTGTGGTTGATTGTCATTGACGTATTTTCTCCATCATGTCGTCATTGTTCGATTTCATTGATATGGGGATAAAATTACAGTTACATGGTGATGAATTAACAAAATGGAGTGAGAACAAATACGCAGAATACCTACTTGTTCAGGAAAAAGCTGCGGAACGCGAAGATAGAGCAGCAGAAAGAGCTCTAAAACAAGCAGAAATGGCTGCCAAACAAACAGAAGCAGAAACCGCTCTAAAACAAACAGAAGCAGAAACCGCTCTAAAACAAGCAGAGATGGAAACAGCTCTAAAACAGGCAGAGATTGAAAAAGCTGCCAAGCAAATAGAGGCAGAAACTGCATTGAAAAGGGCCGAGGTTGAGAATGAAACAGAGCTGAAAAAAGCAGAAATAGCAGCTCAGAGTAAGAGGGAAGAACTTGAATTACAGTTGAAAATGAAACAACTCGACACCGAGACTGCAATGAATAAAGAGTCAAAGAAATCTGAAAGACTGGAAAAAGAAAACCAGTATAAGAAGTATCAAGGTATCGTTCGTAACTATACCTCGGGTGACTGCATAGCAGCCTTTACCCGAATAGAAAATCCTGACACTCCTTTACTTCCCGAAACATTTCCAGGTACCGATGGCAGATTGGGTCGACTTGATAACATTGGTCAAATTTACAACTCCGCCTCAATGCAGATTTGAACTCACAACCATAAGACAGCATTCAGCCACTATGCTATCAAGCACCCACTTAAGCATTTAGACAATATACTACCATGACTACCTAGCATCCACACAAGCATTTAGCCACTGTACTACCATAGATTTAGCCACTATACAACCTTGGCTCCCTCGGATCCACACAAGCATTTAGCCACTGTACTACCATAGATTTAGCCACTATGTTACCATGGCTACCTAGCATCCCCACAAGCATTTAGCCAATATACTACCAGAGATTTAGCCACTATACAACCATGGCTCCCTCGGAATCACACAAGCATTTAGCCACTAAGCTACCATGGCTCCCCCGGATCCACACAAGCATTTAGCCGCTATGCTAACATGCTACCTAACATACACACAAGCATTTAGCCACTATATTATGACTACCTAGCATCCACACAAGCATTTAGCCGCTATCCTAACATGCTACCTAGCATCCACACCAGTATTTAGCCACTTAGCTACCATGGCTACCTAACATCCACACAAGCATTTAGTCACTATGCTACCATGGCAACCTCGGATCCACACAAGCATTTAGCCACTATGCTACCATGGCAACCTCGGATCCACACATTGATTCGTTTACTCTCTGAGTGAGTGAGTGAGTTTAACATGCTTTCCGCTTGTGGAGATGGGAATGAAGCGAGGAATGTGTGTTTACATGCACTATGCCATAAATGTCATATAATCATAACTGTATATGTATGTATTTGTTTTCTTAACACATGTGAAATTTAAAACACTAACAAACGGCAACGCTCTGTAATATACACAAACAAAAGAAACACGCATTACACCTTGTAAATATACAATGCTTTGTATGGAATAAACGGGGGGGGGGGGGGGGGAAATAAAACATTTAAAAAGAAAAAATTAAAAATAAAATTGTACGGGCATATTTAAATGTGCCCTGAGAACACGTCAAATGTCCATTATATATTTGATTAAGGTGTTGCATTGATATTGTATTGTTTACTCTTAACCAGTTCTAGACTGATCTTCCAGTAATTTGCGTATTGATTTCTTTTAACCAGTTTTAGGTCTTGTGCTATTTAGTTTGCACTGAATTCCAGGCATTTATACTATTCAGAACTGTGTTTTCTTGTTTGTGAATTTGAATAATAAAGGAACAAACAATATGTTGCATGGCATACTTCGCTGTATCTCATCTCGTTAGGGACATACTACAGAAACAAAAAGGAGTCATGAATCTTTTCAACCAAAATTAACACAATACATTGTCATTGTCATACATTGACATATATTTTATTTTGTGTCTGGCCATTTTCTGTATCACCTGGATACCATTTTTTATATTTGCCCAATTGGTGTATAGGCTCTCAATCAAAACACGCCAGGTCTTTCTGTCTTTTGCTATCACTCCTGCTCTCTCCACATGTTTTTAGGTCTCCCACTATTTGATTTGCCTTGTGGGTATGATTCTCGCTTTGGGTGCGAGAGGTCCCGGGTTCAAATCCCGGACGAGCCCCCACGTCCACACATGTCAGGATCTTCTATTAGGCTCGTTGGCTAACACATGTGAGACAGTACGAGTACAACGTGATTCGACAGAAGACACAGCAACACAATTTCTATGGATTTATTACCACGTTAAATACATAACAATAGTTACATCAATGTACAACATATAACAACTCACAACCACAATACAGCTCATAGGTCTGACGCTCACGATATCAGTCGTTCAGCTCACAACCACGGAGATTCACACAAAACGCCTTGCTCTCGACACACACGTCCGTTCAGATGTCCAGTCCCAGCTTGGTCTGAGATTAACACACACTGCCCACTGCCTCTGGTGGGGTCACGTGGCTTTGCGTGCGTCTGTCGTCAGCGCTGGTCGCGTGTCAGGTAAGAATCTCGCCAGCGCGACAACTCTTGTCCGCCGGGCGCCGTAACGATGTTGCTGCTAGGCTCTGACAGATTGTCTAGGTATACTGACCGCAGGTTTTCTCAGAGTGTGTCCTATCCAGTGTCTTTTTCCTTACCTCTTGGTTCACTAAAATGTGTTTAGTCTCTCCATGTTCTCTACATTGGTGCTTCTGTCATAACTTTTAGTCCACTTTTCTATACAGGCACCTCTTAATGAATCTTTGCAATTTCTTAGACAGTTTGTAGTCATCCTTGTTTCTGATCCATACAACAGTTCTGGTTTAACATTGGAGTTAAATATTCCAAGTTTGTTGCTAAGTGTAAATACTTCTTCTTCTTCTTCTTCTTCTACTTCTACTTCTTCTTCTTCTTCTTCTTCTTCTTCTTCTTCTTCTTCTTCTTCTTCTTCTTCTTCTTCTTCTTCTTCTTCTTCTTCTTGGCACGGTAGTTCTTTTTATTTCGTTCACTTGAAATTTGTCTATAGCTGCACTATTGTCACTTGTATGAATTTAACTGTCTTTTTTTTTTAGTTCACTCAGTGGTCCATATAATGTATCTTCCACTGTTGTTTCTCTCGGAAAGAAGGTTGGTCTAGCTATGCTGTTTTCTGGGCAGTTTCAGAGTATGTGATCACGTTTTATGTGGCGCCAATCTACATGTGCACATGACTTATTCGCCAATCTTGAATGTTGTGTGCAAGTGTTGCATAAATAGATTGTTTCCCATTGTGGTGCGCAGGATAATAATTTGTTATTGTCTCTCCATCAGCCTGGCCTTGATAGTTCTATTATATCATTTTAGTTCTTCTATTTTGTGCAAGCATCCATATGATAAATACATGTTTGTAGTTTATTAGCAAACATTGTAATCATTTTCAACATCCCTGGTGCATACAGTAGTACTGATTGCATTATAATTGAATATTCATATTAGATATTTTTTTTAAAGTGGTGTTTATTTTCTATAGTAGAATAAGGGGAATAATACTATGAAATGTCCAAGGGCAATAATTCAAATTCAAAATATTATAATAATATATTAGAATATTGCTTTAGTCATTTAACAAACTTTCATTTTTCATAAAATTATTAATTACATTCACTCAGTTGTATGCGGCAGTATAAACTTAGCGAACTGTTTTTTATTTCTGAAGAGTAACTTACACATTAATTTACTACTTCGATAATATAATAATTCTGTTGTGCTCTTACTAAATATCCTTCTTGTTTTGTGTTAAAATTTGATTCTCGAAAGCAATGGCAAAAAGTGCTAACGCACTTCTGAACGTAAACTTTACGTCTTTTTTTTCAAGGCATATTCATATATGCCAAGACCGCACCAAATGTATTTTATCTATTTGTCTATACTTATCTTCATTATGTATATTTTTAGGCCACTTGTCAATTTATGTCTTTATTTCTCTTGACTATTTCATTTGCTCTGAGTTGTAGGCATCCTACTTAAAACAGTGTTTTCCTGTTGCGAATTTGAATAATGAAAATACAAATACAAACAATTTAATGCAATGTATCTTTCACTGTGTCGGTCTCCCTGGTCGAGGCATTAGCAGCTTTCTCCGTAACCCCGAATACACTCGTGGTTGACGTGAACGCAGGAGAATTGGAAGCAGGAGTCGCGCCAGTGACTTATGAGAGTATGGAACCGGTCGCTCAGAAATAAATGGCAAACTACTGAGCGTAATCATGCCAAGAAATCAACAATCAGCGGAAAGATGCTGATGTTGACAGCGATGTCCTGTAAAGAATATGCACAACTTTTTTTTATCTTTCACTGTATCTCGTCGGGTGCATACTACAGAATTAAGTTCAACAAATGATGAAGTAGCTTAATTAATTTTTTCCAGCCGAAATAAACAAAACCAATCTGTTTCAATGACACCATGGTAGTTTTAGAGACATACATTCTGCCGAGCCTCCCTGTTCTATTTTGTGTCTGGCCATTTTCTGTATCACCTGGATACCATTTTTTATATTTGCCCAATTGGTGTAAAGGCTCTCAATCAAAACACGCCAGGTCTTTCTGTCTTTTGCTATCACTCCTGCTCTCTCCACATGTTTTTAGGTCTCCCACTATTTGATTTGCCTTGTGGGTTCCAGACAAATGATTGTCTAGGTATACTGACCGCAGGTTTTCTCAGAGTGTGTCCTATCCAGTGTCTTTTTCCTTACCTCTTGGTTCACTAAAATGTGTTTAGTCTCTCCATGTTCTCTACATTGGTGCTTCTGTCATAAATTTTAGTCCACTTTTCTATACAGGCACCTCTTAATGAATCTTTGCAATTTCTTAGGCAGTTTGTAGTCATCCTTGTTTCTGATCCATACAACAGTGCTGATTTAACATTGGAGTTAAATATTCCAAGTTTGTTGCTAAGTGTAAATACTTCTTCTTCTTCTTCTTCTTCTTCTTCTTCTTCTTCTTCTTCTTCTTCTTCTTCTTCTTCTTCTTCTTCTTCTTCTTCTTCTTCTTCTTCTTCTTCTTCTTCTTCTTCTTCTTCTTCTTCTTCTTCTTCTTCTTCTTCTTCTTCTTCTTCTTCTTCTTCTTCTTCTTCTTCTTCTTCTTCTTCTTCTTCTCCGTTTATCCGGAATGTTGTTTTGGATGCAATTGCTTTGTGCCTGTTTACAGAAAAGCAGCGATATTTGCACCTTTCGGCCGACACATCCCACTTCTTCAGGCATTTGTTGACCGTGTTAACCTTCCCGGGTAAATTTAGATACTATTTTAGGCTAGTAGTAACTGAATAATGATCATTAGACTACTTGCAATTGGACAGGGTCTACACAATAACGTGGTCAAGCCATCACCCTCATGTTCTATAGATTGTGGGTTCCGTTTTGGGCTGCATCACTCACACCACAAGTGTAATTTTTCAAAGGCCCCGGGGGGGGGGGGGGCATAGCTGAAGCTTCTGACTTTATGCTTAGTGCAATACTTTTGGCATTCGGCTTACCATTCTGGTGACAGAGAAGGAGAGAGAGAGAGAGAGAGAGAGAGAGAGAGAGAGAGAGAGAGAGGAGAGAGAGAGAGAGAGAGAGAGAGAGAGAGACAGACAGACAGACAGACAGACAGAGAGAGAGACACAGAGAGTGAGAGAGAGACACACATACAGACATAGAAATAGACACATACAGACACACACACACACATGCACACACACACACACACACACACACACAAACACACGCACACACAGACCACGCCAGATGGTATAAAACCCAGTGTGTTGAAATCAGTCCTCTTGCCTGTAACCGTTTTAACTCGTAATTAGGTAATAATGAGTTGGCTGCTCGTAATTTGTTAACTGTGACTAGACTACTGACTGACTAATAACTAGACAAATCATACCTAATAAAAACAAAAGGCTAACATTAAAAAAAAAAATTAACAAATATAAAAAATGTATTTGAGTGGCCTGTTTCAGGTAAACTACCATTATAATGTAATAGTTAACATTGGAGTGATTGAAACTGCATTTATTCTCACATAGTTTTACACACACGAAAACACTGTGTTGTACTATTTCAAATTGCTTTAGCAACTGTAGAATCTTACAGTGGTATTGTTACATAAGGAGTATGTGGTCGTGTGACTAGTACGCTGAGCTACTATTTGACAAACTAGGGTTCGAATTCTCAGGGTGGTTTTCTTTTTTTTTTTTTTTTTGAATTTATTTAGGTTTGAGGGAAGCTAGGTTGCAAAGACAACTTATGAGAACGTAGATGGGTTTGTTTTTTTTTTGGTTACATTTTGAGAAGACAAAAACTGGAACATGTGACAACTGGAAAGATTCGCGGAAAGAGAGACAGAGGAAGACAGCGTCAGATCATTCTTGACAGTCTTGTGTCATGGCACGGAAGGAGGTCAACACACGAACTAAACTATGACGTCAGAGATCACCCACGCCAGCCGACAAGGCACTGGTGGGTGATGATAACAGAAATAGATTGTATTGAATTTCTGACACATGGCCTCCCACTATCAACTGAGAATCGGGTGGATGGATCGGGAGGGGGGTTGGGGAGATTTCCTAAGTTATTTCAAATCCACGAGAGCTGAGAGAATCTGCCCTTCAACCAAACACCTAAGACAGCTAACCAAAAAACCACATGCATATAGTGCGGTGATAGCAATTAGGCGATTCCAGTCGGTTTTGTGCAAGCAGAAAGAGTTCGTGGTAATTTGAAATTATCGAAGGAATAACAGACGTTCCAAAAATGGAACTATGTTTTAATTATTTCAGCTTAAATATTATTTATTTATGTGCTTCGTATGATATATAACTACAATGTGCAACAGTCGAGATGCATCGAAACATACAAGCCAATACTAAATACTGCAAGATTCTATATGCAGATGTTGCGTATTTTTATTTTTTTTTCCGCGTTTCCATCCTGTTTCAGGATATTGCGGTCAACACCAGCATCT
Organism: Cepaea nemoralis; assembly: GCA_014155875.1. Taxonomy (NCBI): domain Eukaryota; kingdom Metazoa; phylum Mollusca; class Gastropoda; order Stylommatophora; family Helicidae; genus Cepaea; species Cepaea nemoralis. Next base: position 21,035 of record JACEFZ010013513.1, read on the forward strand.
TTCAGCTGTATGTTGATTCCTAGGCTAGATTACGCTCATCAGCACGCCACGACTTTTTGAGCGACCGGCTCCATACTCTCATAAGTCACTTTTGCGATTCGAACCACTGCTAATTCTCGTCGCGTCACGTGATGTTGCGTATATATTCACTAAATGGACACATTGATGTGAAAGACAACGAATATTACATTATAATTGTGGTTGACCTGAAACAGGTCACTCAAATAAAATTAATTCATCTGCATAAGCAGACGAACTCCGTAGCGATAGCAAAATGTCTTATTCACTTTACATACCATTATTCACAATGAAGTTTTTCCGAAATAAATTAAATACATTTATAAATTCCTAGGAAAGTTTAAACACATTTTTCAATAATGATACTAGTTTTTATTTTTCTTAAAACGGTCCACTTGCCTTAAACTAAAATCTGAAACGCATGGAAAGAATCTGCAAAAAATAATAAACAATTTATTTAACCTAAGTGAATGTATATATTGTAGATTGTCTCCCTTAGATAAAAAAAATGATATATAAAATTATGTCCCTTGCATAACGAACATTTCAAACATTATGATTGACGAGTTTATTTATTTGTTACGTTTTTTTCTTTAAAGTCTGATGTGTATTGTTCCTGAAGATCACCACTTTTACCGTAAGTTTAGATCTCTTGTGTTGTGATATTCAGTAGCTGATTTATTATTTATGTGCTTGACATCATTCTTTTATTACCGTGTATGCATTCTTGCTATTTATTTTTCCTATTCATTTCCCTAGCCGACACGGTGGCGAAGTTGATACGGACGCAGTTTGTAATCTCCCACATCTGTATTCGAAACTCAGCTTCGGGTGATTTGGCAGCAGACCGCCTTGTGTTGATATTTTACGAAATAGCATGCGTGCCGATCGTTCAGAAAGTAATGGCAAACTACTGATCGTAACCTTGCCAAGAGATCCAACAGTAAAAATTACTGGAGTTGACTGCAACGTCCTGTAAAGGATATGAAACTAATTTTACTCATTTCCCTACTGTGATTTCTTTTCACTTGTGCTGAGTTCATTGCAAGATGTATATAGTGTATCTGTGTCTGCTCTCTCTCTCTCTCTCTCTCTCTCTCTCTCTCTCTCTCTCTCTCTCTCTCTCTCTCTCTCTCTCTCTCTCTCTCTCTCTCTCTCTCTTGGTTGCATGTCAGTTTTTGTTCTCCTGTACTATCTACCTTACTCTCCCTATCACGCACTCACCCTCACTCTCCTCTCTCTCTCTCTCTCTCTCTCTCTCTCTCTCTCTCGCTCTCTCTCTCTCTCTCTCGCTCTCTCTCTCTCTCGCTCTCTCTCTCTCTCTCTCTCTCTCTCTCTCTTCATTGAATGGTGGGTAATATCTTAGTAATTGTTCCGTCTCTCTCTCTCTCTCTCTCTCTCTCTCTCTCTCTCTCTCTCTCTCTATCTCTATCTATCTATATATCTATCTATCTATCTATCTATCCATCCATCTATCTATCTATCTATCTATCTATCTATCTATCTATCTATCTATCTATCTATCTATCTATCTATCTATCTATCTATCTATCTATCCATCTACCTCTTAATTGTAAAGTATGTACAGTGGGTCAGTGTTTGTTGTCCATAACCCCCTTCTCTCTCCCTCTTCTTTGTAAGGTATTACGATGTTTCGGTGTTTGTTCTCTTTCTCTCTCTCGCTCTCCCTCTCTCTAACTCCCACTCCTCTTTCTCTCCCAGTAGCAACACATACGTCTTTTTTTCATTGTACATGGTCAGCACGTTATTACTGCTATTCTCCTGGACTTTCCAGAGATTAGTCTGAGTTCAACTCTCATCACCAGCAGGATTCTTTTGCGAGACTAGTAAGGTCTTATGGCCAAGATTTGAGAATTATTGAAACTATTTACGAGACTAGCACGGCCATGTCCAAGATTTGAGAATTATTGAAACTATTTACGAGACTAGCACGGCCATGTCCAAGATTTGAGAATTGTTGAAACTATATTAACGGGACTTGTACGGCCTTATGGCCAAGATTTTAGTATTATTGAAACTGCATTTATGAGACTAGTACGGTTTTATGGCCACGATTTTAGAATTAATGATACTGCATTTACGAGACTAGTACGGCTTTATGGCAAAGATTTTAGAATTACTGAAACTGCATTTATGAGACAAGTACTGACTTTGTTATGTTGCATATCCCTTACAGGACGTTGCAGTCAACACCAGCAATTTCAGCTGCTATATTATGTACTAGACAAGTTTTACGTTCAGTAGTTTGCCATTGATTTCTGAACGACCGGCTCCCATACCTACACGTTATAACACACCGCGACACGTTCTGCTGCACAAATCGTTTGCAGGTGAGTTTCGAGCGCCTAGTAAGCGTTTCACGAACCGCGTTCGCAAGCCTTTGGCCATGGAGTTCGGCCTTATGGCCACGATTTGAGAATTATTGAAACTGTATTTACGAGACTATTACGGCTTTAGGGCCAATATTTGAGAATTATTGAAATTACGAGACTGCACGTCCTTAGGGCGAAGATTTAAGAATTATTGAATATTTATTTACGTAACAAGTCGACCTTATGGCCTAGGTTTGAGAATTATTTAAATTGTATTTACCAGATTAGTGCGGCCTTAGGGTCAAGATTTGAAAATTATTAAAACTGTGTTTACGAGACTAGTACGACTTTTATGGGAATTATTTTATTGAATCTGGATTAACGAAACTAGTATGGCCTTATGGCCAAGATTTGAGAATTACTGAAACTAAATTGACGATACTAGTACGGCGTTTCGGCCAAGATTTGAGAACTATTTAAACTTTATTTTAGAGACTTTTACGGCCTTATCAAGATTTTAGTGTTTTGAGAATTATTGAAACTGCATTTACGAGATTAGAACGGCTTTTAGGTCAAGATTTAAGAATTATTGAAACTGTATTTACGAGACTAGTACGGCCTTATGGTCAAGATTTGAGAATTATTGCTTGCTTGCTTGTGTTCACTGGTTGTGAACTCCAGTGCGAAGTCCTGTATGCCAGATGAAGACGTCCTGTTGTCCAACATCAGTGTGATGTCTTACAGGACCTGAGGTCTGCGTAAGTATCTGTTGTCCCATGTCTGGCTTATTGGTGTGCAGACTGGTGGTTCCTCGCCGTACAGTCAGATACTCTCCGACTTCGAAATAATCAGCGATCCTACTACGTTAGCCAGGACCCCGAAGGGACCTGTTGCACAGGACGCACGGCTAGGACGGATTAGTAAGTCTTGGCCAGTATAGAACATAGAACCTGGCCCTGGTGCCTTGGAAACACCTCTGCGTCTGTGAGAATTATTGAAACTATTGTTACGAGTCTACGAATCTAGACAAATTCTAGAAAGATGGCAGGGAGTACTGCAGTGGAATGTATGATATGAGTGACAGTGAGGGTATGAATGAGATACATAAGCCAACGACAGCAGAGACAGAACCTGAACCCTCATTAGATGAAATTGCTTGGGCTATAAAGAACCTGAAGAATGGTAAATCACCTGGATGTGATGAGATACCAGCTGACCTACTTAAAGCAGGAGGAGAAGAAAGCATACATATATATCATGCATTATGTACAAAGATTTGGAAATATGGTATATGGCCGAAAGATTGGAAGAGAACTATCTTCATTCCAATACCCAAAAAAAAGGGCAACCTAAAATTATGCACCAACTATAGAACTGTTGACCTGATCAGTCATGCAAGTAAAATTCTACTAAAGGTCATAATGGGAAGACTTTGTAAGAAAATGGAAGAAGAGATTAATGTGGTTCAAGCTGGATTTAGACAAGGAAGAGGAACAAGAGATCACATATTCAACATGCGTTTAATAATAGAGAAGTGCAGAGAATTTAATGTAAACCTATTCTCATGTTTTGTGGATTATTCAAAGGCATTTGACTGTGTACAATATCAGAAACTTTGGGAAATCATGAGGAATATGGGCTTTCCATCACATGCAGTACAACTCATAAAAATGCTCTATCTAGACCAACAAGCAGCAGTTAGAATAGATGGCGAGGCATCAGATTGGTTTGACATCAAGCAAGGAGTCCGTCAGGGCTGCGTGCTGTCACCCTATTTGTTTAACCTGTACGCCGAAAATATAATGAGAAATGTAAGAGATGATATAAACAGGGAGCTATATGATGCCCTAAATATCGGCGGTCATGACATACCAGAGATTCGATATGCTGATGATACAGTATTACTATCCACAACACAGAATGGCATAGAAAACCTAATAGCCTCAACCCAATTGAATAGTGAAAATCACAACTTATATCTTAACATAGCAAAAACAAAGATAATGCATACAGATAAAACTACTATGGAGAAAGAAATATACATTAATGGGGAAAAATTGGAGGTGGTGGAAAATTTTGAATATCTTGAGTCACTGATTACCAACAACGGTGACACAATGAAAGAAATTAAACGGCGACTATCAAATGCTCTTCAAAGACTAAAACAGCTGAATAAATTATGGAGTGGGACAGACAGAACTACAAAAATTAGATTTTTAAGAGCATGCATCTTTCCCATTGCAACATACGCCTGTGAGACATGGACACTTACTAAACAAGCTGAACAGCGCATAAACGCCTTTGAATATAAATGTTATAGACGAGTTCTAAGAATATCTTGGGTAAAGAAAAGAACAAATGCATCCATACTTCAAGAGTTGAATATTGAAGAAGGTTGGCTATTAAAGACGATAAAACAAATAAAATTGAAATATTTTGGTCACTTGAAATGTCACGAAAGTTTGGAGAGAACAATAATGGAAGGGTATATGCCTGGGAAGAGAGGAAGAGGAAACCAAAGAGAAGATGGGTGCAGGATGTGGCGGATGATCTCCAGATGGGTGTATCAGACGCGGGACATCTTGCTTATGATCGAGAGGTTTTCCGGAAGGTTGTTATGGGAGCGAGGTTCTGCAAAGGACATGCTATTGAATGAATAGTTACGAGACTAGTACGGCTCTAGGGCCAAGATTTGAGAGAGATTGAAACTGCATTTATTCTAACATTGTTTTACACACACAAAAACACAGTGTTGTACTTTTTCAAATTGCTTTAACAACTGTAGAATCTTGCAGTATTATTATGACATAAGGAGTATGTGGTCGTGTGGCTAGTACTCTGAGCTACTATTTGAGAAACTAGGGTTCGAATTCTCAGGGTGGTTTTTTTTTTTTTTTTTTGTTTAATTTATTTAAGTTTGAGGGAAGCTAGGTTGCAAAGATAACTTATGAGAAAGTAGATGGGGTTTTTTTTTTGTTTTTGGTTACATTATGAGAAGACAAAAACTGGAACATGTTAGTTAGTTAGTTAGTCGCAGTTCCAACTTCACAGCAGTGGCGTCACTGGGGTTGGTGTCACCCAGTTCGGTAAACTCTTGGTGTCACCCCTCTAGACTTTCACCATGGTCTTGTTCCGAGTGTTCCTGTACCATATATAATCGCATATAGTAATGTTTGTAAAATAAGTCAAAAAGTTAATAAGGACATAAGAAAGAAAACAAATTGAACAATATAACTTCAATACTTCAGGTAAAACATAAATAAAGAACTTCGACAAACTCGGACAAAGTTAAATTTTTGTTATTTAACATTAAAATTTCTAAAATTAACAATGAACGGTTATGAAACCCGACTAGACAGAGCTATGTCTGCTTTGTCAAATTTGCAATTTTTTTATTTTGGTGTCACCCCTTGATGGTGTCACCCGGTGCGGCCCGCACCCCCCTAGTGACGCCACTGCTTCACAGCAACTGGAACATGTGACAGCCGGAAAGATTCGCGGAAAGAGAGACAGAGGAAGACAGCGTGAGAACATTCTTGACAGTCTTGTGTCATGGCACGGAAGGAGGTCAACACAGGAACTGAACCATGACGTCGGAGATCACAATTTCTAGAGAGGCATTATCACCCACGCCAGCCGACCAGGCACTGGTGGGTGATGATAATGGAAATAGATTGTATTGAATTTCCTCAATTTCTGACACATGGCCTCCCACTATCAACTGAGAATCGGGTGGATGGATCGGGAGGGGAGTGGATAGATTTCCTAAGTTATTTCAAATCCACGAGAGCTGAGAGAATCTGCCCTTCAACCAAACACCTAAGACGGCTAACCAAAAAATCACAAGAATATAGTGCGGTGATAGCAATTAGGCGATTCCAGTTGGTTTTGTGCAAGCAGAAAGAGTTCGTGGTAATTTGAAATTATCGAAGGAATAACAGACGTTCCAAAAATGGAACTATGTTTTAATTATTTCAGCTCAAATATTATTTATTTATGTGCTTCGTATGATATATAACTACAATGTGCAACAGACGAGATGCATCGAAACATACAAGCCAATACTAAATATTGCAAGATTCTATATGCAGATGATGCGTATAAATTCACTAAATGGACACATTGATTTGAACGACAACAAATATTACATTATAATTGTGGTTGACCTGAAACAGGTCACTCAAATAAAATTATTATTTTTTTTTTTTTTTAATTTTATTGTGTGTTAAGAAACATTTGCATTTGTATTGTTCGTGTTGTTACAGAGCGTTGCATGTGGAAGTGTAGGTGACATATGCGCAAATATTTACAACATTTGTTTCAACATTTTTACATTTGATATGGGGGGTAACGAAAAACGAGTACAAACAACAACAAGACGATAGTATACCATTTTTCCCCCTCTGCCACCCTCTCACCTGTCAGCTCCAACCCCACCAATACCATCATCACCACTTGGTAATGAGGAAAATGGCAGTAAAAACCTGTTGGAACCAACTGGTGAAGGCGGCAGTAGCATCAAAACCAACAGTGTCGAAAAGGGGGGGGGGGTGGTTGTCAAGGGGTATACTAGTTTACAATGCAGAAAGGTAGTTGTTGCATTTGTATTGTTCGTGTTGTTACATGCGTACTGTGTGTTCAGTATTTGTGTGCGTGTATTTACGGATCGTTGCGTCTGGGCGTGTAGGTGACATATGTGTAATATTACAACAATTAATTCATTTGCATATTTACATGTCAAAGGGGGGGGGGGGGGGTAACCCAAAATTTTATTTATACCGTGCTTGTTCCCCCTGTCACCACCATCTCCAGCCGGCTCCAAAGCCACCAATACCATCGCCACCTTTTCAGGTAATGATGGCAGTGGCAGCCAATTGATAGAACCAACCAGCGAGGGCGGTAGCAGCGTCAAAACAACCAACAGTAAACAAGCGGGGAGGAGGGGAACTGAGGGAGCATAATAGTAATAGTTAACATCCATACAAATTAACAACAGTAAAATTGATAGCAATAACCCTTAATAATTGAAAGACGAAAAAATATTAGACGTGTAGGTGACATATGCGCAAATTTTCCAACATTTTATACATTTGAACATTTCTTCATTGACATTGTTGTAAGGAAATGTTTTAAATCAAAAGCGTGATGGTAGTGGGCTGCTATTATTTCCCCTGCCGCCCCGCTCTCCTGTCAGCTTCAAAACTCCTACCAAGTACCATCACCACCTCTCGATGATGATAAAACATGGCGGTGCAAAAAATGTTTTGAAGCAACCGGTGAGGGCGGCAGCAGAGACAACAATACGCGTTTACAAAGCTATATATATTAATAGTGATTACAATGATAATAATGCAAATAAACAACCAAATACATAAATAATATAATAATGACAGGGAAAACTTCTAAGGGTGATAAACTCAAAGATAATAAACAGCAATGATAATAAATTTAACATGTGAATTGTGATTCCATTTGCTAGAATGATTATCTTAGGAATGGTGTTTACATGAAATACGTCTTTTAATAATAAAGACAAAGAATAAAACTACTAAGGGTGATAACAGCAATGCTAATAAACACAATGATAAAATTTGTTATGATAATGATCACACTTTCCAAAACTGTGATTCCATTTGCTAAATGATTTTCTTAGGAATGGTGTTAAAACATGGCAGGTACATACAATAACAATTGCATTTTGCACTGTTAAATAATATAGTAGGTGTAAAAAGGAGTTGGTTATCTTTTTTTCTCCTTGCTTATTTTTTTTTTTTATTTTACATATACTTGCAACATGCAATGTTCAATAATAGTAGAAGTAAAAGGAGTTGGTTATCTTTTTCTCCTTGCTTATTTGTTTTTTCCTTTTGGTCTTATTTGTAAGGGTTCATTCATTTTTTCCCTTCCTCTTTTTTTTTTTTTTTTTTAACTTATTGTAAAAAGTAAAACAAGCATCAGTATTAGCACAAATTTTTACAATCTTTACATTTTTGTTTCCCTTGCCACCCTCTCACCAATTTGGTTCCACTCCACCAATGCCATTACCCCCCCCTCTCTGGGCAATGATGGTAAAGGCAGGATAATATTTGAACCAAACCGGTGTGGGTATCAGCAAAGGCAGCAACAAACCATGAGCAAGGGGAGGGGGGGCACATGGGAAAGGGGTTTTGGTTTATTACTAATGATGATAATAATAATAATGACAGGAGGAGACATACTGAGGGTAATAACAGCAATTATAAAAAACAGCAATGGTAATAATAGTTATGAAAATGATAAACATTTTTACAATATGTGATTCCATTTGCTAGGATGATTTTCTTTGTAATGGTGTTAACATAGCCTAGCAGGTACATACACTGCAAACTGCAGTTTTTAGTAATACTTGGAGTAAAGGAGTGGGTTATATTTTCCTCCTTGTTTTTTTTTCCTAAATGTAGAGGTTCATTCATATTTTCCTCTTTGTTCTCTCTTTCTTTTGTGTTTTAATAAAATTTAACCTAAAGCATTTGTATTAACACAAGTGTTTACAGTATCATTGGTTTGGTAACCATTTGTGATTTTGTATTCATTCATTCAACACTCACTCACATGATTCAAAGGGGGTGACAAAGAGAGGAAAGGACATGACCACTCTTTCTGATGGTACAGGCTGGACAAATGTTTGAAACAAAATAGTGGGGGTAGTAGCAAAAGCAACAAACCTTAAGCAAAGGTGGGGGGGGGGGGGGAACATGGGAGATGAAGTTGTAAATTAATAATGATGATATCCTTAATACTTTTCAAATTAATGATACTAAAGATAATAAGGGTAAGATAATGATAGTAATAATAATAATGATCATAATAGTAGTAGACATTTTCATAATAATAAAAATAATAAACAACAACAAAACATATATTAAAAATAATAGTAATAATAAAAATAATAATAATAATAATAATAATAATAATAATAATAATAATAATAATAATAATAAATAGTATAATAGATATGTGATTCTATTTACTAAGGTGAAAATCTTAGTAGTGGTGGTAGTATAGCACAACAAGTGCATTTAAAGCAAAACATTCCATAAATAGTAATTTGGAATGGGAGGAGTTGATCTTCTTTCCTCCTTTTTTCTTTTCCCCTTATCTATAAGTGTTAAAACCATCATTTTGAAACAAATAAAACAAGCATTTATATTTCCACTATTCTTTACATAAGGGATTTTCATTTGTCTTTTGACCATATGTGATCTTTTTAATCATTTACTCATCATTCACTCACAGTTTCTTCTTTCTTTCTCGCGCTCATGTATACCAAATTTGTAATACAATAAGGAATACATGTGGTTTAATCTGGAAATAGTTGTGATATTTTGCGCGTGTACATAAATGATATTAAGTGTGTGTTATATGTGTAGTGCTTGTGTCTGGCTGAGTTTCTGCATGTCCATATGAGATGTCTATAGTAAGAAAGAGCTATAAGTAGTTTTGTGTGTATGTCTTTTGCTGACTTTGGTAAAGTGTTGAGAAATATTGCTTTATATATGTCGGTTTGTTTGCCTGTGTGTGTTTGTATGAGGTGTTGGAGTGTTGCGCGTGTGGCAGTAATTGTTGGACATGTAAAATAAATGTGTTCCTCTGTCTCTTGTGTGTTGTTTCTACATAGTTGGCATTGTTTGTCTATGTATTGTCCCTGTGTTGTTGGAGTCATGCTGTATAATAACCTATATGTGATTTCTCTAGCTGTTGGTGTTATGTGTTTGTTGTGTAGGTTTGAAAAGGTGCATGTGAAGTCAGACATGAAGTATTTGTATCCTCTTTTGATCCTAAGTTTGAGTGGTGGTGCTTGCTCTCTAACTAACTGTTTGTATATTGTGTGTGTTGTTTGCTGTATTAACTGTTCATGTCCTTGTATTGCCTGTATGCATGTCTGATAGAATGTTGGCAGTGTTCCCTGATAGTGTGCAGTTGCATTGTTAAGAGGTGTGAGATGTTTGATGTTGTGGGCTATGTAGTATAGTGCTAGTCTGTGCTGTTCTGGGTGTCTGATGATTTTACCTATGTAACTAATCCTAAGTGACAGTATTTTTGTGTGGATGTCTTGTAGTGAAATACCCCCCTGTTTCCTGTCTTGTATGAGAGTTTTGTGTTTAATGCTGTGTATTGTGTTGGTGAAGATAAAGCATCTGATTTGTTTGTTTATGTTTGTGATGGTCTGTTTGGGAGGGTCCAGTACTGTCGCTAAGTATATTATTTTGGGTATTATGAATGTGTTGACTACTGTGCTTCTACCAAATATTGTGGATGTTTTATACCTATACCTATGTAACATGTCTGTGATCTTTTGGGTCAGTGCGTGCCATGTCTGTGTGTGTGTTTCTGTGGGATCACATGGAAATGTGATCCCATACAGTTTCATGGTGTCTGTGTGTCTCAGATCTGGAGGGAAATCAGACTTTTGTTTCCACTTTCCCAGACCCATTATATATGATTTCTGTACATTTACTTTGGCTCCACTGCATTTTCCAAAATGGGTAAAGGTGTGGAGTATGTTCCTTATGGATGTGTTGCTAGTGGGAAAGAAAGCAGTGTCATCTGCATAAGCGATGAGCTTCTGCTCTCCTATTCCATGCAGGAAGGTGCCTTTAATACTAGTGTCTTGTCTTATCTTCTCTAATAAAGGCTCTAGGGTGAGCACATACAGTAGTGGTGATAGGGGACATCCCTGCCTTACAGATCTCGTGAGCCTGAAGCTGGCTGTCAGTGAATGGTTCACCAACACTTTGCTCTCAGGATTTTTGTACAAGATCTGTATCCACTGCCTGTAATACTGTCCTATATTACAGTGTTCTAGTGTTCTATGCAGGTATGTGTGGGAAATTCTGTCGAAGGCCTTTTCCTGATCCAGGGACAAGATGGAGGATGGACAGTCTTTCCCGTGTGTGTAGGTGATTATGTCTCTAATTAGGTGGGTGTGGTTATGTATATTTCTGTCTTTGACACTGCACTGTTGGTCAGGGTGTATTAGTGTTTGCATGAAAGGTTTAAGTTTGTTGGTGAGTGTTTTGGCAAGTATCTTGTAGTCTGTGTTGAGTAAAGAGATTGGTCTGTAGTTCTTCAGTTGTGTCTTGTCAGTTTTGTCTTTGCATATGAGTGTAATGTAGGACATGTTGCAGCTATCTGGAAGTTGTTTTTTGTCAAAGGCTTCCTGATAGACTTTGAGGAGAAGATTGCCTAGGATAGGAAAGAAGTGTTGGTAGAATTCTACTGTCAAACCGTCTGGTCCTGGGGTTTTGTCTTTGTTCATTGTGCTCAGTGCCTGTGTTATGTCTTTCAGTGTCAGTTCTGTGTCCATTGTGTCTCTGTCTGTGTCAGATAATTTCTTTGTATACCGTAAGAAGTTGTCTTGTATCTGTGTGTCGACTGTCTCTGCTGTGAATAGTTGTGTATAGTGTTGCTGGAAAGCAGTCTCTATGTGTGGTGTTTCTGTCTGCATGTTTCCTTGCATGTCTGATATTTTGCTTATTTGTCTGTTACGTTGTACACTCTGCTCCATTGCTAAATATTGTCTCGTAGGTGTCTCTTGTGTGATTGTGTCGAGCTTTGTTCTGAGAAGAGCACCCAGATATCTGTGTTGTTGGTGTTCTTCTAGTTGTGTTTCTAGTATGTGTAAGTGTGATGCATTTCTGTCTGTCTGTTTTGTTAGCCGTATGGCTGTCTGTATGATACGTTCCTGTCTTAGTCTGTCTTTGTGAATCATGGTTGCTAAGTGTTGTGTTCTGCTTCGTATGGTGCTTTTTAGCAAGTCCCAGTATTGTGTGATGTTCTCAGTCGGTATATTGTCTGTGTACGTGTGTATGAGCTGTGTCATATATTTTACATATTCTGTGTGTTTCAATAATGAATTATTGTATTTCCAGTGAGGTGACCGTTTGTATGTCTGCGTGTCTGTGCTGTTTGTGCTGATGTGTACTAGTATGCCTTTGTGGTCTGTGTAATCTAATGTTTCCCGTAGATGTTTGGTTTGTATGATGTGGTGTGTTGCGGGTGTGTAAATCCTATCTAATCTAGATGATCTGTTGTGTGTTTTGTTTGTGTATGTCGTTTCTCTACTGTCGGGGTGTGTATGCCTGAATGCGTCTGTGAGGTTGTGAGTATCGATGATGTTTCGTAGTGTATCTAGTTGATGTATGCCGTCCCCGCCGGCCCTCCTCAGCTGTGTTCTTACTTCTCCCCCTAACACGTCTATTTCTTCAAGCACGCAGTTGTAATCGCCGGCAAGAACGATATTTTGTCCCCTGTATGTCTGTGTTAATAAATCGTCTAACTGTTCATAAAATAAGGGTTGGTATTGGTAATTAGGTGGTGCATGTATGTTAACTATTGTGTAGGCGTGTGTGTCGTTCTTTAGTTGAACCGTGCTAACTCTACCGTGTTCGTCTCTGTGCGTTCTAACAATATCCCACGTGTCGGATGTTTGCAGTATGGCTGTCCCTGACCCATTGTTTTGTTTCGCTAAACTGAAAGATGAATTCTTTAATCCTAACCGTGTTACTAGTTCTGCTGCTTCAAAGTCTGTTTTGATGTTAGTTTCTTGTAATAAGATGAAATCTGGTTTGTGTTTGTGTATGAGTGTGATTATGTATTGTAATTTCGTTTTCATGCCACGAATATTAACGCTAATTATACATAGATTGTCAGCCATTTTAAAAATAGAATAAAAAACATGGTGGTTGAATTTACGTGATTACCTTTGTACAAAATACTTCAAATCTGGGCTGTGTCTTCGGTTTTGGTGATAGTTTTGTGGTTTTCGTTCTCCTCGTGGTCTTCGTCGGTGTCTTCGTCGGTGTTGATATAAAGTGGTCCTTCATTGTCACTGTTTTCATGCTGTTTTGTAGCAGCTTTCTTGCATGGTTTGGAAGGTGAAGGGGAAGATCTTCCCTCCTCTTCTCCTATGTCTTTGTTGTTTGAGGAATTCTTTCTCTCTGCCCACTGCCTTTTTCTGCCGTAGCTGACGGTTTGGAATCCGTCGTCGTTGGCTTCTTGTGGAGCTGTTTTTGTTTGAGCAGTTTCTACGGCTGGCTCCGTGGTCACCGGTCTGCCAGTTACTTCGACGACATCTTGGACAGCGTTGTTTTTCTGTGTGTGGGCCTTCCCCATGATTGCCGGGAATTCCTCTTGTGCTAGTTCAGATGTTTTCTTATTATTTTCTTTCTTCTGCCGCCTTGTCGGGCATTTGTTAGACCAGTGATCGTCTAGGCTGCAATATGGGCACTGAGTCCGGCGACCGGGCATAGAGAACATTATGCGGTGGTCGCCTGTTATTTTCCCTGGCGCCGTGATCTTTGCGTAAGTGCGGCACCGGTTTTGTGGGGGTACACAGCACGCCCCACTTGCCGCCACCGTACTGGATTCTGAAGACTTCCGCGTTTTCGTCTCCAATTGTTTTTTCCACTATGAACTTAACTCCCTGTGGAGAAATAGTGTTGGGAAGCCAATGAATCGTAACTCGGTCCCTTTCTCGTTCCAGGTGCTCTATTGATAGCTCCAGTCCCTCCGCCGGCAGCTTAACTGTTTTGCCATGAAGGCCTTTGTATACTGCCACATGGGCCGCCTGTGTCAGGTTGACATACCACCGAGTAGGTACTTCATACCGGTATACGTCAGTAATGCCGCCATGTGGTACTCCACATGGGCCCAGCAGCGTGCTGTAGATTAACGAAGGCGTGGCCTTGGCCGCAGCGCCAGGGCCGGTAAATGTAATGACCAACGTACCTTTGTTGTGCAGTGGTCTTCCCTCCAGGAAATGATCAATGTCGATGGAATCCATTTTGTCGACTGGTGCCATTCTTGGAAAGTATTGATGAAATCCGGAATAAACACAATGAATGCAAATGAAACACAAGATTTACTCCGCAAAGACGACCTTTAGAAATGATCCCTAAAAGTATGATCTCAAATTAAATTACTTCATCTGCATAAGCAGACGAACTCCGTAGCGATAGTAAAATGTCTTATTCACTTTACATACCCTTATTCACAATGAAGTTTTTCCGAAATAAATTAACTATATTTTTAAATTCCTAGAAAAGTTTTAACATGTTTTTAAATAATAATATCATTTTTGATTTTGTTTAAAACGAATGAAATGTCTAAAACTAATATTTAATATCTATCGAAAGAAACTAAAAAATATAATAAATATTTTATTTAACTTAAATAAATGTATATATTAAAGATAGTTTCCCTTAGAGAAAAAAAATGATATAAAATTATGTCCCTTTGATAACGTACATTTCAAACTTTATGATTGTTGAGTTTATTTATTTGTTACGTTTTTTTTCTTTAAAGTCTGATGTGTATTGTTCCTGAAGATCACCACTTTTACCGTAAGGTTAGATCTCTTGTGTTGTACCATGATCTCAAACTGTTGAGCATTTTCTCTTTCGGTCTCCCTATGCTCCTCTTTTCCTCCAGCCTTCTTGTTGTCACTAAATGCTCCCAAGAATGTGGACTGTCCTCTTCTGAGGCGAGTTAGCAAGTTCTCTTTGTGATTTATAGTCGAAGAGAATGATATGGTGACTAACTATCTGACTGACTGATTGACTGACTAATTTACTAACTAACTAGCTAGCCAGACAACCAGGCAACCAACCAACCACCCAACCAACCTACCTATCTACCTTCCTACCCACCCACCAATCCACCATTCGATGTGTGGCAGTGTATAATGGCCCAGGTTGATTTAGCTATAATACTTGGTGCAACTGAACTACTACCGCGTGGAAACATTCCGAGATCAAGCTATATAGTTGGGATTTCATTCAGCGGCTTGTCATGTGCAGAACTGGCCCCTCCCCACAGTAGTGTTTAGAACTGTTTCTCTATCAAAAGTCAGGCGTCCTGTTTCTGTTATTATCATGCGTCAATGATCTGTCACATGTTGAATCTATCCGTTATACTATCATGGTCTAGAGAGATTGCGGCAGCAAGGGGTGGTCAGAGGATGTGGTCGACAGCTGTCACTCAGAGGTAAAGCAAGACGGACATATAATCAGATTGCAACATGAAAGAAATAAAGAGGAAAGTAAAATATTTCCGCCACGTTAAAAGACTTGATACTTTTATAAAATCCATATTGGAAGGCAAGATTGAGGGCAAGCGAGCAAGAGGTAGACAACGATACAAGTGGGAAGATAACATCAAGAGATGGACGAACATCAGCCTGACAGAATGTACAGTCAAGACGAGAGACAGACAGTGTTGGAGATCCATTGCAGCCAACATTCATTGTGGAGACGGCACCTGATTGATTGATTGATTGATTGTGGCCAGGAAGAAACACACAATCTCCTGCAGGTTAGTTAGTCGACAGATTATCCTCATTGCACATTGAACAATTCAGTCCATAAGTGCTCAAATCCTATCAACTTTACAATTCCGCCTCAATGCAGATTTGAACTCACAACCATCAGACAGCATTTAGCCACTATGCTACCAAGCACCCACTTAAGCATTTACACAATATACTACCATGACCCTCCCCCGATGGTGTTTCCACCTTGTCGTGGTGGGGGAGCTTGAGTTTCTCAATGACCCTGAGAGCTATGCCGGCGGTAGCGTAGCTACCAGCAGGGCCTCCCAAGCCGGACAGGTCAAAGGGTAGAGAACAGACAAAGAGAAACAACCTGGTCCTCCAGGTTGGGGGTTGAATCGTGGGATTAACATCCCCACCTTTGTAAAAACCTTTCTTTGTTACGAAACAAATACATGAGCCTCGATATCGGACTGAATTATCTGGACAACGACCTTGGAACGTTAAAGGACTTTTGAGATTTGGAACATGGAATGTACGGACACTATATCGAGCTGGAGCGGCCGAAGAACTACCCCGGGAGCTGGTTCAATATCAAATAGATATAACAGCAATTCAAGAAATAAGGTGGCCAGGAGAGGGTACTTTAGAGCAAAATGGAGTGATTATAATATATGGAGGAAACACCCAAAATAAACATGAATTAGGAACAGGATTTGTCATCAAAAAAGAGTTATGGGGGAATGTTTTAAACTTTAAAGCTTTTAATGACAGGATTAGTAAATTACGGGTTCCAAATGTTGCTGTATGTAGCCAAGGCGCGGTGTTGGGGTGAGCGCCCAACATTGCTCAAATACCTCAATGGCTCGTGAATACATAACCTATGCAGCAAAAGTCCAACTCCTGGCCTTCACGTGGCGGGCCTGTTTAAACTAACAGGAGAAGGGGCGACGGTGAGTCTCTGGCGCCGGAAAATAACCAGTATGCTCTAGATGTGTATGCACGTACATGCATGCGCAGACAGGTGTGTGCGCGCGTACACATCTACACTCGAGTGAGACCACAGTCTGCTCTAGCAAAGAAAGGTGCTGAAGACGGAGGCAACCAGCCAAGAGGCGCACCACAGAAATCAGGATGCCACGCAATCACGCAAAATGGAATATGTCGACTACTGCTAATCGTTATGGTGCTCGCCCTGCTTTGGACCCCCAGGCAGGTGCAGTGCCGGGCCCTATGTCTCGAAAGGGTCCAACCCCAACTACTGGAGGTCCTTCTCAGATGTCCTGTGGAGCCAGGGGACATGAGAATGGGACGACTGGCCATACTAAACGAAGACTTAAAATAATGCACTGGAATGCGGAGGGAGTCAGCAACAAAAAAAATAGAATTAGAAAAAATCTTGGACCAAGAAAAAGTAAGCATATGTTGCTTGCAAGAAACTCACCTCAATGAAAATATAGCCTTCAAAATCAGAGGCTACCAGTGTTACCGATCTGACCGAAAGAACAGGCGAAAAGGTGGGATACTGACCCTTGTAAGAAATAACATCATGGCTTCCCAAATCAAAGTCTACATGGAAGGGGCTGAGTATCAGACACTTAAACTTAAGACAGGTAATACAGATCTACATCTGATCAATTACTACTGTCCAAGTGACCGCCCACAGGCACTGGACACTCTACCACTAAAAGAAAAAATGATTGTGTGTGGCGATTTCAACAGCCACTCGCAGAGCTGGGGCTATGATCACATGGACCAGAGAGGAGAGAGACTGGAAGACTGGCAAGGATGAGAATAGATTCATGTTAATTAACAAGCCGTCCGACCTACATACTTTCTACTCGAGATCATGGCACTCTACAACTACACCTGACCTGGCTTTTCATTCACCAGACCTGGAGTGGACCATTACACGAACTGTTGGGAAACAACTTGGTGGCAGTGACCATCGGCCAGTCTTTCTAACTGTAGAAAATGAGCTTGTAAGTGAAAGCAGCACCCTCTCGAGGTGGAACTACAAGAAAGCAGACTGGGCAATGTACAAGCATCGCACCAGCATACTGGTTAGAAACCTGAACACTGAGAAAGACATAAATAAAGCAGTTGAAGAGTTTGGGAAATGCATACTACAGGCAGCGCGAGAAACAGTACCAAGAGGAGCCCGTAAACAATATAAACCCTACTGGAGTAGTGAACTGGAACAGTTGCATAATGATGTTGAAGTGTGTAGAAAGCAAACAGAGGCCACACCCAGCCAAGAGCACCACAATAAATTCCAGCATGCAAAAGCCAAATTTCAAAGGGCCAAGCTGCAGGCTAGACGGAAAAGCTGGCAGGAGAAAACGGAGTCTCTGAACTTTGAAAGAGACACAAGGAAATTGTGGAAGCTAATAAAACAGCTTAATGACGAGGGCACAGGGAGAAACTCAAAAATTGCACTACATAAAGATGGAAAAATCTTAACAAGAAAGCAAGCAGCTGACCATTTTGCGGACTCGTTCGCACAAGATAGCAATATCAAAATTAGTCCAGAGAAACAACAAGAGATTCGAGAGAAACGACAACATACAGGACAGAAGGAAATAGTACATGAGGTTCTGGAGGCACCCATCACAATCAGCGAACTGGAGCTAGCCATATCAAAACTGAAAATGAGAAAGTCACCAGGAGCTGATGGTATCTCCAATGAAATGATCAGGAACCTAGGAACAGAGGCCAAAACAAAGCTGTTGCAGATCTTCAATAACAACTGGACCTTAGGCAGTGTTCCACAAGCCTGGAGAGAAGCAATCATGATACCCCTCCTAAAATCAGGGAAAGATGGTTCCATTGCCTCTAGCTACAGACCAATTAGCCTCACCAGCTGTCTCTGCAAAACACTGGAGCGCATCATCAATCACAGACTGCAGTGGTACATTGAAAGTAAAAACATCCTTGTGCCACAGCAGGCTGGCTTTAGGCAGTGCTACTCTACGGAAGATCAGACAACCTATCTCTCTCAAGAAATTGAGGATGCATTCCAAGAGAAGAAGCTGGTGCTTGCGGCATGGATAGATCTGAAGAAAGCCTTTGACAAAGTCTGGAAAGAAGGTCTGATGAAGAAACTGAGAAACTGCAAAGTCAATGGAAGAATGTACAAATGGGTGAAAGCATACTTGCACAACAGAAGAGCCCGAGTACAGATAGACGGACTCAAGAGCAAGAAAGTACTACTGCGTCACGGTGTCCCCCAGGGCGGAGTCTTGTCCCCCACACTTTTTCTAATCTTCATCAATGATCTTGTTGCTAATCTACCGCATGGAATTAAAGCGGCAATGTACGCCGATGACCTGGTTCTATGGAGCACAAATGAATATGCATCAGTGGCCACCAGATTGCTACAAAGAGCTGTAGATACATTTGCTGCATGGGCAAATAGATGGTGTGTCAGCATAAACACTGACAAGTGCAGCACCACCCTATTTACCCTCTCTCCAAAACAAAAGGCAGGGATCATCCAGATAAATGGAACACCCCTAAGAGAAGATAAAGAACCAACATACCTTGGAGTAACATTTGATGGCAAGCTGTCATGGAGAAAGCACATCAACAAAGCAGTAGCAAAAGCCAGAAGGAAAATAGCCATCCTGAGAAAGCTAAGTGGAACCACATGGGGAGCCAGTGCGAAAATACTTAGCAAAGTTTACCAACAGAGCATACGACCACACCTGGAATATGGGTCAACTGCGTGGTGTTCAACATCAAATACCACACTACAAGAGCTGGACAAGGTGCAAAATCAAGCACTTAGAGTCACCACAGGAGGGATGAGATCAACCCCTATAGTGGAAATGGAGAAGATGGGGAGGACACAGGCACTGAGTGAGCGCAGAGATACGAAAACGCTAATACAAGCAGAAAAGTTCCTCAGCTTGCCAGGCCACCCTATGAAGAACAGATTTGAAAACCTAGCTATGGGGCGGTTGAAAAGAAGTAGTTTTATCCACCAGGCTACACGACTCTGCAGAGAAACCACTGATCTGCCCACAGTTGGTATCCCCCTAACAACTATTCCAGAGCGAACTCCATGGAAAGATGAGCATAGACTATCGTTACAAATCCAGACAAAAGTGAGAGGAATATTTGACAAGGAAGAACAGAACAGTGTGCAGCGCAGAACAGCCACTCTCAGCTTCCTTGATGAAGAATACCCACAGGACCTCTGGATCCGAGTCTACACAGATGGGTCAGCACAAAATGCTGTTCGAAATGGAGGAGCGGGAGTGTACATAGAATACCCAAATAATACTAGGGACACAGCCAGAGTACCGACAGGAAAGTACTGCCATAACTATGATGCCGAAATTGAGGCAATCAAGATAGCAACAGAGAAATTACTAAATAACAGCAATGGTACACAACCTGTGGTGCTACTAACAGATGCAAAATCAGTACTCGAGGCGCTCCTCTCTGGGAAATTGCCAGTACTAAGGACACTACTTTCTGAACTTAGCAGTCAGCATAAAGTCACCATACAGTGGATACCATCCCACTGTGGAGTACCCGGAAACGACAGAGCTGATCAATTGGCTAAGGAAGGAGCCAAAGAGGAACAGCCTGATGTGCCCGTTACATACCACCAAAAGAAAAGAATGATCAAATCAGTCAGAAAGCCACCAAAACCTGCTCAAGATGACTACCACATTATGGACAGACCAGAACAAGTCATTATTCTGCGCCTCAGAACAGGACACAATAGATTACGCAACTACATGTATACAAAATTCAAGATTGGTGAAACAGCCATGTGCACATGTGGATTGGCGTCGCAGACAGCAGAGGACATACTGCCCAAAATATAACATATCTAGGCAAACCTTCTGGCCTAGAGAGACGACAGTGGAAGATAAACTCTATGGACCACTGTGTGAACTGAAAAAAAACAGTTCAATTCATGCAAGAGACGACATTGCAGATATAGACATATTTCAAGCGAACGAAAGAAGAAGAAGAAGTAAATTACGAATAAAAGGTAAATGGAAAAATATAACGATGATTAATGTACATGCACCTACTGAAGAGAAAGAAGATGATATTAAAGAAGACTTTTATAATGATCTGGAAGATGTCATAGAAGAAACCCCCAAACAGGACATCCTGATTGTGCTGGGAGACTTCAATGCAAAAATAGGTAGAGAGCAAACTAATAAAAAAGTGGCCGGTATGGAAAGCCTACATACAACTTCAAATGATAATGGATGGAGGGTCATCAACCTGGCAGAAGCCAAAGGACTGCAGATTAGCAGTACCAAACTACAAAGAAAGGATATACACAAACAAACTTGGAAATCATGTGACAAGAGAACCTATAATCAAATAGATCACATTTTAATTAACAACAGAAATGCATCAAACATACAGCAAGTCAGAAGTTATAGGGGAGCTGCGTGCCACAGTGACCACTTCCTCGTTGAAGCAAAATTTAAAATAAAACTTAAGAGAGCTTTCTATACTAAATTACAAAGATTACACCCAACATATAACAGAGAAAAACTACAAGACATTACAGTCAAAGAGAAATTTACAGATGAAATAAAATGTAAACTTGAAACTCTGCAAAACCCTTTGGAGGAAAGCGTTGACCAAACTTGGTTGAACATCAAGAATACAATTCAAACTACCGCAGAAGAATGTCTCGGTGTGTTAACCACGCATAGAAAGAACAGATGGTTCAATCAAAAATGTGAAGAAGCAGTCATTAGGAAGAAGAATGCCAGACATGTATGGTTAAATGACATCAATAACATCCAAAAGGAAGAGCATTATAGAAATGAATGTAAAGAGGCTACAAAAATAGTCAGACAGCAGAAGCGAGAATATATGAGTAATATAATCAAAGATATGAAACTAATCACCAGAAAAATGAATCCAGAAAATTTTTTAAAGAGCTGAAGTCAATGAAACGAAGGTACCAACAAAACACATATGGTTTAAAAGACAAAAATGGGAATATGATAAATACCAATGAGGAAATGTGCAACACATGGAAAGAATATTTTATTGAATTACTAAATTGTGAAGCTCCAAGTAACATTTTCCCACAGGAAGAGGTTCTAACATGCGAACCACAAATTGAAGAACCTACATTTGAAGAAATCCTATATGTAATCACACGACTTAAAAACAATAAGGCAACTGGGACTGATGGAATTGCTGCTGAATTTATAAAGGCAGGTGGCCATGCATTACATCTAAAGCTATACGAACTAATAATAAAGATCTGGAGGACAGAAGAATTACCCCATGACTGGAAAGAGTCATTATTGATACCTATCTTTAAGAAAGGAGACAAGTTCCAATGTGGAAATTATAGAGGAATATCACTACTGTCCACAAGCTATAAGATACTATCCGCAGTATTACTAATAGACTAAAACCATATTCAGAAGACATATTAGGTGACTACCAGGCGGGTTTTAGACAAAACAGATCAACAATAGATCAGATATTTATCTTACGACAAATAGCCGAGAAACATTGGGAATATAAAAGAGATCTCCGTAACATTTTTGTGGATTTTAAAAAGGCTTATGATAGTGTCCATAGGAATAGTTTATGGAATGCTATGCAGGAATTTGGAATACCAAGGAAGTTAATCAACATGACCAGACTATGCATGGAAGATACTTATAATATAGTAACATATAAAGGCAGGAAATCAGACCCCTTCCAAATAACATCTGGCTTGAAACAGGGCGATGCACTATCGCCGCTACTCTTCAATCTGGCTCTAGAGAAAGTTGTAAGGAAGGAAGGTAAAGGAGGAATGTGATATTGGAGGAACATCCAAGCTGCTTGGTTATGCAGATGATATAGATATTATAGGGCAAAGTGAACAAAAGACATTGGAAATATTGACTCACTTAAAGGAAAAAGCCCAACAGATGGGGCTGGTTATCAACCAAGATAAGACAGAATATATGGTAATTTCAAGAGACGGAATGGCTAAAAAATCTGGCCACATACAAATAGATAATATGACTGTCAGGG
Source organism: Cepaea nemoralis (assembly GCA_014155875.1). Classification (NCBI taxonomy): domain Eukaryota; kingdom Metazoa; phylum Mollusca; class Gastropoda; order Stylommatophora; family Helicidae; genus Cepaea; species Cepaea nemoralis. The sequence goes on from JACEFZ010013513.1 coordinate 43,724, forward strand.
TCTTAAACTTGGCTCGCTAACCTAACACATGTGAGACAGTACAAGTACAACGTGATTTGACGTAAGACTCAACGACACACCGTTCAATGGATTTATTCACGGATCAAATACATTACGATGATCACAACAATATATACTTAATACTTCAATACACTTACATCCACAATACAGCTCACAAGTCTAACATTCAAGATGTTCAGGCACTCGCCTTTCAGCACAGAAAACCACACAACGCCTTTCTCTCATCATGCGTCCGTCCAAGTCCCTGTCCCAGAGCTGTCTGCCGCTAGTTCGCCACTTGCCTCACACCTCAGGTGGCTTCACGAGGCATGCGTGCGTGTAGCGTCGTCCTGGCCTGACCGCTGGTCGTTCGTCAGCCAGCAGTCTTGCAGGCCGGTAACTACCACTCGCCTGGCGGCGTAACGAAGTTGCTGCATCCCTGCTGGGAGCTAAGTCGCCTGGCGGGCGTAACGATGTCACTGCATCACTGTACCCTTTCTGGACTCTGACACGCTCCCCCGGCAAATTCATGAAAGATGTCATCTTTCATGTATAATATATGTACATACTGGGTTAATATTCTAACCTTGTCAGAGTCTACCCTTCTGTTGTTATATACATTAGTATCAAAATACAAATATACACATATGCCATAGAAATATATAAGAAATGGAAGTTGCATTCAACGACATGTGGTGTTCAACCTTTAACACATGTCAGGTTTCATCCTCTCGATGGCTGATTACCTTAATTGCATTAATGACCCAGTCAGATCGGTAGTACCAGCTTCAAGCATCTACCTCGCAGCATTCAAAAAAAAAACATAATAATATGTTCGCTTTCTACAACACACTACACCGTTATACACGACAACCACTACATGAATTAGTAAAATAAGAATACTATATATAATGGGAGTAACCCCTATCACATTATTGTAGACATTGCACAGCTTTTTGTGAATGGAAAAAATTATTCACTTATAAATGGCTGTGTCAGTCTGAGTGTATTTGTACACACTGCACTCAGACATTGGTGCTTACTGGGTCGGTCGGACAACGGGACAAAAGATCGGCAATTGAATTGGATCTGCCTGGGATATGTCGAACCTCAAAGCTATAATCTTGAAGTTTCAAAGACCAGCGCGCTACCATATGGTTTGACGGTACACCTGAATTTATAAATCGTAAAGGGCTGCTGTCAGATTCCACGATGAAATGGCGTCCTAGAAGAAATCTGGACAATTTTGTTATACCCACCACTAAAGCTAGGGCTTCCAATTGAGGGATAGACCACGCCCGTTCTCTGGGCTTTAGTTTCCTTGATACGAAGTACACTGGATGGAGGATGTTATTGTACTCTTGCAACAAGACTGCTCCAATCGCCACGGAGCTAGCATCTGTACGCAATCTGAAAGGTAAATGGAGGTTGGGCAATTTCAGGATGAGATTATTTGAACTATTATCAGAAAAACATGCTATTACTTTATGGAATGCAATTTTTAGGCATTCATTGTGTACAATTTTATCTGGTTTATCTTTTGTTAGTAAATTAGTAAACACTTCGGTCAGTTCGGAAAAATCAGGAATGAACTGCCGGTAATAGTTTATCAGTCCCAACAAACTTCTGACTTGTTTTTTTTTGTAGTCGGAAGTGAGAGTTTTAGTATCTTGGACACAATGTTATCGTCTGTCATGACAAAGCCAATGGATATTTTGTACCCCAAGAAAGATATTTCCTGGTAGGCTATGTCTACTTTCGCAGGCTTTACTGTCAGTCCGTGCTGTCTAATACGTTCAAATGTCTGTTCTAACGTCTTAATGTGCTCTATCATCGTCTCTGTGTGAACACAGATGTCGTCTATATAGCAAATTATGTTAGGAATGTCTACAAGAAGAAGTCGTGTCATACGTACGAAGGTGGCTGGGGCATTTGACAAGCCCAAATGGAAGTTTGCACCATTCGTACAGTCCCCACGGTGTGGCAAAAGCTGTCAGATGTCTGCTCTGTTCGTCTACTTCTATCTGATAATATCCTTTAGTCATATCTATCTTCGTGAAGAACCTAGCGTCTGTCAGTTCTGTCAGAAGATCGTCAGCGTTTGCCATTGGCTCCAAATCTAGAACAGTTATTTTATTTAGCTTTCGATAGTCGATACACAGTCTTATTGTGTTGTCCTTTTTGCGTATTATCACCATTGGAGATGAGAAGTCTGATTGGGATCGTCTTATGATGTTGTTTTTCTCTAAGTTGATGATCTCCTGATGTAAATGTTCTTTGTAATGTAATGGAATGGTGTAAGGTCTGCATCTTATGGGTGTGTTTGATGTGAGTGTGATATGATGCTGTACTAATTCTGTTTGTCCTGGGTTGTTGGAAAAGATGGTGTTGTACTGTTGTATAAGCTGTTTGCAACTGTTTGTCTCCGCTTGAGTTAACTTTGGGTTGATTTTGATCTCCTTCAAGCAGTTTGTCGTGTCTAATGTAGGTGTTGGAATCTCGTCACTAGCATCGTCGTCTTCGTGATCTATTATCACTGTACAAGCTGTCGTATCGTCTTGTTCGTTGTCTCTGTTGTGGTATGGTCTTAGCATATTTATGTGAAATATTTTGTGTTTGTCTTTTATTTGGATTTCGTAGTCTACTGGCGAAATCTGTCTCGTCACTTAAAAAGGTCCCTGCCAAGAATCAGTCAGTAAGTGTCTGTCACTAGGTAGTAGGAGAAGAACGTCCTGTCCAGGTGTCAACGTTATTGTCCTGTTACCTTTGTCAGCATACTGTCTATAAGTAGCACCAGATAATTTTAGTGAAATTCTTTGCAATAACACAAGATTTGATGATTCTTTCACGCAATGATGTAACATATACGTATGATGATATGGGTTTAAGTACTGGAGTAGAGTCAGTTAACATTTGGTGATAAATGGTCAATGGGCCACGTGGTTTGGCACCATAGATAAGTTCAAAAGGAGAGAAACCGGTACTAGAATGTGGTACCTCGCGATAAGCAAAAAGAATAGCTGGTAGATATACATCCCAGTTATTGGGGTGCTCTTGCGTTACTTTTGCAAGCATGTGCTTTAGATCCCCGTTAAATTTTTCTATTACTCCACTACTGTGAGGATGGTACGGGGAATTGAAACATTGCTTCACTCCCAACATTTTGGTGAAAGCTTGGGTAGATGCGGCAATAAACTGAGTGCCCCTATCAGATTGGATAGTATCTGGAAAACCTATCCGAGAAAAAATATGGAAGAACACTTCCATTATATCATTGGCAGATATGTTCTTTAGCGGAATAGCTTCTGGCCAGCGACTACATTGATCAATGGCAGTTAGAATATATTTATTCCCTCTAGTTGTTGTATGGTTAAGAGGGCCCACTATGTCGACAGATAGTTTTTCAAAAGGTCGACTGGCTAAGTCAGTGACTTGTAACTTTGCCTGTGGGTGTTTACCTTTTTTTACCAGTTTCTGGCAGGTGTCACAACTTCTGCAATATTCTTTAATGTCATTGCAAAATTTTGGCCAATGAAACTGTGTCAGTAACCTTGATCTGGTCTTAACGTATGCCATATGCCCTGCAAGAGGTATATCGTGGGCAAGATGTAAGGCTTGCTTGCGATAATTAGTTGGCAAAACAGTTTGCTCTGTTGTATTGTCACCTCTGGTATAATACCTGGTGAGTATATCATTTTCACAGCAAAATGCCATTTTGCATTCTTGGTTACCTTTGGCTTTTGGCCGATCAGATTAAAGTATTTTGACAATGAAGGATCAGTTTTTGAGCTGTTACAAACGTTTCCTTCATAGTGTTAGTAGGTAGTGATACTGGGCTAAGCATTTGTATCGCCTCAGTTTGATTAATTTCATCTTGCACTCTAGCAGTAGATCTAGTTACTGCGTTCACACATTCAATGATATCAGATGGTGATGGAACAATGTTATCAATGATGTCATGAGATGTTAGTGCTACATTAGCTACCATACAATCAATAGTTGGTGTGACATTTTCAATGATGACATTGGATGGTGATGTTATGTTATCATCAATACACATAGATGTTATGTCATGAGGTTTATCATTCACCTCAGGTAAATTTCCAATAATTACATCACACACTGGGTTTGTTAATGCCGCGCACTTTACTTTCCCAGTGAGGAAAGGTGTTTCAATATATGCCCATGCTAATGGGTATTTCTCAATATTGCCTGAGAATGTTCTGCATGTTACGTGCCTGCCTGTATAGTCTGTAGGCATTTTGAACGTTCTCTTCAGACCAATAAGTGAACTGCCAGTATCACGAAGGACTGTAGCTGACTTGCCATTCACATATCCGTGATGGACGATTATCTTGCCTTTTGAATCTACTACCAAATTAGCTTCTTCATTGGCAATAGGGATGGCGTGACCGCATGTTAAAATACCATCTTCATAAAAGGTGTTACAAACAGAGCATTTATTTGCGCTAAACATGTCAAAAGCCTGTGCTGAGTTCACAGGATATTTCTCTGGTTGTTCTTCATCAGACGACGAACTATCAAACAAGGCGGCATTTGCTTTGTTGGTCATTTGCCTGCCTTTACAATCTTTCCGATGGTGTCCGTACGCCTTACAGAGGAAACATTTACGCAAACTTCTGAAGGATTTACGCTCCTTATCTTGTCTGTTTACCATGTTTAATAGGTACGTATGGTATCCTGGGTGCTTATCGCACATTTCATTCTGATGATGTGAAAATTTACAATAAGCACAGTGATTAAACTTCTCAGAGGTAGGCCTATGAGGTTTCTGCCTACTGTAGGGTTTGTCATAGTTAGCCGCTGCTACAAAATTAATGTCAGTAGCTTCAGTGGCAAAACAATGTTTGTTGGCTGTGTAATACGCCGAACCACGTCTCTCAATCTCATCTACACTAGTGCATTCATTCTCTTGCAAACATTTTGAAAATGCTGATGGAATGGATGAAATGATTTTATCTCTAATGATCAGATCTTCTAGTCTCTGATAATTTTTGTCAATTTTAGCTGCTGAAGTCCATTTGGTAAATATATCTCGGACTAAGCAGAGGTAATCAGAGAACGTTTGAGTCGGTTTTGGGCTCAACTTACTGAATTGTTCTCTGTAACCTGCCTCATCTAACATAAAATGTGCCATAATCTTAGATTTCAGATAATGGTAATCTTTCCTGAGGTCTTTGGGGATGGTTTCAATGACTTTAAGAGGTTCCCCTGATAAACTCCTCATATAAACAATATTCCATTCAGACAGTGGAACTTGGTAATGTTCCATTAAAGTTTCAAAATTTTGGGTAAAGGCTGCGATACAGTCACCCGAGGTATAATTACGTACAATACCTTGATATTTCTTGTACTGGTTTTCTTTCTCCAGTCTCTCAGATTTCTTAGACTCTTTATTAATGGCAGTCTCAGTGTCAAGTTGTTTCATTTTCAACTGTAACTCCAGTTCTTCTCTCTTACTCTGAGCTGCTATTTCTGCCTTCTTCAGTTCTGTTTCTCGTTCGATCTCGGCCTTTTTCAGTGCACTATCTACTTCAGCTTTCTTAAGTTCACTATCTAATTCGGCTTGCTTTGTCTTTGCAGCCAGTTCTGCTTCTGCTTGCTTGGCAGCTCGTTCTGCTGCTCTTTCATCGCGTTCATTAGCTTTCTCCTGTACTAGTAGGTATTCAGAGTATTTATTTTCACTCCATTTTGTTAATTCATCACCTGTCAACTGTAATTTTATCCCCATATCGATGAAATCAAATAATGAAGACATGATGAAAAATGTCAATGAAATACCAGCCACACAAAATATGTTATAAGTGGTTAGTAATGAACAATTTACAATTGACTTATTTTGACAATATGTGCCTAAAATTGCATCCTTAAAGTAAATGAAAAGAAAAATATACTCAAGTGCCCTGGATGCGGTGAAGAATGGTTGGAAATCGGGCTAGGAACTGTAGGGTCGCTACTTCGAAAACACAAATGACCTCTACGGCAAGGTTTCGGATGGTACGGAAAACCTGCTTTGTTTTTGGAGGAAAATAAATTAGCGTCTATTTGTTGGTGTGTGCCTGCTTGTCACTAAGTGTTGATTAGGTTTGTATGGCGTTGAGTGTAGTTGTAGGTCGTAAGTTTGCCCGTCAACAATTTTTTTTTTTTTTCAAAACAAGTTACTTTCTTTCCAAAACTTTTTGCGTTCCACAAACTCAATGCACAAAGACAATCTACATGTATCTCAACACTCTACAACATTGATGACACATCACTTACATCAAGATGACATTCAGTAAGGACATAGACATCAAGTTTACAAGATGGCGACAAGGTCAAAATGGCGACACTTTCACAAATCACAAATGTTTTACACGATTACAAGATCAAAAAATATGTATGCACTGTACGTTTACAAATAGTCTTACACATGTTTAAATAATGAAGTAATAAATCAAAATGAGCCTTCCACGATCACATTTACATGTACTTTAAAGTTTGACAAAAATTCTAACTTCACAAACTCTAGTTTTAAATCGTTAATCACATAAACACGTTCATTTCAAAGCCGGACGAGCCCCCACGTTCACACATGTCAGGGTCTTAAACTTGGCTCGCTAACCTAACACATGTGAGACAGTACAAGTACAAGTGATTTGACGTAAGACTCAACGACACACCGTTCAATGGATTTATTCACGGATCAAATACATTACGATGATCACAACAATATATACTTAATACTTCAATACACTTACATCCACAATACAGCTCACAAGTCTAACATTCAAGATGTTCAGACACTCGCCTTTCAGCACAGAAAACCACACAACGCCTTTCTCTCATCATGCGTCCGTCCAAGTCCCTGTCCCAGAGCTGTCTGCCGCTAGTTCGCCACTTGCATCCCACCTCAGGTGGCTTTACGAGGCATGCGTGCGTGTAGCGTCGTCCTGGCCTGACCGCTGGTCGTTCGTCAGCCAGCAGTCTTGCAGGCCGGTAACTACCACTCGCCTGGCGGCGTAACGAAGTTGCTGCATCCCTGCTGGGAGCTAAGTCGCCTGGCGGGCGTAACGATGTCACTGCATCACTGTACCCTTTCTGGACTCTGACAATGACCATTAAAAGAACGGAAACATACAAATACCTGGGTACAATCTTCAACTGCTCCAACATCATAAGGGAAGAAATTCAAACTAGAATCAATTCTGGAAATAAGATATACTATGCACTACAACATCTACTAACATCAAAGGCGCTATCTCGTAACACCAAAATCACAATATACAAAACACTGATCAGACCAGTTGTGCTGTATGGCTCTGAAACCTGGAGTACAACGAAAAGAGCCGAAGCCTTGTTACAAACCTTTGAGAACAAAATTTTAAGACGCATCTTTGGACCCATTAGGGATACACATAGTGGAGAGTGGAAAAGAAGAAGTAACAAAGACATTTATGATCTGTTTAAGTCCCCGCTAATCACTGGTATCATGAAGGCTAATAGACTACAATGGCTGGGGCATATAGAAAGAATGGAAGATAATAGGGAAACAAAACTCGCTTACACTCAGGAAATAAATGACCGCAGACCCCGAGGTAGACCAATAAGGCGGTGGAGAGATAATACATGTACAGACCTACAAGCACTTGGAATCAACGACTGGCAAGAGAAGGTTAACCAGAGAGACGAATGGAGACGGATTGTATTTGCAGCAAAGAACCTCAATGGCTCGGAACGCTGAAGAAGAAGAAGAAGAACTACCATGACTACCTAGCATCCACACAAGTATTAAGCCACTGTACTACCATAGATTTAGCCACTATGCAAACTTGGCTCCCTCGGAACCACACACGCATTTAGCCAAAAAGCTACCATGGCTCCCCCGGATCCACACAAGCATTTAGCCGCTATGCTAACATGCTACCTAGCATCCACACAAGCATTTAGCCACTATATTATGGCTACCTAGCATCCACACAAGCATTTAGCCGCTATGCTAACATGCTACCTAGCATCCACATCAGCATTTAGCCACTAAGCTACCATGGCTACCTAACATACACACAAGCATTTAGTCACTATGCTACCATGGCTACCTAGCATCCACACAAGCATTTAACCACTATGCTACCATGGCTCCCCCGGATCCACACAAGCATTTAGCAGCTATGCTAACATGCTACCTAGCATCCACACCAGCATTTAGCCACTAAGCACTATGCTACCATGGCTACCTAACATCCACACAAGCATTTAGCCGCTATACTACCATGGTTCCCTCGTATCCACACAAGTATTTAGCCACTATGCTCCCATGTCTACCTAACATCCACACAAGCATTTAGCCGCTATGCTACCATGGTTCCCTCGGATCCACACAAGCATTTAGCCACTATGCTACCATGGCAACCTCGGTTCCACGCATGGATTCGTTTACTCTCTGAGTGAGTGAGTGAGCTTAATATGCTTTCCGCTTGTGGAGATGGGAATGAAGCGAGGAATGTGTGTTTACATGCACTATGCCATAAATGTCTTATAATCATAACTGTATATGTATGTATTTGTTTTCTTAACACATGTGACATTTAACACTAACAAACGGCAACGCTCTGTAATATACACAAACAAAAGAAACACGCATTACACCTTGTAAATATACAATGCTTTGTATGGAATAAACGGGGGAAAATAAAACATTAAAAGAAAAATAAATAAATTGTACGGGCATATTTAAATGTGCCCTGAGAACACGTCAAATTTCCATTATATATTTGATTAAGGTGCTGCATTGATATTGTATTGTTTATTCTTAACCAGTTCTAGACTGATCTTCCAGTAATTTGTGTATTGATTTCTTTTAACCAGTTTTAGGTCTTGTGCTATTTAGTTTGCACTGAATTCCAGGCATTTATACTATTCAGAACTGTGTTTTCTTGTTTGTGAATTTGACTAATAAAGGCACAAACAATATGTTGCATGGCATACTTCGCTGTATCTCATCTCGTTAGGGACATACTACAGAAACAAAAAGGAGTCATGAATCATTTCAACCAAAATTAACACAATACATTGTCATATGTCAGTACGGTAGTTCTTTTTATTTCGTTCACTTGAAATTTGTCTATAGCTGCACTATTGTCTCTTGTATAAATTTAACTGTCTTTTTTTTTTTTTTAGTTCACTCAGTGGTCCATAGAATGTATCTTCCACTGTTGTTTCTCTCGGCCAGAAGGTTGGCCTAGCTATGCTGTTTTCTGGGCAGTTTCAGAGTATGTGATCACGTTTTATGTGGCGCCAATCTACATGTGCACATGACTTATTCGCCCATCTTGAATTTTGTGTGCAAGTGTTGCATAAATAGATTGTTTCCCATTGTGGTGCGCAGGATAATAATTTGTTATGGTCTCTCCATCAGCCTGGCCTTGATAGTTCTATTATATCATTTTAGTTCTTCTATTTTGTGCAAGCACCCATATGATAAATACATGTTTGTAGTTTATTAGCAAACATTGTAATCATTTTCAACATCCCTGATGCATACAGTAGTACCGATTGCATTATAATTGAATATTCATATTAGATTTTTTTTTTTATGGTGTTTATTTTCTATAGTAGGATAAGGGGGATAATACTATGAATTGTCCAAGGGCAATAATTCAAATTCACAATATTATAATAATATATTAGAATGTTTCTTTAGTCATTTGACAAACTTTCATTTTTCATAAAATTTTAAATTACATACACTCAAATGTATGCGGCAGTATAAACCTAGGGAACTTTTTTTTTATTTCTGAAGAATAACTTACACATTAATTTACTACATCGATAATATGATAATCCTGTTGACCTCTTACTAAATATCCTTCTTGTTTTGTGTTAAAAATTGTTTTATAAAGCAATGGCAAAATGTGCTAACGCACTTCTGAACGTAAACTTTACGTCTTTTTTTTTAAAGGCATATTCATATATGACAAGAGACCGCACCAAATGTATTTTATATTTTTGTCAATACTTCTCTTCATTTTGTGTATTTTTAGGCCACTTGTCAATTTATGTCTTCGCTGGCTGCTGAGGATGGGGACGGAGCGCTTATGGGAATGTCTCGAATGCTGTGATGTCGGTTCCTAAATCAATCAATCAATCAATTTATGTCTTTATTTCTCTTGACTATTTCATTTTGCAGGTCCTGTTCATTGTCTGCAATCAAGACATTAGATATGCAGATGATACAGTCTTGATTGCAGACAATGAACAGGACCTGCAAAATTTAGTAGATGCGATTGTTACACACAGTGAACAACTAGGGTTAGAATTAAATTGTAAAAAGACACAGATTATGGTCGTCACTAGGAAGGAGGAAATACCACAATGTAATATACAAGTAAATGGGAATATTCTTCAACAAGTGAGCAGGTACAATTATCTCGGAACAGTAATAACATCTGATGGGAGATGCCTTGAAGAGATTAGAACAAGAATCGCCATGGCAAAAGTAGCCTTTAGCAAGATGAAAAACATATTGACCAATAAAAAGATGTCAATTGAAACGAGAAAAAGAGTGTTAAGATGCTACATTGAACCTGTACTTTTGTATGGATGTGAAGCGTGGACAATGAGCAGTCAGGCTGAGAAACATCTGATGGCTGTAGAGATGTGGTTTCTTAGGAAAATGCAAAGAATACCATGGACAGCCAGAAAGACCAATGAACAAGTCCTTCAAGAAACAAATGAAGATCGTAAATTGATTAGAGAAATTAGACGTAGACAGTCAAAATTCTTTGGGCATGTTATGAGAAGAAATGGATTGGAGAATTTGGTGACAACTGGTAAGATCGAGGGGAACAGACCAAGGGGAAGACCTAGAAGCAAGTACATGGATGGCTTGGCCTTGTGGCATGGTCGAGACAGAAACACGGAGCTGATCCACGACTCTGGTGATCGAGTGAGATGGCAGAACATGACCGCCCACGCTTACCGGCATGGCACATGATAGATGGATGGATGGATTTCATTTGCTCTGAGTTATAGGCATACTACTTAAAACAGTGTTTTCCTGTTGCGAATTTGAATAATGAAAATACAAATACAAACAATTTAATGCAATGTATCTTTCACTGTGTCGGTCTCCCTGGTCGAGGCATTAGCAGCTTTCTCCGTAACCCCGAATACACTCGTGGTTGACGTGAACGCACGAGAATTGGAAGGAGGAGTCGCGCCAGTGACTTATGAGTGTATGGAACCGGTCGCTCAGAAATAAATGGCAAACTACTGAGCGTAATCATGCCAAGAAATCAACAATCAGCGGAAAGATGCTGATGTTGACAGCGATGTCCTGTAAAGAATATGCAAAACTTTTTTTTTTATCTTTCACTGTATCTCGTCGGGTGCATACTACAGAATTAAGTTCAACAAATGATGAAGTAGCTTAATTAATTTTTTCCAGCCGAAATAAACAAAACCAATCTGTTTCAATGACACCATGGTAGTTTTAGAGACATACATTCTGCCGAGCCTCCCTGTTCTATTTTGTGTCTGGCCATTTTCTGTATCACCTGGATACCATTTTTTTTTATTTGCCCCTTGATGCATAGGCTCTCAATCAAAACATGCCAGGTCTTTCTGTCTTTTACTATCACTCCTGCTCTCTCCATATGTTTTTAAGTCTCCCACTATTTGATTTACCTTGTGGGTTCCAGACAAATGATTGTCTAAGTATACTGACCGCAGGTTTTCTCAGAGTGTATCCTATCCAGTGTCTTTTTCCTTACCTCTTGGTTCACTAAAATTTGTTTAGTCTCTCCATGTTCTCTACATTGGTGCTTCTGTAATAACTTTTAGTCCACTTTTCTATGCAGGCACCACTTAATAAATCTTTGTAATTTCTTAGACAGTTTGTAGTCATACTTGTTTCTGATTCATACAACAGTGCTGATTTAACATTGGAGTTAAATATTCCAAGTTTGTTGCTCAGTTTAAATACTTCTTCTTCTTCTTCTTCTTCTTCTTCTTCTTCTTCTTCTTCTTCTTCTTCTTCTTCTTCTTCTTCTTCTTTTTCTTCTTCTTCTTCTTCTTCTTCTTCTTCTTCTTCTTCTTCTTCTTCTTCTTCTTCTTCTTCTTCTTCTTCTTCTTCTTCTTCTTCTTCTTCTTCTTCTTCTTCTTCTTCTTCTTCTTCTTCTTCTTCTCTCCGTTTATCCGGAATGTTGTTTTGGATGCAATTGCTTTGTGCCTGTTTACAGCAAAGCAGCGATATTTGCACCTTTCGGCCAACACATCCCACTTCTTCAGGCATTTGTTGACCGGGTTAACCTTCCCGGGTAAATTTAGATACTATTTTAGGCTAGTAGTAACTGAATAATGATCATTAGACTACTTGCAATTGGACAGGGTCAGGGTCCCCACAATAACGTGGTCAACCCATCACCCTTTTGCGCTATAGATCGTGGGTTCCGTTTTGGGGTGCATCACTCACACCACAAGTGTAAATGATGTTCATGAAATTTGACATTGACATGACTGGATAATTACAGTGACAATTACTAATTTTCTTTTGATTCCAACATCAGATTGTTCCGCGAAAGATTGTGTGTATATAAACTGTTCTTCAGCAGTGGCGAGAAAACAGGGGAACCAAACAACACTACAGCCAAGAAACCAGTAAATAAGATAAGTCTCATTTCATGCTTATTGCATCTCTAAACGATACTCACCATTTTTTTTTCATTGATGTAACATTTTTTCTATGTATTGCAATTTATGACATATACATGCACATTTTATGACCATTGAAATTATTCTATAGAAAGGGTAATGTGAATAATTAAGGGATATAACCAATTTGTGTATACCTAAAAAATTTTCAAAGCGATTTAATTACTACAGATTTAACATTAGCTAAAGTTACAAGATGTCAACATTAGAACATTGCATCGAGTTAGGAATTAAACTAGGTTATACCGCTGATAAACTTTCAGAATGGGCACAAAAGACACATTTAGAAAACATAGCACGAGAAGATAGAAAAAGAGAAGAGAAAAAGATGCAGATGCAAATAGAGGCCGAAGAGAAAAAGATGCAGGCGGAAAGAGAAGAGAAAAAGATGCAGGCGGAAAGAGAAGAGAAAAAGATGCAGGCGGAAAGAGAAGAGAAAAAGATGCAGGCGGAAAAAGAAGAGAAAAAGATGCAGGCAGAAAATAAAAAGTTAGAGATCGAAGCTGCTAGCAAACAAGCTCAATTAGAAGCTGAGAATAAAAAGTTAGAATTAGAGACACAATTAAAATTGAAACAAATGGAAATTGATTCGAACTTAGAAATTTCAGTAAACAACTTAAGGAGTAAGGATGAGGAACAAAAATACAACAAATATAAAGGCTTTATCACACCTTTTTGTTCCGGGGATTCAATAAGTGCATACTTAGAGAACTTCGAGTGTTTGATGTCGTACCATAACGTTTCAAAGGTCAATTGGGCGTTTATTCTGATGAGGAATTTAGCATTAGAGCCCTTAAAAGTGATAGAAACAATTCCACAAGACATGAATGAGGAAAGATTATGACTATTTAAAACAAAGAATACTACAAAATTTTTCACTAGGCTGATATGAATGGAGATATCTTCCTTTTGGCCTGAAAAACGCATCTGCCACATTTGTTAGGTTAACTAGGCTGTTATTACACGGCATCAAGGACGTACAATCCTATATAGATGATATTTTTATCCATTCTTCAGCCATGACTTCTCACTTAGTTACACTCCGGCAAGTCTTTAATCAAATTCTTCTTTTTGGGCTCACTGTCAAACCTTCCAAGGTTGAAATAGGCTATAAACAAATAGACTTCTTAGGTCATAGGATTTCGGAAGGTAAACTACTGACGGATGATAGAATTGTATCAAAAATTCTCAACCTGCAAGTACCAACAACAACAAAAACAGGTCAGAAGTCTGTTAGGTCTCATAAACTATTATGCCAAATTTATACCAAACTGGGCAGAACTTACATCAGTCTTTTCAAATTTGTTGACCAAAAGTCAACCAGATAAATTATGTAAGAGTATCCGTTTAGAGGATGCAATTTGCAAATTGAAAACCATTTTTTCGAATCCACCCATATTGAGATTACCAAACATAGATTTACCATTTATATTAACTACAGATGCAAGTGCGATCGCCATTTGAGGATGTCTGATGCAGGAATACGAACACGTGAGATACCCGATCCTGTATGTCAGCCGTAAACTGAAAGCAGCGGAAACCAAGTATTCGACAGCTGAATTGGAGGCACTAAGTTTTGTTTCTTGCGTTGGTCGTTTATCTAAGTTCCTCTTAGGTTCCCATTTCGTTGTTCTGACGGATAATTCGCCACTGCTGGTGATGAAGAAAGGCAACCCCAAGAACCATCGATTAGCAAGATGGTGTCTTCTTCTCCAGGATTTCGACTTCGAAATCCGTCACATTAAAGGTACGGATAACATAATACCTGACATTTATCACGACTAACCAATGCACCAGCAGATTAACAATATTTACATTAATTAGTGGCCATATAATAAGCTGTGATATTTTAGTCTGTTGCATAAAAGAGTGTACCTCTACACTTACTGTAGAACTTTAATTTGGAAGTGTCGACAGCTGATATAATACTCTACGTATAGCTATCACAGACATGGAACTTTGAGAACTGTTAACTATATTGAGCCACAGTGTCAATTAGCAGTACATCAAAACCATTCCGAACTGTGGATATTAACATTTGTGAAGTTATTTCATCAATCACAGAACTGAAAGGTACCATGCAAATATTAATAACTGTGCATACGCGTGATTTCAATTGACTCGAAAACTAACGGAACAGAACATCGCACATACAAGCAGCGATATACTATGACTATGACGACATATGAGAGATAACACAGGAATGCGACACCAAAACGTTACCTACGAACTGTAAAACATTATTGAAACAGCACATGGACGAAAGAACGACAACACATGGATCATCGTTGGAGTTAATTAATTTAATGTTATTAGTTAAATATGTATTACATTTGTGCTTTACTATATACATAAAATATGTGAACATGTAAATTGTACATTTTCTATCATAATATGTCACAAATATTTTCATTCATAGTTAAAATTTTCTCCCAAGACAATTGTTACAATTTAACTTATAAACCATTTCTTATCACCAGTACAGATAGTACTTAACGCTTTGAATATAGCATATCGCCAGTTTCCTTTTTTCTAAGGGCGACAACATTTACATCACCTTAATTTGTATATTTTAACAAATTATTATATTGAATGAAAGGTGTGCAAATCAGACAGTGAATGAATTAAATGAGAGAGCGATATACTGAGCGGACAAATTGTACGCAAAAAGTATTTATTTTAATTTGTCTGCGTTTTGAGTGTAAAATGTAACACTGGTCTAAAATTGTGTTATACATGTTTAGTGTTAGATAAAATAGGTTCACTCTAAGAATCACTGTTTGAATACCCTGTACATGCGTTACACAAATAGACGTAATTCATGACAAGGGATATTCCAGCTCGTGACACTTAGAGATGTACTACACACCACATACACACAGGTAGCACACACTTTAGACATTAGATAGGACATACTCATAAAACTAAACACTAACAATTAAAGCATACACATTTTTATTAGAGCAAGTAACAAAGCAGTAAACACACTAACAAGCAAACATGAACATTAGTAGTTACGGGGGAGAAAACAAGAGTGCATATATATATTCAGCACTATAAAACATACGGAAGTAAAAGTGTATCAAAATACACATTCAGGACAAGAATTGCAGGTGTTCTTAAATAAGCCAAGACAATTTGTCTTGTTAAACCTCTCTAACACAGAGTTTAATATCCTGGTATCATATGGGTACTCGAGAAGGGCGCGGTTGCAAATACAACTAGAAGCGTCACGGAACTTCGGTCGGATAAGCATGTTTAAGAATATGGAAGAGTTAGGGGCTCTTCAGCAATCACCCTGGATTGTTGTACGGGGAATACATGAGTTAATAGTGCAAATATATAGATGGCCAGGTTCCCATCCACGAAACTACCAAACACTAACTTCATGTGATCCTATGACAGTATTAGTGCAAACTAATTACCATATACTAACCCATAGAAGCGGGGGAGGGGGATCCCTGTCAGAGTCTCACATGGAGTTTGGTAGGAACATAAAGATAGAAGGGAACTCGAGAAGGGACATAACCCCAATACAAGGGAGACACAAGCATAGGTCAGTTCGCCTACAGCTCCGTGGACACGCTGACCGCGTGCCAGGACCTGTTCCACGAGAAGCTCGAGGAGAGTTACAGCCCGTGTCAGATCGAGACACGTTAGAGGGCAGACGCCGACTGGACATCGAACAAGCAACAGGGCTTAACTTAAGGGGGACTTGATAGATTAAACACAAGTGTATTTAGGAGTGTTACTCGCTAAATAGATATATGATAGAGTTTGTTGTAATGATTATGTATGATGGCTTTGTTGTGAACTCCTATGATCATGTTCGCCACGTAGCTGGCTGTGAAAACCATTCTTCGCCAGCTTACTGTAAATAAATCATGTCAGATAGTATCAGAACGGAGTTTGTTGTCTGTATGCACCCAAGTTACATTCCCCTAGGTATCTAGGACGGTGACAGTGGGGCATAGCTGAAGCTTCTGATTTTATGCTTAGTGCAATACTTTTGGCATTCGGCTTACCATTCTGGTGACAGAGAAGGAGAGAGAGAGAGAGAGAGAGAGAGAGATGAGAGAGAGAGAGAGAGAGAGAGAGAGAGAGAGAGACAGACAGACAGACAGACAGACAGACAGACAGACAGACAGACAGACAGACAGACAGACAGACAGACAGACAGACAGACAGACAGACAGACAGACAGACAGACAGACAGACAGACACAGAGAGTGAGAGAGAGACACACATACAGACATAGAAATAGACACATACAGACACACACACACATGCACACACACACACACACACAAACACACGCACACACAGACCACGCCAGATGATATAAAACCCAGTGTGTTGAAATCAGTCCTCTTGCCTGTAACCGTTTTAACTCATAATTAGGTAATAATGAGTTGGCTGCTCGTAATTTGTTAACTGTGACTAGACTACTGACTGACTAATAACTAGACAAATCATACCTAATAAAAACAAAAGGCTAACATTTTTTTAAAAAATTAAAAAACATAAAAAATTTATTTGAATGGACTGTTTCAGGTCAACTGCTATTATAATGTAATATTTAACATTGGAGTGATTGAAACTGCATTTATTCTCACATAGTTTTACACACACAAAAACACTGTGTTGTACTATTTCAAATTGCTTTAACAACTGAAGAATCTTACAGTGTTATTGTGACATAAGGAGTATGTGGTCGTGTGGCTAGTACGCTGAGCTACTATTTGACAAACTAGGGTTCGAATTCTCAGGGAGGTTTGAGGGAAGCTAGGTTGCAAAGACAACCTATGAGAAAGTAGATGGGTTTTTTTTTTTTTTGTTTTTTTGTTTTTGGTTACATTATGAGAAGACAAAAACTGGAACATGTGACAGATTTGCGGAAAGAGAGACAGAGGAAGACAGCGTCAGATCATTCTTGACAGTTTTGTGTTATGGCACGGAAGGAGGTCAACACACGAACTAAACTGTGATGTCAGAGATCATCCACGCCAGCCGACAAGGCACTGGTGGGTGATGATAAAGGAAATAGATTGTATTGAATTTCTGACACATGGCCTCCCACTATCAACTGAGAATCGGGTGGATTGATCGGGAGGGGGGGGGGTGGGGAGATTTCCTAAGTTATTTCAAATCCACGAGAGCTGAGAGAATCTGCCCTTCAACCAAACACCTAAGACGGCTAACCAAAATACCACATGAATATAGTGCGGTGATAGCAATTAGGCGATTCCAGTTGGTTTTGTGCAAGCAGAAAGAGTTCGTGGTAATTTGAAATTATCGAAGGAATAACACGTTCCAAAAATGGAACTATGTTTTAATTATTTCAGCTTAAATATTATTTATTTATGTGCTTCGTACGATATATAACTACAATGTGTAACAGACGAGATGCATCGAAACATACGAGCCAATACTAAATACTGCAAGATTTATTATGCAGATGATGCGTATAAATTCACTAAATGGACACATTGATGCGAAAGACAACGAATATTACATTATAATTGTGGTTGACCTGAAACAGGTCATTCAAATAAAATTAATTCATCTGCATAAGCAGACGAACTCCGTAGCGATAGTAAAATGTCTTATTCACTTTACATACCCTTATTCACAATGAAGTTTTCCCGAAATAAATTAACTATATTTATAAATTCCTAGAAACGTTTAAACACGTTTTTCAATTATGATATTATTTTTGATTTTGGTTTAAGACGAATGATATGTTTAAAACTAATATTTAATATTTATCGAAAGAAACTGAAAAATATAATAAATATTTTATTTAACTTAAGTAAACATATAAAGGCAGGAAATCAGACCCCTTCCAAATAACATCTGGCTTGAAACAGGGTGATGCACTATCGCCGCTACTCTTCAATCTGGCTCTAGAGAAAGTTGTAAGGAAGGTAAAGGAGGAATGTGATATTGGAGGAACATCCAAGCTGCTTGGTTATGCAGATGATATAGATATTATAGGACTACAATGGCTGGGGCATATAGAAAGAATGGAAGATAATAGGGAAACAAAACTCGCTTACACTCAGGAAATAAATGACCGTAGACCCCGAGGTAGACCAAGAAGGCGGTGGAGAGATAATATACATACAGACCTACAAGCACTTGGAATCAACGACTGGCAAGAGAAGGTCCACCAGAGAGACGAATGGAGACAGATTGTATTTGCAGCAAAGAACCTCAATGGCTCGGAATGCTGAAGAAGAAGAAGAAGTAAATGTATATATTGAAGATAGTTTCCCTTAGAGAAAAAAATGATATAAATTATGTCCCTTTGATAACGTACATTTCAACCTTTATGATTGTCGAGTTTATTTAATTGTTACGTTTTTTTCTTTAAAGTCTGATGTGTATTGTTCCTGAAGATCACCACTTTTACCTTAAGGTTAGATCTCTTGAGTTGTAATGTTAAGTAGCTGATTTATGATTTATGTCCTTGACATCATTCTTTTATTACCGTGTATGCATTCTTGCTATTTATTCTTCCTATTCTTCCTATTCATTTTCCTAGCCGACTCGGTGGCGACGCTAATACGGACGCAGTTTGTAATCTCCCATTCAGTGCAGGATTTACGTATAAGCTACACAAGCTATAGCTTGGGGCCCCCCAAGAAAGTGGGGTCCCCAAAAAATATTGTCCGAGTGAGCAATTGTCATATATGTGTACTTAAATATACTGCAGCATTATTAGTCCCCCATACTCTTCACCCAATTTTTTAGCGCGTCTTTTCGAAGAACAAAGCGCTATTTGCCTAGGGTTTGCATTACCGATAACCGGTTATGCAAACCCTCGGGGGGATTCCCAGAATCCCATGTGTTGCTCCGCTACACTGGAGCATGCGCTGACCTTTTGTAGTTCGAGTGAGCCGGCAGACGATACAATATTTCTGACCTTTTATTTAGTATTTTCAGTGTGTTTCTTTGATAATTTGATTGTTGACATTATTTTGAACAGTGTGGTTTTTTTTTTTTTTTTGGGGGGGGGGTGGAGGGGGGGGGGGGGGGGGGGGAGGGGGTGTCCTTACTGGAGTTACAATTCAGGTAAGTGCATTTTACACAAGTACGCACATAACCTAACTAACGCAAGAATATTTTCTACTGCATTCAATTTTTTTTTACAATATTTTGATTTAAAAAAAACTTTATTGGATAGTTGTGCATAATTAACATGGTTAGTACAGGTGTTGCATGCAATAATTTTTCTGCAATCGTATTTTAATTGAAAAAATATAGAAAATAGAGAACCTAGTTTCTATATTTTCAAGTCACAATAACAGTAGACTTTGCATGATAACAATTTTTTAAGAGTGTGCCCCAAACAAGAACAGACGGCAACAGGTTGTACATACATGCTTTCCAATGAACAAGTTGTCTATCCTTTTTTTTCATGCCGTGTGTCAATGGTCATGATGTTTGTCAACAGTCTTCTGTCTCTTGTGCTTCCAAGCATTTCTGATAGCGACTTTCCTCAATACCATGATCTCAAACTGTTGAGCATTTTCTCTTTCGGTCTCCCTATGCTTCTCTTCCCCTCCAGCCTTCTAGTTGTGACTAAATGCGCCCAAGAACGCGGACTGTCCTCTTCTGAGGCGAGTTAGCAAGTTCTAGAGAATGATATGGTGACTGATTGACTGACTAATTCACTAACTAACTAGCTAGCCAGACAACCAGGCAACCAACCAATCACCCAACCAACTTACCTATCAACCTTCATACCCACCCACCAATCCACCATTCGATGTGTGGCAGTGTATAATGGCCCAGGTTGATTTAGCTATAATACTTGGTGCAACTGAACTACTACCACGTGGAAACATTCCGAGATCAAGCTATATAGTTGGGATTTCATTCAGCGGTTTGTCATGTGCAGAACTGGCCCCACCCCACAGTAGTGTTTAGAAATGCTTCTCTATCAAAAGTCAGGCGTCCTGTTTCTGTTATTATCATGCGTCAATGATCTGTCACATGTTGAATCTATCCGTTATACTATCATGGTCTAGAGAGATTGCGGCAGCAAGGGGTGGTCAGAGGATGTGGTCGACAGTCGTCACTCAGAGGTAAAGCAAGACGGACATATAATCAGATTGAACATGAAAGAAATAAAGAGGCAAGTAAAATATTTCGGCCACGTTAAAAGACATGATACTTTTATAAAAACCATACTGGAAGGCAAGATTGAGGACAAGCGAGCAAGAGGTAGACAACGATACAAGTGGGAAGATAACATCAAGAGATGGACGAACATCAGCCTGACAGAATTTACAGTCAAGACGAGAGGCAGACAGTGTTGGAGATCCATTGCAGCCAACCTTCATTGTGGAGACGGCACCTGATTGATTGATTGATTGATTGATTGATTGATTGATTGTGGTCAGGAAGAAACACACAATCTCCTATAAGTTAGTTAGTTAGTCGACAGATTATTCTCATTGCACATCGAATTCAGTCCATAAGTGCTCAAATCCTCCCCCACCCCCCACCCCCACCCCACCCACCCGAGTAAATCCCGCAGCGTGTAGCAACTGACAACACCAGTTCTGTGTTGGTTTATTAATCTTCTTTGGCTTCCTGCGTAGTGTTCTTGCTTGGCCACCCCTCTTTTAACTTGCTGTTCTCACAGTCTGACCATGGATATATATTCACAGTCATCACTTGGTTCTCGCAAACGACTACGTATCGTATAGTATTCAGTATATAAGCCTGGTCCATGGCTCGTCCGCCCTCCACATCAGCCTCACATGCAAGCCTGTCAGCCTGCTCATTTCCCTGTACACCCGCATGTCCTGGCACGAAAATTAAACTAAATTTTCCAGCTGTGACCGCTCCAGAGACACCAGCCACTGTCTTCGGGCTAACCCCATCCTGCAGATTAACATGGCCGTCTCATATTTTCTGACTGTATCAACATGCCGGACGTATCTAGCAGCTTAATTCATCTATGGCCTTCAGATGAGCATTCCTCCTCGGCTCAACATAATAAAGGAATGTTTTACAAGCCTTCAGATATACGCGATACATGGTGCTAGACCCATATCTGTATAGACCAATCAGCGCTGAGTGGGTGATGTGGGCAGTATCATAGTGGCCTCCTTTACTTCCCAAAACATTTCCAAGTATCCGATGGCAGGTTGGGTCGACTTGATAACCCTGGTAAAATTTACAACTCCGCCTCAATGCAGATTTGAACTCACAACCATCAGACAGCATTTAGCCACTATGCTACCAAGCACCCACATAAGCATTTAGACAATATACTATCATGATTACCTAGCATCCGCACAAGCATTTAGCCACTGTACTACCATAGATTTAGCCACTATACAACCCTGGCTCCCTCGGATCCACACAAGCATTTAGCAACTATGCTACCATGACCACCTAGCATCCACACAAACATTTAGCCACTCTACTACCATATATTTAGCCACTATATTACCATGGCTCCCCCGGATCCACACAAGCATTTAGCCACTATGTTATGTCTACCTAGCATCCACACAAGCATTTAGCCACTATGTTACCATAGCTACCTAGCATCCACGCAAGCATTTAGCCACTATGCTACCATGGTTCCATCGGATCCACACAAACATTTAGCCACTATGTTACCATGGCTACCTAGCATCCACACAAGCATTTAGCCGCTGTGCTACCATGGTTCCATCGGATCCACACAAGCATTTAGCCGCTATGCTAACATGCTACTTAGTATCCACACCAGCAATTAGCCAATATGCAACCATGGCTACCTAGCATCCACACATGGATTCGTTGATGTACACAATCCATGCTGGCCAGTTAGGTACAACAAAAATATTTGTTGCTGTCTTGAAAGTTGGTGGTCTTCTTCCATCCTGAGTGTTTGTTTTTTTCTTCGAGCGTGATTACGGTGTGT
Organism: Cepaea nemoralis; assembly: GCA_014155875.1. Classification (NCBI taxonomy): domain Eukaryota; kingdom Metazoa; phylum Mollusca; class Gastropoda; order Stylommatophora; family Helicidae; genus Cepaea; species Cepaea nemoralis. Next base: position 66,366 of record JACEFZ010013513.1, read on the forward strand.
AGGTTTAAAACAGCTGCAATACTTGCGCCTTTCGACCGACACATCCGACGTCTGTGAGCATTTGTTACCCAGGTTAACCTTCCCAGGCAGGTGGTGGTCTGATTCAGATCTGTTTATATTCATATTTTTCTTCTTTTTTTTTTTTAGAAATAAAGGGACAATGTATGTATAAAAATAAACTGGTTTCAAGTTGTTATCGTGTGTAGTTATTTTTCTACAGCCATTTGTGACTTACTTATTAACTTACCCTCGTATAAACAAAACATTGATATGGTTGCACACTGGGGATTGAAGTCAGTGGAAGGAAGCTACTTCTGAGAACCATTGCATGTTGATGAAAACAGATCTTTTCTGACAAGATGTAGATGTTCATTTCTAGCATCCTTTAACTGATTCAGGAAAAGATCTAATTTATGATAAACACAACTTTGCTTGGTATTGCTAATCAGGTATGAAGATATTAAAAACTCCATCAAGAAATGCTTCAAAATCCCACTGTATATTTGGGCATATTGCAAGCTAGCCAGCGAGCTAGTTTAATCAGTCAGTCAGTCAGTCAGTCAGTCAGTCAGTCAGTCAGTCAGACAGTTAATTGGTTGGTTGGTTGGTTGGTTGGTTGGTTGGTTGGTTGGTTGGTTAGTTAGTTAGTTAGTTAGTTAGTTAGTTAGTTAGTTAGTTAGTTAGTTAGTTAGTTAGTTAGTTAGTTAGTTAGTTAGTTAGTTAGTTAGTTAGTTAGTTAGTTAGTTAGTCAGTCGAGTTTCAAACTTCACGGCAACGGGTCGTCCCCATTATGTTCTGTTTCTGTGCCAGTGAATATCACACAACATGCTCCTCACTGTCCAATGTGAAAAGTGGAACAGACAGGAGTCTCGGCAATCCAACAGCCCGCACAGGTACACTGTGTATAATGCCGCCGCCAGAATGTCAACACAAAAATCATCCACGAAAATTACAGTTCATCGTCGATGGAATCGGCAGTCACCAGAAAGACTTCATTCAACCGCGCTTTCTCACATGACTCGGTCTCTTTCCGCAGGGCGACCCTCCAAAAGAGCCGCACAAAGCACGAACTCCATAGCTCCAGCGTCGACTCCCAGGAGTCTCCTTCTTCTTCTTCTTTCGTTCGCTTGAAATATGTCTATATCTGCAATGTTGTCTCTTGTATGAATTTAACTGTCTTTTTCAGTTCACATAGTGGTCCATAGAGTTTATCTTCCACTGTCGTCTCTCTAGGCCAGAAGGTTTGCCTAGATATGTTATATTTTGGGCAGTCTTGGAGTATGTGCTCTGCCGTCTGCGATGCCAATCCACATGTGCACATGGCTTTTTCACCAATCTTGAATTTTGTATACATGTGGTTGCGTAATCTATTGTGTCCTGTTCTGAGGCGCAGAATAATGACTTGTTCTGGAGTCTCCTGAAAAATGCATTCGTGAACCGAAAAGGCAAATCAGTCAATTCAGCAACAGCCGGTAGCCATTGTTCCGAACATTTAGTTCACTGTACAAACAAAAGCTGTCAGACATAAAAGCATTCCATATGAATGTCACAGCTCTCAGAGTCGCGCCACGCACTCACTCAGTAGCAGGGCGACGGAAATATACATTACCAGTCCAACATGAGTAAAATGTGAATGCAAACCGCAGACACAAGGATAAATACTCCAGAGGCCGTAGAGGTTCAGTGCCTAACTGCCATGCTGGGGACCAGAAGTGACATCATGGCAATGGATGCCTGTCAGTCCGGCAAATGTATGAATGGAGTAGGAAGTTTCAAAACAGCGTGACTTCTGTGACATACCGTTCACGACCGGGCCAGGCAAGCGGAGTGGTGACCCCAGAGTGGTGACCCCAGAGTGGTTACACGCGCAACCAAGGGAATTTATTTTCTACAAGAATCCAAGCACTATATCGGCACCGGATGACTTGCATTGAAGCGGTGGTGACTACATCGAAAAATTATGAATTTGTTCTGTACTTTTTCATATTTTATATACTCAGCCCCCCCCCCCACACCCCCTCCCCCACCACCACCACCCCACCACTCCCCAAAAAAATCTACGGTATTCATTTGAAGTATCCTCGTATTAAAGGCCTTAGTGGTTGAGAAAGGACAGTGAAGGCAGGTATGGTTCCTGAAATCAGAGTCAGGCGTCGCCTAGCACAGAGGATGGGCACGTGACATCGTAGACCACCCTGGGCGTGAAAATAATGGGGCAGGAAAATTGGCAAAGGTTTGAGAATCTTGTCTGTGGAACACGATGAGAGTGACATTCTGGCAAGATCGTGCTAGGTGATAATGATGTTGATCACGACGATTATGTGCAACGCTGTTACCAGGGAACCTCCGTGGCGAAGTGGTCAAGCCGTTTGTCTGGGGCTCTGAAGGTTGTGGGTTCGAATCCGGGCCGCGTCCTTCGGTTCAAGAGTGAAATTTTTCGGAGACTCCCGTGGGAGTCGCTAGAGCTACAGAGTTCGTGCCTTGTGCGACGCTTTCGCGCTGCGGAAAGAAACCGAGCCATATGGGATAAAACCCGGTGCAATAAAGTCGACCCTGTCGACTTTTAAGCAACTTTACGCGGTTACAGTGTTATTATTCTTTGCGTCCCATTCAGGCATACTACTGAACGTACTATTTGTCTAGAACAGTGGTTCTCAACCTTTTTTTGGCCCATGCACCCTTTCACCATATGTCAGAATGTCATTCCCCCCTTTCCAGGGAATAAAAGACGAATTTCCCCCTTTCCAAAATTGTCAGCCTCAAAAGGTGCATTCAAAATAGCATGCCTATAATACTGAAAATCCTTGTTTTATTCCGTATTTGTACATAACCTTTACATGCATAGATTAATTTTATAGTGTGGTTTTATACATTTAATGGCAAATGAATATGCTGACGGATATTAACACTTAAATAAAAGCATTTTCCTTTTTATATTCACAATATTTTATTAACACACCAAATTAATCATATTACAATAAACAAACAGTTAAAACGTCAAAGAATTGTCACTTAATACACGACACCAGAATGCCAGAAAATTGTGCTTCATCAAACAAAACGTTCAATAGAAAACCAGGATATTGTGCCTGAAGGCATTTTAAGCCTGCCAATCTGTGGTCTTAATTCCCCCCCCCCTCCCCTCCCAGAAACACTAAAATATCCCCCCCCCCCCTTTGGGGGGGGGGAATTGGGGTGGGGGGAGAATTATCCACTGCTTGAGAACCACTGGCCTAGAAGATCAACATAGGGTTGATAGCAATGTCCTGCGAAGGATATAAAAAAAACGGGCACAATTTCGCAGTTAATCTTCATTTAATTGAATTAGCCGGTTCTGTGGCTTAGGTGTAGTAAACGCCTACCACAATTCCCCGACATACGACGTCAAAGGTTCGAAATCAGCCGTAGACGATTGAAAGCAGACGCTTGCGTTGATCGATGGTATGAGCGTCTGTAGTCGGCAAACAACGGCAATCTACTAAATGTAAAAATTGTCTGTGTTTCTCTGTGAACTCAAACGTGCCCAAACTGGACTGACTTTTTGCGTGTGGGTCAGCTTTCTTATTACCAGTATCCCCCGCCATTGTGTGAACCCACTACCACTTCTGGCGTACTTGTAATTTACTTCCCCAACCAATGACGAGCGAATCTTCTCTCTTTGTCTCCCCATGCTTCTTCTACATGTCAATAGTCTTCACGTTGTGACGATGCCATTGAATGTTGATTTGTCTGGGTCGGTGCCACAGTTGTTGTGGTTGAAAAATCTGTAAACCTGCTGCTGCTGTTGGGGATTGAAACCGAGCCGTTTTAGTAGACAAGCGCACTAACAACAAATTTGTTTCATCAAATACCTTATATTTTACAGATATATACCAGATCTTTTACTTTTCTTTAAATTGAAATACTTTAATTTTTCAAAATCCTACATCAGAAATAGATAAACCGCAGAAGTCGGTGTGTCCGCCTAACCGCGCCAAGAACGCAGCTCTGCTGTAAACAGGCACAACGCAATCATGTCCGAAAAACACAAAAAACAAAAAACACCCGACGAACGCAGAAGAAGGAGAAGAAGAACACTAGATAAAATAGTGACTGATAGCGAAAATTATGGAATGCTGCACATCTGTGCCAACGTATTGTACAATCTAAACAAGGATTGCGGACAAGTCCCCTGTAGTGAATTGAGACGAACATCCGGACAATAAACAGAGCGTGACGACAGAAACAAATAACACGAGCGCCTAAAACATATCTGATATACCTGTCAGCTCACAGGCATAGCAGCATAGTACAAGGGAAAGGAATCAGGGAAAGGAAATCGAACAAAGAAGGGAGATAAGAAAGACGAACATTCGAAGTATGAACGTTTCGATGCCCTAGAATTGCCTACTACGCAATAGGACCCAGGCAGAGTGTCGCCCAATAGCGTGAAAAGCAACTCTTCAAGAGGTGTGCGAGACACCGCCAGTGTCCATCCGCACACCAACTCAAGTAGGCAGACGGCTAGGACAGCGGACTGAAAGGAAGGTTTAGCTTCTAGGGGGACAGAACATATAGATATGTTTAGAATCTAGAGATTGTGGTACTGTTAATAGACTATGCTGTGCGTTCAGAATTAATGAGCTTTGTCGAGTGTTGTCACGAGCGCCCTGAGTTAACCCCGATTAATAATACCGACGTTGCGTGCGTAATTTCTGGGCCACAAACAGTCGTTACTAACAGAATTTAAAACACAGCTGTACAGGTTTACATCGTTTCTGTCCAGCCCATATACACATTTGAGTGGTGAGTGAGTAGTAGGACTGGATTACATCGAGTGGCAGTCAAACAGTTAGAATCACAATATTGTCAGCTTAGGATATGGAATGGTTCCGTTTGTCATCTATACGGCCGGAATCAGACGAAAATGGATGCTAGGTTTTTTGGAGATTGCACCACGAACAGAAGTTGACAAGTTGTACAACATTTGAATGCAGATGGAAGCCGTGAGATAACAGGGGCAGATGTAAAACGGAAAGTACATGTACGGAAACAGTGCATCTGTCCAATTCGTGGTTTCCGGCCACTCAAGATGATTGCAGCTGGTATCGAAAAACTCTTTTTGGGAGTATACAGAAAACTAGTGGCTTGTTTTGAGGAATCTAGGCAATTCTGCAAACTTTCATTGATTATAAGCCAGGAAAATAGTTCGTGACAGGGATGATTGCACTGTGACACGTGTGGGGGGGAGTAAAGATAACGTCACGTGGCAACTTTGGTAGTTTGCGACTAAACTCGAGTTGAGATTCAAACAGGTGGACTTGAATAATGATCTAGTTAGAGTGCCAGGCATGCAGCGCATAGTGGAAATAATATCGGCGGTTTTAATTAGTGAATAGTTTTGCCCGTGCTATAATGGCGATGTAGAATGATGATAGGGACCTCAGTAAGTGCATTTAAAGGTATACATATTAGAATATATTCGTTATAAATTACTTGTAGGCAGTAGCCGGGTTAAAACTATAGTGTGATGATTAGCACTGTTAGTGGAAAATAGCTAGAGTAGTGAAGTGATACTCGGGCTCTGTTAGCTAAATAGTTAGTGAAGTGTTGATAAGCTTTATAGTGAGAATTGAGTTAATGAGGGATAATTGGGATCTTCCCTAGGGTCATGGTGGGCGGGGTCGCATTCTGGTGCTGATTTTTCTTTTGTCTAGCCTGATCGGCTCTAGGTGGGTAGCTAATAGCTCTAGACCTAAGTCTAGTTAGCTAAAGATCATTAAGCAAGGGTGTGATAGGCTTACATCAGCGCAAGGATACAGTGAATAGTACTAATACCAGATGTGTTGTTCTATCCTAGGTTCCTACCAGATCCAAGGAAACTCTACCAAGTTTTGGGAACAGAATTAAAAAACCCATTCTGAAGGAACACCAGTTCAAGAGTCAATAAAGTTGCATACAGAAACGTAACTTACGCTAGAAGGAAATTGATTCATCAAAGAGAGTGATGCATACTGATGCACCACACAGCATCAGACAGTAGAAACGAACCGAGAACCGGCTAAGAGTACCTAGTGTTAGTACAGTAACAATTAACATGTAGTAATTAGCACTTATGGATCATGAATGGTTCGATGTGCAACGAGGATGATCTGTCGACTAAACTAACTAACCTAACTAACTGCGTCACACTACAAAAAGATTGGCAGTTTGTTAAGGAACTTAGGAACGGACATTGTGTAGAGGCAATGCAACCGGTCCTATGATAATGTTAATACACCGGTGTCTATTTCGGCTGTTCATGAAATGGATTAACAGAGGTCTACAGAGGCAAAGCAGTATCGGCAAGATGGTTTTCGGCAACGGGTGAGACGTACCTGTTCGACGTACCGGTGTGGTCTATCTTGCGGGGTATCAGCTGATGGGTTGTGCTGTCGGGAGATCAGAGTCTACACCACTTTATCGAACACGCCACACATTTTCTGCACATACACGTATCATATACGTTACACTTTTATTTTAATAATTATATCTATTAATTTCTAGAAGCAAGAGTTGTTGAGTATGTTGCGTTTGGGGACAGTATGAGAAGTGGGCATAGTACGACAGTGTGAGAGTAACTAGGAAAAAGGTGTCCCATAGGCTGATGGAGTGTGTTGGCGGAAGTGGGGATCTCCAGAAGTATGAGTTAGGAAAAAAATATTATAATGTGGGTGTCGGATCTCCTCACTCCAGGGACGACACTTTAAAGGAGGACACGACAATGTGTATGTAAGATATTCTAACATAAAGTGCTAGATGACTGTTCATTAAATCTACCTGATATTAAAGTAGATTGAGAATGTTTGCACTTGGAGTTATGTTCGATCTGTGATCGCCTGTCTGGAAACCCGAGTCTTCTATCCCCTAGATCTGAGACGTTGACAATACCTTCTTGTGTTCTTACTGCACTTCGGCTCGAGTGGTACAGGGCTATATTCATAGTCATTCACATACATAAATAAAATAAATAAATAAATAAATATACATAAATAAATAAATAATACAGAGAAGTTCCAAGGAAGTTGACAGAGGAAAAAATGTAGACATCAGAGGACAAGCCTAAACAACACCAACTTAAAAAGATGTCGTGTACAGAATGGTTTGTTAGTACGAATAATTTTGTTTTTCTCGCTACAAGGCGAAGGCGTTTACAGACGCCATTCTTAATCTCGCATACCCGCGTTCGAAACACAGCTGCAGACGATTTGGCAGCAACGCGTCTTGAGTTGGGTTTTTTTTTACGAAATGGTATGGATGCCGGTCATTCGGAGAGCGATGGAGGACCTGCTGAGCGTGGGCTTGCCAAGAGATCACAACAGCAGAACATGCTGGTGTTGACTGCAACGCCCTGTAAAGTATTTTTTGTTTACATGTCCTTTACAGGACTTCGCTGTCAGCATGAGCATCTTTTAGCTGATTGTTGAATTTCTTCGCAGGATTGCGCTCGGTGGTTTGCCTTTGCTTTCTGAGCGACCGGCTCATATACCGACGCGGAGAGAACCGCTATCTATTCTCGCGCACGTCACGTCACTTACAGAGTGTGCGAGATTGCGGAGAAAGTAGTGTAACACCTAGACCAGGGGTGCCGGCCCTGTAAAGGATATGCAACTTATTTTATTTTATTTACTATAAGGGAAATAATTGCATCTAGGTTGAAGTCATATTACTTTAGTAATCAAGGGAAACAATTATAGATTTCACTATATTTGTACTGACAGCTACTTTGCAAGAGAAGTATATGTTTATTCCTGTTACAATTTTATTCATATTCCGGACAGTATAAATCAGACAGTATGTCAGACAGAGTTCTATTAGTAAAATTAAACGGAAGACCTTTTAAAATAAATGTAATTCAAGTATATGCCCCAACAAGTGAAAGCAGTGAAGAAAGTATAGAGAAATTTTATAATGACATGGAGTCTGCTTTGAAGAACTGTAAAAAATCAGAAATAAATATCATAATGGGTGATTTCAACGCAAAAATAGGAAAGCAAAGCGATGGATGCAGTGTAGGCAACCATGGTTTGGGAGAGAGAAATGAAAGAGGTTACAAACTTGTAGAATGGGCAAAAGAACAAGAAATGGTTGTAGGAAACACCTGGTTTAAACAACATCCTAGAAGATTATGGACATGGAGGAGTCCAGACAGCAGGATTAAAAATCAGATAGATTACATCCTGATAAGCAAAAGGTTTCGAAATGCATTAACAGTTGTAGAAACAGCTCCAAATGCAGACTGTTACAGTGATCACAGATTAATTACTGGCACATTGAGGGTAAAGTTAAAGAAAGTCAAGTATACAGCAGGAAACCCTAAATATGACTTGTGCAAATTGAAAACTGACAAAGAAATACAAGATAATTTTAACATAGAAGTAAAGAACAAATTTGATATATTGTCTGATCTAGAGATCCTATTCAAGATGTAGATGATCAATGGGAAATGCTGAAGAATTCAATCAGTTGTGCAGCAGAAAAAACTATTCCAAAAGTAAAGAAAGTGGGCCGTAAGACATGGATGACTGAAGAAATTTACAACTAATGGAAACAAGAAGACAGAACAAAAATAATCCTGCCAAATATGAAGAAATTCACAGAAAAGTCAGAACCTTATGTAAGGAGGCTAAAGAAACATGGCTTGAGAAAAATTGCAGAGAAATTGAAAAACAACACAACAGTAAAAATGCGAAACTAATGCACAAAAGAATTCAGGAGATTACTAATCAAAAAACACTTACATCAGCAGGCTGCCTAAAGACAAAAGATGGAAGAGTCATAATAGAAAAAGATCAGATTTTACATGTATGGTCAGATTACGTGAAAAACTTTATGACGATAACAGAGACGAAACAATATATTGTTCAAAATAATAATGAAGGGCCAGCAATTTGAAGACGGAGGTTCAGAATGCTCTTAATCATATGAAATCTGGCAAGACCCCCGGTCCAGACAGCGTCACAACAGAATGATTAATGCTTTAGAAGAATATGGAATAGATAAAGTTACCAGTCTGCTTAATACAATATATGATACTGGCAATATACCTCATGAGTTATGTAATTCTGTATTTATTGCAATCCCAAAGAAATCATGAGCCTTGGAATGTGATCAACATCGAACAATTAGTATAATGAGTCACATCACGAAGATTTTGCTAAGAATTATCATGCAAAGAGTTAGGAGGAAAATACAACCTGAAATAGGAGAAGAACAATGTGGGTTTGTAGTAGGCAAGGGTACAGTAAATGCTGTGTATATACTGAGAACCGTAATGGAACGTTCTATAGAAGTAAACAAAGATCTACATCTTTGCTTTATTGACTACACAAAGGCTTTTGATAAAGTGAGACATGTCAACATGATAAGGATGCTTGAAGATCTACAAATTGATGGGAAAGACCTTAGACTTGTAAAAAACATATATTGGAAACAACAAGCTGCCATAAGAGTTGATAATGAAGTAAGCCAATATCAGCCTATTAAGAGAGGTGTGAGACAGGGATGTGTAATGTCTCCAGATCTTTTTTCCCTGTACAGTGACAATATTTTCAGAAATATTGAAAATATGGAAGGAATCAATATTGGGGGACGATGCATCAATAACATTAGATATGCAGATGATACAGTCTTGATTGCAGACAATGAACAGGATCTGCAAAATTTAGTAGATGCGGTTGTTACACACAGTGAACAACAAGGGTTAGAATTAAATTGTAAAAAGACACAGATTATGGTCGTCACTAGGAAGAACGAAATACCACAATGTAATATACAAGTAAATGGGAATATTCTTCAACAAGTGAATAGGTACAATTATCTCGGAAACAGTAATAACATCTGATGGGAGATGCCTTGAAGAGATTAGAACAAGGATCGCCATGGCAAAAGTAGCCTTTAGCAAGATGAAAAACATACTGACCAATAAAAAGATGTCAATTGAAACGAGGAAAAAGAGTGTTGAGATGCTACATAGAACCTGTACTTTTATATGGATGTGAAGCTTGGACAATGAGCAGCCAGGCTGAAAAACATCTGATGGCTGTAGAAATGTGGTTTCTGAGGAAAATGCAAAGAATACCATGGACAGCCAGAAAGACCAATGAACAAGTCCTTCAAGAAACAAATGAAGATCGTAAACTGATCAGAGACATTAGACGTAGACAGTCACAATTTTTTGGGCATGTTATGAGAAGAAATGATTTGGAGAACTTGGTGACAACTGGTAAGATCGAGGGGAACAGACCAAGGGGAAGACCTAGAAACAAGTATCTGGATGGCTTGGCCTTGTGGCATGGTCGAGACAGAAACACGGAACTGATCCACGACTCTGTTGATCGAGTGAGATGGCAGAACATGACCGCCCACGCTTACCGGCATGGCACATGATGGATGGATGGATAAATTTAATGTTACCATCATAAAATCTATATAAAGTTTTGAATATTATTTAAAATTTTAGGCACCAAGTTTTTGTAAAATAAATAATATTTAGTAAATTATTTATTTCTTTATCTGCTGGGCCACGTCTGTTTAAACAGAAGTTACGCATAGACTGGTTTCTCTTCACAACGTACATCAGACTTCATTGACTTCATTCAGAAGCCCTTCTGGTCAACGCCCACATTGTGTTAGTAGTTACAAGAAAATACTGTTTCTATTCAATATTTATCACTTGAGGATTTAGCAGCATTATTTTTGCAGGATATTTGCCTGTATTTATGAATTACGGATAATAAGCAAGATGAAGGTGGACTATTCAAGGCTGGAAGTTCTTTTGAAGCTTTCTTCTAAGCAACAAATGATTGACTTGTGCCGACAAGCTTTTCTGTTCAGGAAGAGAAGTCCGGCTCATCTGCCTGATGCCTTAGTTCAGTCCACATCACAGTTGCTGGGACTAATACCCGCAGACACGAGACAGATTATTCACGCACTAAGTGATTTGATTCATGCTGCTGTGTTTCAAGGATCCACAGATCCACAAGCTGTGTTTAGCCTCTTTCCAAATGGATTCCATAAAAATTTACGGGATCTACTTACTAAAATAATCACGGACAACATGAACACATGGACGTCTGAGGCCATTAATACTCAAGTGTCCCTGCCCAAGTCGCTGGATTTGGACTGGCGTGTTGACGTGAAGACGTCATCAGACTCCATTGCCCGGATGTCGGTGCCTACTTGTATTCTCAACTTGCAGATTCAGAAAAGTCCAACGCACGTCAACATGTCGTCTGAGACTGAGAATGTCAACGTAGAACTCAGCAAGGAGACCCTGGACACCATGTTGGATGGACTAGGCAAGATACGAGATCAGCTCGCCTCTGTAGCAACCAGATAGATGCCGGAGTTCCTCCTGGTGTGACAGAGTTATTGAGAGAGGAGTGTACAAGTTGTAGAAATGATTGAAGAAATAACTGAGACTAGGTTTAAGAAATAATAGAGTATTATAATGGTGAAATTATTGAGCAATAAATGTGAGACATTAAAAAAAAAAATTGACTTCATTCATACGAGTTGTGGAATTTGTTTGTGTCCATTATCTCGCTAAATCATTCCTCCCCACGCCGCTTGACGGCAGAAGTGAAAGATGATGATGATGATGATGATCCCGCTAACTCAGAATACATCCTTTGTGATTCATAGTGTGAGCCCCCCCCCCCCCTTTCCATGCTCTCTCTCTCTCTCTCTCTCTCTCTCTCTCTCCTCTCTCTCTCTCTCTCTCTCTCTCTCTCTCTCTCTCTCTTTCTTACCCTGTCACACACAAGCACGCACATTCTTTGTGAGTCAAGTGTTCGTTGTCGATCGAAGTTTTGACCCGTGCTTAGCCAAAACAGGTAAATCTTTTGTACTGACCTTCTCCTGGCCCAACGAATGGAAAAATAAATCCTTCGTACCTGTAAACGCCAAATTGTGAAGGGTTTTCTATTAAATGGTTTGGTTTGAATGGGAAAGAATGATTACCCAACCACCATATGTAGCTGGTTACACCATGCCAAGACTATAATGCTGTCACACTTGCATAAAATGTATATGCTTTATTTGTTAATGTAAAAAGACAATGTTTTTGTATAAATAAATGTTTAAATATATATTTTTAAAAAGGTGGTATAAGAGTTGGCCGTGTGCGGTCAGCATCAGGTTTTCCATCGGTTTGTTTTGCTTCATGGGCAGCCGACAACCACACCAACATTTCTTTCAATGTTGTGGGTGTGAAAGAGAACACACGGTGTGTGAAAGGACATTCTTAAGTTAATATTTTGTTTCATACTTTATGCATACTATGTAAATATACTTTGTAATTTGATGCTGAAATGCATTTCACACCGATTCGACACACAAACACCCTGTTAAACAGACCTACACAAATACCACACACGCAGCACGCCTCTTAAAATACTAACAATACAAATGCAGAAGGTTTAACACTCAATAAAAGTGTTTTTTTGTTTTTGTTTTTTTAAGTAAAACAAATAGAAACCACCAAAAAAGATATCGAAGACGAAATAAACCGCACACGTAAAATGGCTAAAGAGCTGGAGGCCACCAAAGCAGAGCTAAAGAACCAGATAAAAGACAACAACACTCTCAAAAAAAAAGGTAAAAATATTAACCTTGGAAATGACCATAAAAAACCAAAAACTACACGAAAACATCTCGAATACAGAGCAGATGAAGGTAGAAATAAAGGACATCAAAACAGGACAACCAGAGTAAGAAGAAAAGGAAGCAGCCGGACATTAAAAAATGGAAGAGAGAAATCGGCGCAGATATAAAGAGACTCACTCAAGCAGTGCAGAATCGACCGAAAAAGTTCAAATCGTCGACATACTAACAAAACTATGTAACAGAGCGATAGACGGAGGAATCTCACATGAGGAATTCCCTGAAATACTAGCAGAACTCCTGGGTGAAACAAGCGAGGAGGAGAGCGAAATGTCTGAAAATTAAAAAGAACAACCAACCCAACCATCAACTCAACCACAACAAATACCATGGGGGACGAAAATATTAGACTAGTGCAATGTAACTGCAGGGGCGTGAAAGCAAACCTCCCCGGAATAATGGAACAACTGGGGAGAGAAAACAACATTTACGCCCTGCAGGAAACATTCCTCAAACCTAAAGACAGATACAGCTGCAATGGTTTTAACATCTTCAGAAACGACAGAACGGAAACAGCAGGGGGCGGGGTGGCCCTACTCGTCCAGGATAAATTACAAATACTAACAAACGTGACGTTTAGAACAACCAACTTTGAGGGCATTACGGTGGAAATAGCAAGCAAACCACACAACCTAAACATCATCAACATCTACTGCCCCAGAGGAATAATTGAAAAAGAAGACCTATCAGAGTTAAAGAAAAGAATCAAAACAGCAACAATAATAGTCGGCGACTTTAACTGCCATCATCAAATGTGGGGTGGACAACAAGCAACGCAGCGGGAACTAAACTGGTAGAATTTATAGAAAACAACCAGCTGACTGTACTTAATGACGGGTCGATAACACGACCCAAACCCAAGAAGATATGACACAGCTATCGACTTAACAATAGTTACACCGGACCTTATAAGGAGCAACTTGGGGGGGGGGGGGGGGTAAAAGAGGATACCAACAGCGACCACTTACCGATTATCACTGACATAAACACAAAAGCACAGAAGAGCCAGGAAAGCAATAAACCGACATTCAACTTTAAGAATGCGAGATGGGATAAATTTTAGAGAAGAACTAGAAGGGATGGAGAGAGACCACGCAAAAGGGGAAAACAGAAAAATACACTGAAAGAATAACCAACAGCATTCTCCGGGCCTCGATAAAACACATACCTAGTAAAAAATATGCCAGCGCACCTGACAAATGACATAACCGGAACGAAGTGGAACAAACGGCCAGCGAGATGGTAGAACCCAAACTGTACAGAAGCCCTGGAAAAAAAAAGAAAGAGGGCACTTAAATAATACAGAAGAATGAGGTCAGAGGAAAACTATAGCGAATACAAAAAGTTAGGAACGAAGCCAACAGAACGATAAAAAAAAAAAAGCCAAAGAAATAGCATGGAAGAAGTACTGTCAGAAACTGTCACCAGACACACCTACAAAAGAAGTATGGGAACAAATAAACGCCATTAAAAGAAACCACACAAAGAGCAAGACTGCAACAATAAAAATCCCAACAGTAGCGATATCAAAACAAGAACAAGCAGACGCCTTTGGGAAGTACTTCTACGAAGTCAGCTCCAACAAGGCACTGAGAGAGCAGGAGAGAATGAGACGAGAAAAATTCATAGAAGAGACAGGAGAAATACAACACGAACAAATAGAGGACTTTTACATGGATGCGGACATAACGGTAGACGAGGTAGACGGTCCTAATAGAGCAGCTTCACTAAGTCTTTACAAACATATGGGTGAACGAGACCATGCCACAAGATTTCAAGGACACGTCAATAGTCCACTTTTACAAACGAAAAGGAAACCGCCAATCCTGAGACAACCACCGAAGCATCTCCTTGCTTTCAATTGCAGGGAAGATACTCGCCAGAATTCTTCTTAATCGCCTCACGGCCCATCTCGATCAAGGTCTTCTTCCCGAGAACCAGTGTGGCTTCAGAAAAGAACGTGGAACTGTTGACATGATTTTCGCTGCAAGGCAGCTGCAAGAAAATGTCAGGAACAGAACTGCGAAATGTTCTCCACTTTCATTGACCTTACCAAGGCTTTTGATACAGTCAGCAGAGAAGGACTGTGGAAGATTATGGCAAAATATGGCTGTCCACGAAAGTTTGTCCAAATAGTGCGGCTATTTCATGATGGCATGCAGGCAAGAGTACAGGAAAATGGTGAACTGTCTGAGCCCTTTCCTGTCACCAATGGAGTGAAACAAGGATGTGTCCTGGCACCAACACTGTTCAGCCTCATGTTTTCAGCTATGTTGACGAATGCCTTCGAGAACAACGACATTGGAATAGACATCAACTACCGCATGGATGGAAAGTTATTCAATCTCAGAAGGCTGAAAGCTAAAACCAAAATTGAACAGCGACACCGTCAGAGAGCTCCTGTTTGCTGATGATTGCGCTCTATACGCCAACTCAGAGGCGGACATGCAACATAATGTTTCAGCTTTCTCACATGCCTGTGCCAACTTTGGGCTCAATATCAATTTGGAGAAGACTGTAGTTATGTACCAGCCAGCTCCAGGGAATAATCACACTGTGCCGAATATCAAAGTGAATGGTCATAGTCTAAGTGTTGTGGACAAATTCACCTATCTTGGCAGCACTGTGTCACAAGCTGCCACAATTGATGATAAAGTGAATGCAAGAATCTCCAAGGCCAGCGCGGCCTTTGGCAGACTGTACAAGAATGTATGGGACAGAAATGGAATAAGCCTGCAAACAAAGCTGAAAGTCTACAAAGCAGTTGTATTATCCACACTGCTATATGCTTGTGAAACCTGGACTGTTTATCAGCGACACGCTAGGAAATTAAACCACTTCCACACAGTCTGCCTTAGGAAGTTACTGAAGATTAAATGGCAAGACAAGATCCCAGACACTGAAGTCCTAGAAAGAGCGTCCATGCCCAGTATCCACACTCTACTAATGAAGAATCAGATTCGCTGGGCTGGTCACTTGACTCGCATGCCAGATCACAGGCTCCCTAAACGAATTTTTTACGGCGAATTGCGTTGTGGTAAACGCTCCCAAGGCGGCCAGAGGAAACGCTTTAAAGACACTCTGAAAATCTCACTGAATGCTTTTGGAATTCATCATGACACCTGGGAGACTGCAGCCAGAGACCGAAATTCGTGGCGTGCATCATTACGCAAGGGTGCAGTCACTTGTGAGGCAACCAGGACTGCAAGAGCTGTGAAGAAAAGACAGAACAGAAAAACCACTGCAGAAAATCCTCCTCCAGAAACGTCAAGCATTCTTTGTCCACATTGTCAAAGAACATTTCGAGCCAAAATAGGCCTTATCAGCCATCTTAGAACTCACGGCTCCATACTTTCAACCCCACTGGATGAAATGAATGGTCATCATCATTCTTGATGGACAAACAACAGACGAGGTAACATCAGCGATCAAAGAAAGGGACGACACGGCAGCAGGGGCGGACATTTTAAACTACACACTACTAAAAAGGTTACCAATGAAAACGGGGGAGCAAAGAATGGTAACACTGTTGCTTACCATGCAGGCCGTAAAAGGCGACTAAGGAGGCTATGGTTCCGTCGCCCTTCTACTGAGTGAGTGCGTGGCGCGACACTGTTAGCTGTGAATTTCGCGTGGAATGCTTTTACATCTGTCCGCGGTTGTTTGTAGCGTGAACTGCATGTTCGGAATGGTGGCGGTCGGCTGTTACTGGATTGACTGGTTTAACTTTTCGGTTCACGAGTTCATTTTTCAGGAGACTCCTGGGAGTCGTCGCTGCATCTACGGAGTTCGTGCTTTGTGCGGCGCTTTCGGCGGGTCGCCCTGCGGAAAGAGACCGAGCCATTTGGGATGAAACCCGGGTCAATGAAGTCTTTCTGGTGACTGCCAGACGTTTCCATCGACGTTGAATTGTATTTTTCGTGGAGGACTTTTGTGTTGGCATTCTGGCGCCGGCATTATGCACAGTGTGTCTGCGCGGGCTGTTGGCTTGCCGATACTCCTGTCTATTCCATTTTTCACATAGGGCAGTGAGGAGCATTTTGTGTGATATTCACTGGAACAGGAACAGAGCAATATGGGGACGACTCGTTGCCGCGAAGTTGGAACCGCAACTAAACTAAACTAATCTGAAAACAATTATAATGATAACAACGTTGTATAACAAAATATGGCACTCCAGGAAGATACCAGAACAACAGAAGAAGGCGATAGTCATATCAATTTAAAAAAAAGCAATTTAAAAACCCACAGAGAGCAGACTCGTACAGACCGATTTCCCTAACCTCATACCTCGGGAAAATATTGGAAACAATCATAACGAAAAGAATTAACCATCATCTGGAGAAAATCGGACTAATTAGCGACACGCAGTCTGGAGTTAGGGCCAACCGGGGTGCAGTAGACCAGATAATCAAACTAGAGAACCATGCGAAAAGGGGATTTTAAAAAGGAGAAAAAACAATGGCTGTATTCCTAGACCTAGCGAAGGCGTACGACCAATGCTGGAGGCACGCCGCACTAATAAACATCAACAAACTAGTGATAGTAGGCAGGGCATACAGGTGTATCGAAAATTTCCTACAAAACCGAAAATTCACGGTAGGAATTCAAAACGAAGAATCCAAAACTTATGACCAAGAAAACGGAATACCACAGGGATCAGTAATATCACCGACGATATTCGCAATATTAGTAAATTACCTAGTCGACGAAAAAACAGACAACAGTATAGGGATATCACAGTTCGCCGACGACTGTGCAATATGGAGAAGCGGTAGAAACATGAAAAACACAAGAATCCGATTGCAAATGCAACTGAACAGAATCGACAGATGGATGGAAAAGTGGGGATACCAAATTAACACTGAAAAAACAGTCAGCATGATCTTCAACGAGAGACGAAAACAGACATACTTGGACGAAAACATAAAGATTAACGGAAAGACCATAAAGAGGGCAAGGAACACAAGATTCCTGGGAATGATACTAGATGAAAAAGTAGAGTGGTGCAAACACATAGACCACACAGTCGAAAAAGGCAAAAAGACACTAAATATTCTGAGAATAATCAAAGGCAACGGATGGGGAGCCCATACGAAAATAATGTTAATGGTATACAAGTCACTGATCAGAGGCAGAATAGAATATGGCAGCATAGTACACGATGCAGCATCGGAAAACAGCAAAAGAAAACTGGACACAATCCAGAATCAGGCGTTAGGCATAATATTAGGAACAGGCAGAAGGCAGAAGAACATCTAAGGAAGAATTTGAAGTAGCACTAGGGCTACTGCCACTTAAGCTGAGAAGAAAACAACTGATATACAACTACTGGCTAAAGGCGACACATGATAAAAGACACCCAGCATTCAGTTCATTCGAGGAAAACAAAAGTAAATGGGGAGGAATACCCATACGTAAAATCCATACACCAGCAGGATGGATAGCAGCACAAGAGGTAAACGCTAAAGAGGAGCTAATAGCGACACTTAAACAAACAAAAGTCCACAGACCAAAAGTACCCCGATGGGAATTGAACCTACCACTCACATATACTACCCTCGCTAGCCAAATATGCAAAGCAACAGAGGACATGGAAGCAAACAACGTCGCAGAAGAATACATAAGGCAGATTAAGCAAGGACAGCTTAGTTATCTACAGATGGATCAAAGAACGAAGAGGGGGAAGTAGGGGCATTGGTATCAGCACCATTTTACAAACTCCAAAAGAACTTCAGATTGACGGACAACACATCGGGCTACACGGCAGAGCTGGTACGAATTATGAAAGGACTGGAAATAGCGACAGAGAATCCCACAACAAAACTAACTATACTAACGGATTCACTATCTGCAGTGCAGTCACTTGGAAGCTATACTAAAGGAAACAGACCGGACCTGAAGGATGAAATACTGTCACTAATAACAAATCTGAATTACATGGGATGTCAGGTTACAATAGCATGGATACCAGCACATAGAGGCGTAACCGACAATGAGACCGCAGACAAAGCCGCAATACGCGGAACAACCAGCCAAAATATAGTAAACCACGGGACTTAGCGTAACGGAAGGCAAAGAGTATTATCAAACACACATTATTAAAAAGTGGAAACAACAATGGAAGAGACAGCAATGGTGGAAGACATGCATATCACACCCTAAAAGAGCCCAGCATGAAAAGCCAAGATAAAAACAATACGAAAATACCAACATATAAGAAACTGTGGCGAATGCGAATAGGATATTGGAAAGACAATATAAGCAAACCAGTATGCGTAGAATGTGTGATGGATAGCACGATAGAGCGCTACTTAATATAATGCATATGTCAGGAACTAAAGACCTTACAGAATACTTCAAGCTAGAGTACATGATGAAGATGAAAGAATTGGCCTTTCCAGAAAAAAGACTCTGCGTGATAAACGGGATTACAGAGAGAAAGTGTTGTAACCCCACAGCCAGAGAGACCGGCCTTTAAGCGATTACAGTGTTATTATTCTTTGCGTCCCATTCAGGCATACTACTGAACGTACTATTTGTCTAGAACAGTGGTTCTCAACCTTTTTTTGGCCCATGCACCCTTTCACCATATGTCAGAATGTCATTCCCCCCTTTCCATGGAACAAAAGACGAATTTCCCCCTTTCCAAAATTGTCAGCCTCAAAAGGTGCATTCAAAATAACATGCCTATAATACTGAAAATCCTTGTTTTCTTCCATATCTGTACATAACCTTTACATGCATAGATTAATTTTATTGTGTGGTTTTATACATTTAATGGCAAATGAATATGCTGACGGATATTAACACTTAAATAAAAGCATTTTCCTTTTTATATTTACAATATTTTATTAACACACCAAATTAATCATATTACAATAAACAAACAGTTAAAACGTCAAAGAATTGTCACTTAATACACGACACCAGAATGCCAGAAAAGTTTGCTTCATCAAACAAAACGCTCAATAGAAAACCAGGATATTGTGCCTGAAGGCATTTTAAGCCTGACAATCTGTGGTCTTAATTCCCCCTCCCCTCCCGGAAACGCTGAAATCTCCCCCCCCCCCCTTTTTGGGGGGAATTGGGGGGGGGGGGTGGAGAATTCCCCACTGCTTGAGAACCACTGGCCTAGAAGATCAACATAGGGTTGATAGCAATGTCCTGAGAGGGACATAAAAACGGGCACAATTTCGCAGTTAATCTTCATTTAATTGAACTA
Organism: Cepaea nemoralis; assembly: GCA_014155875.1. Classification (NCBI taxonomy): domain Eukaryota; kingdom Metazoa; phylum Mollusca; class Gastropoda; order Stylommatophora; family Helicidae; genus Cepaea; species Cepaea nemoralis. The sequence continues at coordinate 86,275 of JACEFZ010013513.1, forward strand.
GCCGGTTCTGTGGCTTAGGTGTAGTAAATGCCTGCCACAATTCCCCGACATACGACGTCAAAGGTTTGAAATCAGCCGTAGACGATTTGAAAGCAGACCACCTTGCGTTGATTTCGATGGTATGAGCGTCTGTAGTTCAGCAAACAACGGCAATCTACTACACGTAAAAATTGTCTGTTTTTCTCTGTGAACTCTTACGTTGCCCAAACTGGACTGACTTTTGCATGTGGGTCAGCTTTTCTTATTACCAGTATCCCCCGCCTTTGTGTGAACCCACTACCACTTCTGGGGTACTTGTAATTTACTTCCCCAACCAATGACGAGCGAATCTTCTCTCTTTGCCTCCCCATGCTTCTCCTACATGTCAATTGTCTTCACAATGACGATGCCATTGAATTTCGATTAGTCTGGGTCGGTGCCACGGTTGTTCTGGTTGCAAAAGCAGTAAACCTGCTGCTGCTGCTGGGGACTGAAACCGAACCGTTTTAGTAGACAAGCGCACTAACAACAAATTTGTTTTATCAAATACCTTATCTTTTACAGATATATACCAGATCTTTTACTTTTCTTTAATTTGAAATACTTTAATTTTTCGAAATCCTACCATCAGAAACTAGATAACCGCAGAAGTCGGATGTGTCGAACGCAGCTCTGCTGTAAACAGACACAACGCAATCATGTCCGAAAAAAAACAACAAACAAAAACACTCCGGATGAATGCAGAAGAAGGAGAAGAAGAAACTAGATAAAATATTGGACTGTAGCCAAAATTATGGAATGCTGCACATCTGCTTGCAACGTATTGTACAAATATTAACAAGATTGCGACAATGTCCCTGTAGTTGCTTGCTTGGTTGCTTGCTTGTGTTCGTTGGCTTGAGCTCCAATGCGAAGTCCTGTATGTCGGATGAAGGCATCCTGTTGTCCAACATCAGTGTGATGTCATACAGGACCTGAGTTTTGCGTGAGTATCCGTTGTCCCATGTCTGGCTTATTGGTGTGCAGACTGGTGGTTCCTCGCCGTACAGGCAGACACTCTCCGACTTCGGAGGAATCGGCGATCCTACCTACTTTAGCCAGGACCCCGAAGGGACCTGTTGCCCAGGACGCTCGACGAGGACGCGTCAATAGGTCTTGGCCAGTATATAACCCGGCCCTGGTGCCTTGGAAACACCTCTGCGTCCCGTCCCTGTAGTTGACAATATAACAGAGAGTGACGACAGCAAACTAAAACGATCGCTAAAACATATCTGATATACCTGTCAGAATCTCACAGTCATAGTAGCATAGTACAAGGGAAAGAATACAGAAAAAGGAACATCGAAAAAAGAAGGGAGACAAGAAAGACCCGAACGTTCAAAGTCTCGAACGTTCGATGACATAGAATTGCCTACTACGCAATAGACCCAGGCAGAGTTTGCCCAAAGCGTGAAAAGCAACTCTCACCAGGTGTGCGAGACACGCCATGTCCACTGGACACAACTCGAGTAGGCAGACGGCTACTGGACAGCGGACTGAGAAGAGGGTTTAGCTTCTAGGGACAGAACATATAGATATTGTTTTAGAATCTAGAGATTGTTGTTAATAGACTAATGCTGTGATGTATGAATTATATGATGCTTTGTCGATGTGTATGTAAGATATTCTAACATAAAGTGCTAGATGACTGTTCATTAAATCTACCTGATATTAAAGTAGATTGAGAATGTTTGCACTTGGAGTTATGTTCGATCTGTGATCGCCTGTCTGAAACCCGAGTCTTCTATCCCCTAGATCTGAGACGTTGACAATACCTTCTTGTGTTCTTACTGCACTTCGGCTCGAGTGGTACATGGCTATATCATAGTCATTCAACATAAATAAATAAATAAATAAATAAATAAATAAATAAATAAATAAAATACAGAGGTTCCAAGGAAGTTGACAGAGGAAAAAATGTGGACATCAGAGGACAAGCGAAACAACACCAACCTTAAAAAGACGTGTAAATAATGGTTTGTTAGTACGAATAATTTTGTTTTTCTCGCTACAAGGCGAAGGAGTTACAGACGCAATTCTTAATCTCGCATACCCGCGTTCGAAACACAGCTGCAGACGATTTGGCAGCAACGCGTCTTGCGTTGGTTTTTTTACGAAATGGTATGGATGCCGGTCATTCGGAGAGCGATGGAGGACTGCTGAGCGTGGGCTTGCCAAGAGATCACAACAGCAGAACATGCTGGTGTTGACTGCAACGCCCTGTAAATGATTTTTTGTTTACATGTCCTTTACAGGACATCGCTGTCAGCATGAGCATCTTTTAGCTGATTGTTTAATTTCTTCGCAGGATTGCGCTCGGTGGTTTGCCTTTGCTTTCTAAGCGACCGGCTCACATACCGACGCGGAGAGAACCGCTATCAATTCTCGCGCACGTCACGTCACTTACAGAGTGTGCGGGATTGCGGAGAAAGTCGTGTAACACCTAGACCAGGGGTGCCGGCCCTGTAAAGGATATGCAACTTATTTTATTTTATTTACTACAAGGGAAATAATTGCATCTAGGTTGAAGTCATATTGCTTTAGTAATCAAGGGAAACAATTATAGATTTCACTATATTTGTATTGACAGCTACTTTGCAAGAGAAGTATATGTTTATTCCTGTAACAATTTTATTCATATTCTGGACAGTATAAATTTAATGTTACCATCATAAAATCTATATACAGTTTTGAATATTATTTAAAATTTTAGGCACCAAGTTTTTGTATAATAATTAATATTTAGTAAATTATTTATTTCTGTATCTGCTAGGCCACGTCTGTTTAAACATTAATTACGTGTAGACTGGTTTCTCTTCACAACGTACAACATCAGACTCCATTTACTTCATGTCTCGTGTACGTGTACATAACCTTCTACTCGAAATCATGGCACTCTACAACTACACCTGACCTGCCGTTTTATTCACCAGACCTGGAGTGGAACATTACACGAATTGTTGGGAAACAACTTGGTGGCAATGACCATCGGCCAGTCTTTCTAACTGTAGAAAATGAGTTTGTAAGTGAAAGCAGCACCCTCTCGAGGTGGAACTACAAGAAAGCAGACTGGGCAATGTACAAGCATCGCACCAGCATACTGGTTAAAAACCTGAACACTGAGAAGGACATAAATAAAGTAGTTGAAGAGTTTGGGAAATGCATACTACAGGCAGCACGAGAAACAATACCAAGAGGAGCCCGTAAACATTATAAACCCTACTGGAATAGTGAACTGGAACAGTTGCATAATGATGTGGATGTATGTAGAAAACAAGCAGAGACCAATCCCAGCCAAGAGCACCACAATAAATATCAGCACGCAAAAGCCAAATTTCAAAGGGCCCAACTGCAGGCTAGACGGAAAAGCTGGCAGGAGAAAACAGAGTCACTGAACTTTGAAAGAGACACAAGGAAGTTATGGAGGCTAATAAAACAGCTTAACGATGAGGGCACAGGGAGAAACTCAAAAAATTGCGCTACATAAAGACGGAAACATTTTAACAAGAAAGCCAGCAGCTGACCATTTTGCGGACTCATTCGCACAAGATAACAATATTGAAATTAGTCCAGAGAAACAACAGGAGATTCGAGAGAAATGGCAAAATACAGGACAGAAGAAAATTGTACATGAGGTTATGGAGACACCTATCACATTCAGTGAACTGGAGCTAGCCATATCAAAACTGAAAATGAGAAAATCACCAGGAGCTGATGGTATCTCCAATGAAATGATCAGGAACCTAGGAACAGAGGCCAAAGCAAAGTTGCTACAGATCTTTAATAATACATGGACCTTAGGCAGTGTTCCACAAGTCTGGAGAGAAGCAATCATGATACCCCTCCTAAAATCTGGGAAAGACAGTTCCATTGCCTCCAGCTACAGACCCATTAGCCTCACCAGTTGTCTCTGCAAAACAATGGAACGCGTCATCAATCACAGACTACAGTGGTACATTGAAAGTGAAGACATCCTTGTGCCACAACAGGCTGCCTTTAGACAGTGCTACTCTACGGAAGATCAGACAACCTACCTCTCTCAAGAAGTTGAGGATGCATTCCAAGAGAAGAAGCTGGTACTTGCGGCTTGGATAGATCTGAAGAAAGCCTTTGACAAAGTCTGGAAAGAGGGTCTGATGAAGAAACTGAGAAACTGTAAAGTCAATGGAAGAATGTACAAATGGGTAAAAGCATACTTGCACAACAGAAGAGCCCGAGTACAGATAGACGGTCTCAAGAGCAAGAAAGTTCTATTGCGTCACGGTGTTCCCCAGGGCGGAGTCCTGTCCCCAACACTTTTTCTAATCTTCATCAATGATCTTGTTGCTAATCTACCCGACGGAATTAAAGCGGCAATGTACGCTGATGACCTGGTTTTGTGGAGCGCAAATGAACATGCATCAGTGGCCACCATATTGCTACAGAGAGCTGTAGATACATTTGTTGCATGGGCGGATAGATGGTGTATCAGCATAAACACTGACAAGTGCAGCACCACTCTATTTACCCTTTCTCCGAAACAAAAGGCGGGGAGCATTCAGATAAATGGAACACCCCTAAGAGAAGATAAGGAACCAACATACCTTGGTGTAACATTCGACGACAGGCTGACATGGAGAAAACACATCAAAAAAGCAGTAGCAAAAGCCAGAAGGAAAATTGCCATCCTGAGAAAGCTAACTGGAACCACGTGGGGAGCCAGTGGGAAAATACTTAGCAAAGTTTACCAACAGAGCATACGACCACACTTGGAATACGGGTCAACTGCGTGGTGTTCAGCATCAAAAACTACACTGCAGGAGCTGGACAAGGTGCAAAATCAATATCTTAGAGTCATCACAGGAGGGATGAGATCAACCCCTATAGTAGCAATGGAGAAAATGGGGAGGACACAAGCTTTAAGAGAACGCAGAGATACAAAAACACTAATACAAGCAGAAAAGTTTCTCAGCTTGCCAGGCCACCCTATGAAGAACCGATTTGAAAACTTAGCTGTGGGGCGGTTGAAAAGAAGTAGTTTCATCCACCAGGCCAAACAACTCTGCAGAGAATCCATCGATCTTCCCACAGTTGGTATCCCCCTGACAACTATTCCAGAGCGAACCCCGTGGAAAGATGAGCATAGAATATCGCTACAAATCCAGTCAAAAGTGAGAGGAATATTGGACAAGGAAGAACAGAACAGTGTACAGCGCAGAACAGCCACTCTCAGCTTCCTTGATGATGAATATCCCACAGGACCTCTGGATCCGAGTCTACACAGATGGGTCAGCACAAAATGCTGTTCGAAATGGAGGAGCGGGTGTGTACATAGAATACCCAAATAATACTAGAGACACGGCCAGAATTCCAACAGGAAAGTACTGCCATAACTATGATGCTGAAATTGAGGCAATCAAGATAGCCACAGAGAAATTACAAAATACCAGCCATGGTACACAACCTGCAGTGATATTGACAGATGCAAAATCCGTAATAGAGGCGCTCCTGTCTGGGAAATTGCCAGTTCTGATGACACTACTTTCTGAACTTAGCAGTCAGCGTAAGATCACCATACAGTGGATACCATCCCACTGTGGAGTCCCCGGAAACGACAGAGCTGATCGATTGGCTAAGGAAGGAGCAAAAGAAGAACAACCTGATGTGCCTATTACATACCACCAAAAGAAAAGAATGATCAAATCAATCAGAAAGCCTCCAAACCTTACTCAAGACGACTACCACGTTATGGACAGATCAGAACAGGTCATTCTTCTGCGCCTCAGAACAGGACACAATAGATTACGCAACCACTTGTATACAAAATTCAAGATTGGTGACTCAGCCATGTGCACATGTGGTTTGGCGTCGCAGACAGCAGAGCACATACTCCAGGATTGCCCAAACTACAACATATCCAGGCGAACCTTCTGGCCTAGAGAGACAACAGTGGAAGATAAACTCTATGGACCGCTGAATGAACTAAAAAAGACTGTTAGATTCATACAAGAGACGACATTGCAGTTGTAGACATGTTTCAAGCGAACGAAAGAAGAAGAAGAAGAAGTGTACGTGTACGTTACTCTGGTTTCTCTTCACAAACGAACAAATCTTTCGCCTTTTAGATTTTTCATTGTGGTGTTATTTCCGGAACTTCATCAACAGCAGACATGGCAGCTTTCGACAACATGGAATCTGTGGACATCGACCGCTTTCTCGGGGGGACACCGCTTCATAAAAAAGGTACGTTGGTTCTCACTATTACCAGACCTGGCGCGGCGGCCAAAGGCACGCTTCATTTAATTGCCAGCACATTGCTCGGCCCATGCGGGGTGCCTGCTGGCGGAGTAGCAGACATCTACAGATATGAGACACCCACGCGGTGGTTTGTAAATCTGACCCAAGCTGCCCATGTGGCAGTTTACAAAGGCCTGCATGGCAAAAAGATAAAACTGCCGACCGAGGGACTCGAAGTGTCGATTGAACACTTTGAAAAGGAATGAGAACGGGTGACGATCCATTGGCTCCCCAACACGATTCCTCCAGAGGGAGTCAAGTTCATCGTAAAACAGACAATGGGTGACGAAAATGCGGAAGTATTCCGCATCAAGTACGGTGGCGGAAAATGGGGAGTTCTTTGTACCCCAAAAAAAACCAATACCTCATTACGCCAAGATTACAGCTCCTGGGAAAATCGCAGGAGACCACCGTATTATGTTCACAATAGTGGGTCGTCGCACCGAATCCCCTACATGTGGCCTGGACTCACACTGGGCCAACAAATGCCCGAGCCGGACGCAAAAAGAAAGACAATATAAATATCACACAACCAAATGAAAGATCACAAGAAGATGTCCCCTCACTCGGGGGAAAACCTCAAACAATTTCGAACAACAAAAAACAAGATGTCGCCGAGACAGCCGGCCCAAAAGAAGCCACGAGGCCAGACGAGGACAACGCCACCCAAGATGACGCCGAGGTAGCTGGTGGACCGGTGACCACGGAAACAGACACAGACACTCAAGCAAAAACAATTTCACAAGAAACCAACGACGAAGGATTCAAAACCGTCCACTACGGCAGAAAAAGACAGTGGTCAGAGAGGAGAAATTCCTCAGGCAACAACGACATGAGAGAAGAGGAAGGAAGACTTTCCCCTTCTCCTTCTAAACCATGCAAGAAATCTGCTACAAAGCAGGATGAAAACAGCGACAACGAAGGACCACTTTTTATAAACACTGACGAAGACACCGACGAAGAACACAAGGAAAACGAAAACTACAAACATACCATCAAACCCGAAGACGCAACCCAGAATTAAATTACTACAGGAAAGATAAAGGTAATCAATTAATTTAACCACCATGTTGTTTAATTTTATTTTAAAAATGGCAGACAACTTATGTTTAATTAGTTTGAATATTCGTGGTATGAAAATGAAATTACAACATATAGTCACACTCATACACAAACACAAACCCGATTTTCTTTTATTACAAGAAACTAACATCAAAACAGACTTTGAAGCAGCAGAATTAGTGACACGGCTAGGATTAAGAAACTCGTGTTTCAGTTTGGCGAAACATAACGTAGGGTCAGGGACAGCCATTCTCCAAATTTCCGACACGTGGACTATTTTTAGAACACACACAGACGCACAAGGTAGAATTTCCACAGTTCAAGTTAAAAACGACACACACTCATTTGTCATTGTGAACATACACGCACCACCTAACTACAATTATCAACCTCTATTTTATGAAAATTTAGACGACTTACTAACACAGACATACAGGGGACAAAATATTGTTCTTGCCGGCGATTACAATTGTGTTCTTGAAGATTTAGACGTGGTAGGTGGGGAGGTGGGAAAACAGCGGAGGAGAGCCGGCAGGGACAGCTTACATCACCATGAGACACTACGAAATATAATCGATACACACAACCTCACAGACGCATTCAGGCATACACACCCCGACAGTAGAGAAACGACATACACAAACACAACACACAACAGATCATCTAGATTAGACCGGATTTATACGCCCGCAACACATCACATCATACAAACCAAACACCTACGGGAAACATTAGATTACACAGACCACAAAGCAATACTAGTACACATCAGCACAAACACGCAGCCAAACAAAAGGTCACCTCACTGGAAGTTCAATCATTTATTATTGGAACACACAGAATATGTAAAATATATGACACAGCTCATACAAACGTACACAGACAATATACCGACTGAGAACATCACACAATACTGGGACTTATTGAAAACACCATACGAAGCGAACACAACATCTAGCAACCATGATCCACAAAGACAGACTAAGACAGGCGCGCATCATACAGACAGCCATACGACTAACAAAACAAACAGACAGAGATGCACATCACTTACACACATTAGAAGCACAACTAGAAGAACACCAACAACACAGATATCTTGGTGCTCTTCTCAGAACAAAACTCAACACAATTACACAAGAGACAGCTACGAGGCAATATTTAGCAATAGAACAGAACGTACAACGTAACAGACAAATAAGCAAAATATCAGACATGCAAGGAAACATGCAGACAGAAACACCACACATAGAGACTGCTTTCCAACAACACTACACACAACTATTCACAGCAGACAGTCGACACACAGATACAAGACAACTTCTTACAGTACACAAAGAAATTATCTGACATAGACAAAGACACACTGGACACAGAACTGACACTGACAGACATAACACAGGCACTAAGAACACTAAACAAAGACATAACTCCAGGACCAGACGGTTTGACAGTAGAATTCTACCAACACTTCTTTCCTATTCTAGGCAATCTTCTCCTCAAAGTCTATCAGGAAACCTTTGACAAAAAAAATCTTCCGGACAGCTGCAACATGTCTTACATTACACTCATATGCAAGGATAAAACTGACAAAACACAACTGAAGAACTACAGACCAATTTCCTTACTCAACACAGACTACAAGATACTCGCCAAATCACTCACCAACAAACTTAAACCCTTCATGCCAACACTAATACACCCAGACCAACAGTGCAGTGTCAAAGACAGAAATATACACAACCACACACACCTCATTAGAGACATTATTAACTATACACATGGAAAAGACTGTCCATCCTCCATCTTATCCTTGGATCAAGAGAAGGCCTTCGACAGAATTTCCCACACTTACCTGCATAGGACACTAGAGCACTGTAACATAGGAGAGTACTACAGGCAGTGGATACAGATCTTGTACAAAAATCCTGAGAGCAGAGTGTTGGTGAACCATTCACTGACAGCTAGCTTCAGGCTCACGAGATCTGTAAGACAAGGATGTCCCTTATCACCACTCCTGTATGTGCTCACCCTAGAACCTTTATTAGAGAAGATAAGGCAAGACACTAGTATTAAAGGAACCTTCCTGCATGGGATAGGAGAGCAGAAGCTCATCGCCTTAAAGGCCCCCCCGAAAAAAAAGGTTTTTTTTTAAACAACCTTTGCCTTCCCTGCCATAACTATGATGCTGAAATTGAGGCAATCAAGATAGCCCAGAGAAATTACAAAATACCAGCCATGGTACACAACCTGCAGTGATATTGACAGATGCAAAATCCGTAATAGAGGCGCTCCTGTCTGGGAAATTGCCAGTTCTGATGGACACTACTTTCTGAACTTAGCAGTCAGCGTAAGATCACCATACAGTGGATACCATCCCACTGCGGAGTCCCCGGAAACGACAGAGCTGATCGATTGGCTAAGGAAGGAGCAAAAGAAGAACAACCTGATGTGCCTATTACATACCACCAAAAGAAAAGAATGATCAAATCAATAAGAAAGCCTCCAAACCTTACTCAAGACGACTACCACGTTATGGACAGATCAGAACAGGTCATTCTTCTGCGCCTCAGAACAGGACACAATAGATTACGCAACCACTTGTATACAAAATTCAAGATTGGTGACTCAGCCATGCGCACATGTGGTTTGGCGTCGCAGACAGCAGAGCACATACTCCAGGATTGCCCAAACTACAACATATCCAGGCGAACCTTCTGGCCTAGAGAGACAACAGTGGAAGATAAACTCTATGGACCGCTGAATGAACTAAAAAAGACTGTTAGATTCATACAAGAGACGACATTGCAGTTGTAGACATGTTTTCAAGCGAACGAAAGAAGAAGAAGAAGAAGTGTACGTGTACGTTACTCTGGTTTCTCTTCACAAACGAACAAATCTTTCGCCTTTTAGATTTTTCATTGTGGTGTTATTTCCGGAACTTCATCAACAGCAGACATGGCAGCTTTCGACAACATGGAATCTGTGGACATCGACCGCTTTCTCGGGGGGACACCGCTTCATAAAAAAGGTACGTTGGTTCTCACTATTACCGGACCTGGCGCGGCGGCCAAAGGCACGCCCCATTTAATTGCCAGCACGTTGCTCGGCCCATGCGGGGTGCCTGCTGGCGGAGTAGCAGACATCTACAGATATGAGACACCCACGCGGTGGTTTGTAAATCTGACCCAAGCTGCCCATGTGGCAGTTTACAAAGGCCTGCATGGCAAAAAGATAAAACTGCCGACCGAGGGACTCGAAGTGTCGATTGAACACTTTGAAAAGGAACGAGAACGGGTGACGATCCATTGGCTCCCCAACACGATTCCTCCAGAGGGAGTCAAGTTCATCGTAAAACAGACAATGGGTGACGAAAATGCGGAAGTATTCCGCATCAAGTACGGTGGCGGAAAATGGGGAGTTCTTTGTACCCCAAAAAAACCAATACCTCATTACGCCAAGATTACAGCTCCTGGGAAAATCGCAGGAGACCACCGTATTATGTTCACAATAGTGGGTCGTCGCACCGAATGCCCTACATGTGGCCTGGACTCACACTGGGCCAACAAATGCCCGAGCCGGAGGCAAAAGAAAGACAATATAAATATCACACAACCAACTGAAAGATCACAAGAAGATTTCCCCTCACTCGGGGGAAAACCTCAAACAATTTCGAACAACAAAAAACAAGATGTCGCCGAGACAGCCGGCCCAAAAGAAGCCACGAGGCCAGACGAGGACAACGCCACCCAAGATGACGCCGAGGTAGCTGGTGGACCGGTGACCACGGAAACAGACGCAGACACTCAAGCAAAAACAATTTCACAAGAAACCAACGACGAAGGATTCAAAACCGTCCACTACGGCAGAAAAAGACAGTGGGCAGAGAGGAGAAATTCCTCAGGCAACAACGACATGAGAGAAGAGGAAGGAAGACTTTCCCCTTCTCCTTCTAAACCATGCAAGAAACCTGCTACAAAGCAGGATGAAAACAGCGACAACGAAGGACCACTTTTTATAAACACTGACGAAGACACCGACGAAGAACACGAGGAAAACGAAAACTACAAACATACCATCAAACCCGAAGACGCAACCCAGAATTAAATTACTACAGGAAAGATAAAGGTAATCACTTAATTTAACCACCATGTTGTTTAATTTTATTTTAAAAATGGCAGACAACTTATGTTTAATTAGTTTGAATATTCGTGGTATGAAAATGAAATTACAACATATAGTCACACTCATACACAAACACAAACCCGATTTTCTTTTATTACAAGAAACTAACATCAAAACAGACTTTGAAGCAGCAGAATTAGTGACACGGCTAGGATTAAGAAACTCGTGTTTCAGTTTGGCGAAACATAACGTAGGGTCAGGGACAGCCATTCTCCAAATTTCCGACACGTGGACTATTTTTAGAACACACACAGACGCACAAGGTAGAATTTCCACAGTTCAAGTTAAAAACGACACACACTCATTTGTCATTGTGAACATACACGCACCACCTAACTACAATTATCAACCTCTATTTTATGAAAATTTAGACGACTTACTAACACAGACATACAGGGGACAAAATATTGTTCTTGCCGGCGATTACAATTGTGTTCTTGAAGATTTAGACGTGGTAGGTGGGGAGGTGAGGAAAACAGCTGAGGAGAGCCGGCAGGGACAGCTTACATCAACTTGACACACTACGAAATATAATCGATACACACAACCTCACAGACGCATTCAGGCATACACACCCCGACAGTAGAGAAACGACATACACAAACAAAACACACAACAGATCATCTAGATTAGACCGGATTTACACGCCCGCAACACATCACATCATACAAACCAAACACCTACGGGAAACATTAGATTACACAGACCACAAAGCAATACTAGTACACATCAGCACAAACACGCAGCCAAACAAAAGGTCACCTCACTGGAAGTTCAATAATTTATTATTGGAACACTCAGAATATGTAAAATATATGACACAGCTCATACACACGTACACAGACAATATACCGACTGAGAACATCACACAATACTGGGACTTATTGAAAAACACCATACGAAGCAGAACACAACATCTAGCAACCATGATCCACAAAGACAGACTAAGACAGGAGCGCATCATACAGACAGCCATACGACTAACAAAACAAACAGACAGAGATGCACATCACTTACACACATTAGAAGCACAACTAGAAGAACACCAACAACACAGATATCTGGGTGCTCTTCTCAGAACAAAACTCAACACAATTACACAAGAGTCAGCTACGAGGCAATATTTAGCAATAGAACAGAACGTACAACGTAACAGACAAATAAGCAAAATATCAGACATGCAAGGAAACATGCAGACAGAAACACCACACATAGAGACTGCTTTCCAACAACACTACACACAACTATTCACAGCAGAGACAGTCGACACACAGATACAAGACAACTTCTTACAGTACACAAAGAAATTATCTGACACAGACAAAGACACACTGGACACAGAACTGACACTGACAGACATAACACAGGCACTAAGCACACTAAACAAAGACAAAACTCCAGGACCAGACGGTTTGACAGTAGAATTCTACCAACACTTCTTTCCTATTCTAGGCAATCTTCTCCTCAAAGTCTATCAGGAAGCCTTTGACAAAAAAAATCTTCCGGACAGCTGCAACATGTCTTACATTACACTCATATGCAAGGATAAAACTGACAAAACACAACTGAAGAACTACAGACCAATTTCCTTACTCAACACAGACTACAAGATACTCGCCAAATCACTCACCAACAAACTTAAACCTTTCATGCCAACACTAATACACCCAGACCAACAGTGCAGTGTCAAAGACAGAAATATACACAACCACACACACCTCATTAGAGACATTATTAACTACACACATGGAAAAGACTGTCCATCCTCCATCTTATCCTTGGATCAAGAGAAGGCCTTCGACAGAATTTCCCACACTTACCTACATAGGACACTAGAACACTGTAACATAGGAGAGTACTACAGGCAGTGGATACAGATCTTGTACAAAAATCCTGAGAGCAGAGTGTTGGTGAACCATTCACTGACAGCTAGCTTCAGGCTCACGAGATCTGTAAGACAAGGATGTCCCTTATCACCACTCCTGTATGTGCTCACTCTAGAACCTTTATTAGAGAAGATAAGGCAAGACACTAGTATTAAAGGAACCTTCCTGCATGGGATAGGAGAGCAGAAGCTCATCGCCTATGCAGATGACACTGCCTTCTTTCCCACCAGCAACACATCAATAAGGAATATACTCCACACCTTTACTCATTTTGGAAAAGGCAGTGGAGCCAAAATTAATGTACAGAAATCACAGATAATGGGCCTGGGAAAGTGGAAACAAAAGGCTGTTTTCCCTCCAGATCTGAAACACATAGACACCATGAAGCTGTATGGGATCACATTTCCATGCGATCCCACAGAAACACACAGACAGACATGGCACGCACTGACCGAACAGATCACAGACATGTTACACAGGTATAGGTACAAGACATCCACAATATTTGGTAGAAGCACAATAGTCAACACATACATATTACCCAAAATAATATATTTAGCGACAGTACTGGACCCTCCTAAACAGACCGTCACAAACATAAACAAACAAATCAGACGCTTCATCTTCACCAACACGATACACAGCATTAAACACAAAACTCTCATACAAGACAGGAAACAAGGCGGGATTTCACTACAGGACATCCAGACAAAAATACTGTCACTTAGAATCAGTCACATAGGTAAAATCATCAGACACCCAGAACAGAACAGACTAGCACTATACTACATAGGCCACAACATCAAACATCTCACACCTCTTAACAATGCAACTGCACACTACCAGGGAAGACTGCCAACATTCTATCAGACATGCATGCAGGCAATAAAAGGACATGAACAGTTAATACAGCAAACAACACACACAACATACAAACATTTAGTTAGAGAACAAGCACCATCACTAAGACTTAGGATTAAAAGAGGACACAAATACTTCATGACTGACTTCACATGCACCTTTTCAAACCTACACAACAAACACATAACACCAAAAGCTAGGGAGATCACATATAGACTGTTATACAGTATGACCCCCACAACACAGGTAGAAGCATACATATCCAAACAATGTCAATTATGTAGAAACAACACACAAGAGACAGAGGAACACATTTATTATACATGTCCAACAATTACTGCCACACGCGCAACACTCAAACACCTCATACAAACACACACAGGCAAACAAACCGACATATATAAAGCAATTTTTCTCAATACTATACCAATGACATCTAAGGACATACATACAAAACTACTTGTAGCACTTTCTTACTACAGACAACTTATATGGACCTGCAGAAATTTTGCCAGATACAAACACCACACATATAACACACATTTAATTTCCTTTATGTACACACACAAGATATCACAACTATTTCCAGAGTAAATCATATGTACTCTTTCTTACTTTATTACAATTTTGGCATACATGAGCGCAAGACAGAAAGTAGAAACTGCGAGTGAATGATTAAAAAAGCTCACATATGGTCAAAAGACCAATGGAAAATCCCTTATGTAAAGAATAGTAGAAGTATAAATGCTTGTTTTATTTGTTTCAAAATGATGGTTTCACCCTTATAGACAAGGGGGAAAAGAAAAAAGGAGAAAAGAAAATTTAACTCCTCCCATTCCAATGTACTATTTATGAAATGTTTGCTTTAAATGAACTTGTTGTGCTAAACTACCGCCACAACTAAGATTATCATTTTAGTAAATAAAATCACATATCTATTATACTATTATTATTATTATTATTATTTTATTATTATTAGTATTATTATTACTATCATTAACATTATTATTTTTTAATATCATTACCCTACCCTTTTATCCTTAGTATCATTAATTAAATAAGTATTAATGATATCACCTTTATTATTTTACAACTTCATCCCCCACGTCCCCACCCCCCCTTTTTTGTTTAAGGTTTGTTGCTTTTGCTACTACCCCCACTATTGTGTTTCAAACATTTGCCCTGCCTGTACCATCATTAGAGTGGTCATAGGGATTTTGGTGCAGTGAAACCAATTGGTGAGAGGGTAGAGAGGAAACAACATGTAAAGACTTTCCCCTATCCTTGTAGTCAATACTTACCTTATCATCCTTAGTATCTTTGATTTTATAAGTATTATTGATATCATCACTAATTATTTTACAACTTCATCTCCCCTGCGCCCCCTGTTGCCTTTGGTTTGTTACCCTTGCTGCTACCCCAACTGGTTGGTTCATACATTTGTCCTGCCTGTACCATCATTACCCTTTTATTTGTATTCAGTATTTACCGTATTATCCTTAGTATCATTAATGTTATAAGTATTAGTGATATCATCATTGTTATTCTACAACTTCATCTCCACTAGCATGAGGCTTGGGTGGGGTGAAACCAGTTGAGGAGAGTGTAGAGAATGAGAAAATAATGTAAAGACTTCCGCCTTTCCTTGTATTCAGTATTTACCTTATTATCCTTATTATCATCTTTATTAATTTACAACTTCACCCTCCCCCCTAGTGCCCCCTTTGCTTATGGTTTTGTTGCCTTTGCTACCACCCCCACTGGTCAGTTCAAACAATTGTCCTGCCTGTATCATCATTAAGGGTGGTCAGAGGGCATTGGAGTGGAAGCGATTGGTGGGAGTGTGGCAAAGTAAACAAAAATGTAAAGATTTCCCTTTCTCTTAGTCACCCCCTTTGAATCATGTGAGTGAGTGTTAAATGAATGAATGAATACAAAAACACATATGGTTATCAAACCAATAATACTGTAAAAACTTATGCAAATACAAATGTTTGGTTAAATTTGTATTAAAAAAAGAAAGAGAGAGCAAAGAGGGAAATATGAATGAACCCCTACATTTAGGGAAAAAACAAGGAGGAAAATATAACCCACTCCTTTACTCCAAGCATTATTAAAAACTGCAGTTTGCATGTGTATGTACCTGCTAGGCTATGTTTAACACCATTACAAAGAAAATCCTCCTAGCAAATGGAATCACATATTGTAAAAATGTTTATCATTTTCATAACTATTATTACCATTTGTCTTACCAACAGTTCAGATGAGACCAAATTGAACAGCTACGTTCTTGAAAAAGTCAACAGCTTCACATACCTAGGAAGCAAAATGACATCCACAGGGGACTCAACACCAGAAATATCATCTAGAATCGCACTGGCATCTAGTGCCTTCAATAAACTGTCAAACATCTGGAAGTCAAAGACACTCAGCAAACACACAAAACTTAAAATCTTCAACTCTTGTGTGATTCCAGTGTTAACGTATGGATGTGAAAGTTGGAAATCAACGGTAGCTTTAGATAAAAAATTAGACAATTTTGAGATCAAATGTCTTAGAAGACTTCTAAACATCCACTGGACAGACTTCAGAACCAATTCGCAAATAAGACAAGAGACTAAGCAAGATACAGTATCCAATTTCATAAGAAGACGCCGTTGGAACTACATCGGCCATGTACTCAGAATGGACAAGACAAGACTCCCCTACCAAGCCCTCATATGGTCACCGGTAGGGAAAAGAAAACGGGGAAGACCAAGAGAGACCCTGCGTAGAACCATCATTAGAGAAGGCTCATTCAATGGCCAAGTAAATATCCAAGATCTACAACAGATAGCAGCGAACCGCCAGGCATGGAGAGACAGGACTTCTGCCCTATGCGCCGCCTTAGGCTCAAGAGGAAAGACTAACTAACTAACTAACTAATTACCATTGCTGGTTTTTTATAATTGCTGTTATTACCCTCAGTATGTCTCCTCCTGTCATTATTATTATTATCATCATTAGTAATAAACCAAAACCCCTTTCCAATGCGCCCCCTCCCCTTGCTCATGGTTTGTTGCTGCCTTTGCTGATACCCACACCGGTTTGGTTCAAATATTTATCCTGCCTTTACCATCATTGCCCAGAGAGGGGGGTAGTGGCATTGGTGGAGTGGAACCAAATTGGTGAAAGGGTGGCAAGGGAAACAAAATGTAAATATTGTAAAAATTTGTGCTAATACTGATGCTTGTTTACTTTCTACAATAAGTTTTAAAAAAAAAGAAGGAAGGGAAAAAATGAATAAACCCTTACAAATAAGACCAAAAGAAAAAAAAGATAAACAAGGAGAAAAAGATAACCAACTCCTTTTACTTCTGCTATTATTGAACATTGCATGTTGCAAGTATATGTAAAAATAAAAAAAAAATAATAAAAAAAAATAAGCAAGGAGAAAAAAAAGATAACCAACTCCTTTTTACACCTACTATATATATAAACAGTGCAGGATGCAATTGTTATTGTATGCACCAGCCATATTTTAACACCATTTCTAAGAAAATCATTTTAGCAAATGGAATCACATGTTTGGAAAATGTGACCATTATCAACACAAATCCTACCATTGTGTTTATTAATATTAGCATTGCTGTCATCACCCTTAGTAGTTTTTATTCCTTGTCATTATTATTATAAGATGTATTTCATGTAAACACCATTCCTAAGGTAATCAATTTAGCACATAAAATCACATGTTAAAACTATTATTAATATTATTATTATTTATTATCATTGAGTCTATCACTAGTCTCAGCACTGTTATTCCTTGTCACTATGATATTTATTTATGTATTTGGTTGTTACTTTGCATTATTATCTATTAATATATATGGCTTTGTAAACGCGTATACTATCACATCCCCCTTTTCCACCCTTTTGATACTGTGATTGTTGTCTCTGCTGCCACCCTCACCGTTTTGTTTCAGTTCTGCACGCCGCCATGTTTATCATCACCGAGGGTGATGGTACTTGGTAGGAGTTTTGGAGCTGACAGGAGAGCGGGGCGGCAGGGGAAATAATAACAGCCCGCTACCATCACGCTTTTGATTTAAAATATTTCCTTACAACAATGTCAATGGAGAAATGTTTAAATGTATAAAATATTTGTAATATTTGCGCATATGTCACCTACACGCCCACATGCAACGCTCTGTAAAAACACGCACACAAATACTGAACACACAGTACGCATGTAACAACACAA
Organism: Cepaea nemoralis; assembly: GCA_014155875.1. Classification (NCBI taxonomy): domain Eukaryota; kingdom Metazoa; phylum Mollusca; class Gastropoda; order Stylommatophora; family Helicidae; genus Cepaea; species Cepaea nemoralis. Next base: position 104,806 of record JACEFZ010013513.1, read on the forward strand.
ACAATACAAATGCAACTAACTACCCCTCCTGCATTGTAAACTAGGATACTCCTTGACAACCCCCCCCCCCCCCCCCCCCACCTTTTCGATACTGTTCGGTTTTGATGCTGCTGCTGCCTTCACCGGTCGGTTTCTAACAAGTTTTACTGCCCTTTTCCTCATTACCAAGTGGTGATGATGGTATTGGTGGGGTTGGAGCTGACAGGTGAAAGGGTGGCAGAGGGAAAAAATGGTATACTACCGTCCTTGTTGTTGTTTGTACTCGTTTTCCGTTACCCTTCATTTCAAATGTAAAAATGTTGAAATAAATGTTGTAAAAATTTGCGCATATGTCACCTACACTTCCACATGCAACGCTCTGTAACAACACGAACAATACAAATGCAAAGTTTTCTTTAACACTCAATAAAAGTTTAAAAAAAAAAAAAAGTGTACGTACCAAGACAGTGAAGAAGGCTTCCCGTGTAATTATTGACAAATATTACACCAAGCTGACCAGCGACTTCCACACAAACAAACGTGTATGTGAAGAGATCGCAATCATCCCTAGCAAGAAGCTGAGGAATAAGATTGCTGGATTCGTTACACATCTGATGAAGAGGATTCAGAAGGGACCAGTGAGGAATATTTCTATTAAGCTTCAGGAGGGAAGAGAGGGAGAGAAGAGACAACTATGTGCCCGAGGTTTCTGCTCTTGAAATGGACATTATTGAAATTGATCCAGATACCAAAGAGATGTTGAAGGCATTGGACTTTGACAAGCTTCCACACCTTCAGGTAAC
>JACEFZ010013514.1:0-82500 GCA_014155875.1 Cepaea nemoralis
AACCGGGGTTTTAAAACAGTTAATCAGGCCCGGGTTCACCCTACAAAATGTCCTTCCTATCGTTCCAAAAAAAAAAATGCACAAGTCCTTTGTAGTGTGTACCAGTTATTTGTTAATTGTTATGTACTTGATCCTCCTCGTGTCTATCTAGCCTCAATTTCTTTCTTTGTTCTATTACACAGATTATATCACACTAGGTAACATTATAATTTTTCTCATTTTTTACTACTGTCTGATGCTGTGGGGTGCTCGTAATCTCACCCCTCTTTGGTAAATCATCTTCCTTCTAGTTTTAGTTACTTTTTCTGTACGAACTTTATTGACTGTTCCACTGGTGTTCTTCCGATGGATTTAAACCCTTTTCCTAAAAACTTGTTGATTTCCTCGATCTGGTGGGGAACCTTTGAAAAACGCCTCATTCCCGGGATGGTACTACATTTGCCATAACGACATGTATTAATTTTAAAATTATTCTAACAGGGGAAGCTCTCCCACAAACACGCCCCTCATAATCCACGGTTTTTGTCAACTCTGTTTCCCCCAATCAGGGTTTTAGGGCAAACCCAAAATTTGGTCACGTGATTGGGTGACGTCCTCAGTTTATTTGCGCATATCATCCATTGTAAAGAATCGATTCCCCCTTCCCTTTAGTCACTGTAAAATTTTCATCACTTGTTTCGATCCCCAACAAACAAACGATTACGGTTATCCCAACAAAGTTTTTCTCACAAGCTGTCAGTAGCAATCTGCCCATCTGAGTGATGTCCAACTATATGACTTTTGGACTGTTTCTTCCGTGCTGAGTACTTCCTTTTTCCATCCGACTTGTTTATGACTTGTAAAAACGTGTATGATTCAGGCCTCACTTCCTCTTACACTCCCCCGTGATCTCCGGCTTCCATCTGTATTCAAATGTTGACAAACTGTCAAGGCGATGCCGGGACCTGTACCATCCACACCAATGTTCCAAATCCCTTAAAATTACACTGCAGCTACAAATATTGTCCGGGGGTTTTGACAAACCCATTGTTTTCTCTTAGTAAAAATAGTTGTCGCTGGCAGATTCCTTTTAAACAAAAGCCTCTATAATATCAAATGGTTAAACAACGGTTTTATTTTTGACATAGGGCCCCCTCCTAAAGAGTTTCATCTCACTCTTCTCCACCGTGAGTTTAATCCAATGATTCATTCTTCTTTTTCAGGATTGGGTGTCTTGACAAGAAATCCGCTCCAAAATTTTCCCTTCCCCGGTGTACTCTACTGTGAAAATTTTAAGGTTAAGGAACAACGACCACGCATCAACCGGCGTTGAGCTTCGAGAAGTAGCCAGGAAAATCAGGTTGATGTCCGACTGGCTGAACTTAACTCCATACAAAAATGGCTGAAAATTTTTTCACTGCCCTACGAGGGACAACACTCTTTTCTCTCTCGACGGTTGAATAATTCCTCTCCGCCCGTAGAAGTTTCTTACTTGCGTATGCCACAGGTTTCAAAAACCCAAGCTCGTCTTTTCCCTTTCCCGTAACAAAGCGGCTCCAATTCCAAACGCACTCGCATCTGTTCTCACACAAATTTTTTGGGAAAAGGGCAGGGAGCTGTAATACAGGTTTGCTGACCAAGGCCTCCTTTAACTGACTATAGGCATTCTCACATTCTGGTGTCCAAATGTTTGGTCCGGGGAAACCCTTTTTTCAAGGTTTCCGTAAACGGAGCTCCCGTTCAGTAAAATGGGGGATAAATTTGTGGTAGAACCCACACAACGAGAGAAAAGATCGCACATCCTTCTTCGTTTTTGGTCTAGGTGCATTTTGATTTTCTCCAGGTTCTTCTCTTCTGGAACAATGTGTCCTGGAGTGAGGGTGTGACCTAGAACCCAGAGTCTGGTAACCATCTGCACTTGGTTGGACGAGCAGTAAGCCCTGCTTCCTTGAGTCTATTAAAAACTCTCTCCAAGGATTGTAAGGTGGTCATCCAAGCTGTCACTGGAAATCAGAATATCATCCATGAATGAGATGATGGACGGATCCTGTAACGGATCTAGTAAAGACCTCATCATGCGTGGAAACACACTAGGTGCATTGCTGAGTCCAAAGGGCATGACCTGAATTCGTAGTGTCCACTGGGTGTACTGAAAGCTAACAGTGGTCGAATCCCCGGGTTTTGACGGTATCTGATATACCCCCGACTCAGATCCACCTTTGAAAAGTACCGACCCTTTATGGAGCCTAGCGAATAACTGAGTTGGATTCGGAAAAGGGTTCCACCTGAAATTTGTTGACTGTTCAGAAGTCGGTAGTCTATACACAACCGGTTTTCTCCACTTGGTTTGCGTAACAAACCTCCCCCCGCATTGTATGGGGATTGGATGGTGCAATCACGTCTCCCCCCGCAGTTTTTTTATTTCCTCCTCCAGGCCTTTCTTTAGAGAATGGCACTGGAAAACCTTTTGGCGAACGGGCTCCTGTGTGGTAAAAGTTCTCGAACTCAACCAACCTGTTCGTCCTGGTTTATCGTCAGTATCTCCTTATGAGACTTGAAAACCTGGTTACCCTTTTCCCTCCCCTGGGAGGTCAGATCAGGGTTCCTTGCCATCCCTATGGGTTTTCCCGGGTGTTCCAAGGGATATTCCCTGCCCTCGCTGGTTCCCACTTCTGTCTCCACTGCAACTCCCATTGCCATGAGTGAGCTCCCTTGTCTCCGGGTCTCTCTTCGTATTTCCGCAAGAGATTGATATGGAAATCTTCGACTTTCCCGGGATACGGATCTGATAGTTGATTCTGGATATCCCCCTTTCCACGGGAAATGGCCCTTGCCAACCTATCTCCAGTTTGTTTTTCCCGTTGGGAGTAGCAACAAGACTTTATCTCCCACCTCTGAGATCTTTCTTTAGACCTACGGTTGTAGTAAGCCGCATGTCTTTTCCGGCTTTTTTCAAGTTTTGATTTGCCAGAGTCCATCCCTTGTGGGGTTTTTCTTTCAGTTCCTCCACGTATTTATAGGATAAAATCACTTCTTCTGACGTCCCCTCTTCAGTCCAAATCCTCAACATGGCTTCCAACGGTCCTTTGATTGGACGACCAAACAGCAACGTAGCGGGGGGTAGTCCTGTTGGCCATGAGGAACCCCGATAGGCAAAGAGTGCTGCTGGGATATATTCATCCCACCCATCAGGTTTTTCCGCGCTAAATTTCCCGAGCATTGTCATCAACGTGCCGTTGAAACGCTCTACTTGTCCATTGGCTTGAGGGGGGTAAGGGCTGGTATGTATGTGGTTAGAGTGAAACACCCTAAAAACCTCCCCATGAGTTTTCCCAAAACTGAGATCCATTGTCCGTCAGAAATTTTATCCGAAAGCCTAATCGGTAAAGGCCTCCATCAGTGCGTCCGCCACCTTTCGAGTCAATCGTGGTCAACGGGATGCCTCACCCCACATTTTAAGCAATCCACCATTGTGAGTATATACTGTTCCTCTTCCTAGTCCTGGGGAAATGGACCCACGATATCGAGGCACCCTCTCGAAAGGAGAGTTCTGATGGGCATCTCACCCAACACCACCGGTGCTGTCCATGTTTCGGTGCCCCCTCTGGGACTCAGGGCATGACTTCACATACCGACGCACATCATCTGTCATTCCCGGCCAAAGTATGGCAGGAAATCCGCTGCATGGTGGCGGCAAACCCATGGGTCACTAAAGGAGATGGTTGCCCCATATGAAGTCTGGGACCGGTGAGCTTTCGGGACGACCAACTGACCGATGGTTGTCTCCCCTTCCTGCTCTCCTGTAGAGTTCCTATTCTTCATGTAGTATGCCCCCGCCCCTGGTGGATCACCCTTTTCTGCAGCTTTTTGTGCAAGGACGTAAGTATCATCCTCATTTGGGGCATTCGTACTCCCCCGGATTGGGGTTTGTCACAATTTCGTCTGCCTCTTCCGTTTTGCTGAGAGCGAGTCTGATTGCTCCCATATGGATTGGCTCCCTGGGCATTCCCCGAAAGACATACCGGCAACCTAGGATGACTGGGAAAATGGGATCGGGCAATACAGCGGCCTTTATGGTGCCGGTGACGTACCCTTACCCAATCTCCACATTAGCAATAGGGAACTTTATGACTACAGCACTCTTCTGTGCAGGCTGTATATCCAATTCTCACCTGTGAAATTTTTCTGGATGACCAATCCGCAGAAATCACGGCCTCCCCTCCAGTCCTGTGTCGTATAAACACTCCACTTGACGACCGTTAACCTCTACCCCAAATTTCCCCTACGTGGTTTTTCCTGGTCTGGAGTCTCTTCCTCGGTCTCGACCTGTTCGGTGGGCTCCACCTTAGGTTTCCCGGGACACGACGAATTTAGTGTCTCCTAAATCTCCCCCGCAGTCAATAGCATTGTGCGTGTTTGACTTGCATTGGTTGCACCATTTCCCCGTCCTAGAGTTTCTATTGTCGGACTTGAGTGAGCTCTCCTGGTGGCGAGCTTCCTTGTTGACCTTGGGATTTTCCGTGACAACCTCCTTGGAAGTCACTTTACATGCTGCGAAGTGAGGGTTTTTAGCCTTCGATTTGCAGTCCCTCGTATTGTGAGAGGGTGACTTACAAATTGAAACACCACTTCTCCGACCACGGTCGTTTAGGTGTAGAGCTTGAAGTGCTCTTGCTTCCCTCCTTCTTCTTCTCTGAACTATCCTCTGATTTTTGCACATAAGGTTCCCACTTTTTGGTTCCTGAGTTTTTGGCTTTCTTCTTGTCATGTTTCTCTTGACTTTTGGTGTTGGTGGAAAGGTTTTCCCCTGCCTCCCCATGTACCTCGACGAACCGTTCTGCTAATTTAGTCACGAGGTCATACGTTCCGCTCCTTGTTTCTCCCAGGAACGTCCTGAGAGGTTTAGACATTTGCTTCTTCAGCTGGTCGACCACCATGAGCTCTTCCAGACTCTCATAGTCATGTGCGAACCCAGCCAATCCATCCACTTATGGAGATAAGATTTAAGACGCAAACTGTAGGCGGCAACAACTCTCCTGGTTCTCGTTTCGCTGCTCGAAATTTTTTTCCGGTAGGTATGTGACGTAACCTCGAATCGTTTCAGCAGAGCCGTCTTTAACTCGTCATAATTGTTTCTCATGTCTTGGTGGCAGGCGAGAATAAACCTCGTATCCGGTCCCGCGTAAACCCTGGGATAGCTTAAGATTCCATTTGTTACGCTCCAGACCCATAGCAACAGACATAGCCTCGAAGCGTTGAAGGTACTGGTCAATCTTCTCTTTGTCCTCCTCGTAGACCGCTAAAGGAAACTTCATAGCATGGTACCCATGTCCACCTACTGGTGTTGAGCCTGGGATGGAGGAACCTCCAACTGCTCCCTCAGTTTCTCCATTAGATTGACTCTTCAACTCGAGTTCCCTCATCCGGTACTCGTGCTCCCTTTTCTGTGCTTCCTGTTTAGCTTTCCTAGCTGCTTGCTCAGCTTCCAATTTCCTAGCTGCTTGCTCAGCTTCAAATTTCTTAGCTGCTTGCTCAGCTTCCAATTTCTTAACTGCTTGCTCAGCTTCAATTCTTAGCTGCTTGCTCAGCTTCCAATTTCTTAGCTGCTTGCTGAGCTTCCAATTTCTTAGCTGCTTGTTCCAACTCCATCCTTCTCAATTCCAGCTCGGCCTTTCGATCTTCCCTTTCTGCTTGACGATACTCTCTCTCGTCTTCCTGTATGTAATCCGTTAGAGCAGAACCCGCCAATCCCATTTCTTCCCCCTTTGCCTTTAATTCTAACGTGGTAGTTTAGGGGTGGCCATTATACAGAGAGGTAAGCTAGCAGGTCGAGTACAATATAACTGCAAATTACTATACAGATATATGAACAAGTACTATAAATCTAGATATTACCACGCACAGCACATTCACTCAGTGACAAGAGTAGAATCAGGACCACAGACCTATGCAGACGTGTGAAGTGTGAACAGGTAAGATATTTGTCCTAACCCCTATCCACATTCACTCTAGCTGGATTCTCCAAAATGATATCTCCCTCTTATAACTAAGGATCCCGTGTCAAAAAGACCCCGTTGTCAGAAGATCCACTGTCAAAGGTTCCTGCTTGCAGGAGATCTCGCTGTCCAAGGATTCCGTTTACGGGAGATCCCGCTGTCCAAAGATTCCCGTTTACGAGAGATCCCGCTGTCCAAAGATTCCGTTTACGAGCCCCCAATAATGTCGTGTCCTCCTTTACAGTGTCGTCCCGGGAGTAAAGAGAGCCGACACCCACATTATAATATTTTCCTCCTTTTTAATATTCTGGAGAATCCACCAGCTTCCGTCCAACACACTCCCTCAGCCCGTGGACACCTTTTCCTGTCACTCTCTCACTGTCGTACTATTCTCTCTCTCATACTTCTCCAACGCAACATACTCAACAACTCTTGCTTCTAAAAATTAATAAAGATTAATTTATTAAAAGAAAAGTGTAAACGTATATGAGACGTGTATGTGAAGAAAATGTGTGACGTGTTCTATAAAGTGTGTAGAATCGGACTCTCAGACTACAACCCAGTCAGCTGATCCCAGCAAGGATAGACCACAGCACGTTACGTCAGACATGTACATCTCACCCCAGTGCCGAACCATCCTGCTGGATACTGATTTGCCTCTGTAGACCTCTGTAATCCCATTTCATGATCATCCGAAATAGACACCGGTGGTATTAACAGTTAATCATGGACCGGTGCACCCTACACAATGTCCGTTCCTATCGTTCCTAAAAAAAATGCACAAGTCCTTTGTAGTGTGTACACAGTTATTAATGTTATTGTTACTGTACTTGATCCTCACTCGTGTCTATCTAGCCTCAAGTATCATGTCTTGTGTTCTATTACACGAGATTATATCACACTAGGTAACTATTATAATTAATGTTCTCAGTTAGTTACTACTGTCTGATGCTGTGTGGTGCATCAGTAATCATCACCCCTCTTTGGTGAATCATCTTCCTTCTAGCTTTAGTTACGTTCTGTACGAAACTTTATTGACTGTTCCACTGGTGTTCTTCCGAATGGGATTTGAACCTTTCCTAAAAAACTTGTTGAGTTTCCTCGGATCTGGTAGGGAACCTTATGCAAAACCGCCTCATTCCCGGGATGGCTACTACACTTTGCCATAACGACACATGCTAGTTAATGTTAAATTATTCTAACACTGTAGAGCTCTCCCACAAACACGTCCATCATAATCCACGGTTTTTGTCAACTCTGTTTCTCCCAATCATGGTTTATTGCAAACCCTAAATTTGGTCACGTGATATGGGTGACGTCCTGCAGGTTTTATTTGCGCATATCATCCATTGTCGAGAATCGATTCTCCCTTGCCTTAGTCACTGTCAAAGTTGTCATCACTTGTTTCGACTCCCCCAACAAACTAACGAGTTACGGTATGATCCCAACAACAGTTTTTCTCAACAAGCTGTCAATAGCAATCTGCCCATCTGAGTGATGTCCGGAAACTATATGACATATGGACTGTTTACTTCCGTGCTGAGTACTTCCGTTTTCCATCCGACTTGTTTATGACTTGTCAAAACGATGTATGATTCAGCGCACTCACTTCCTCTATACATCTGCCCCTGTGATTCTCGACGGCTTCCATCTGTATTCAAATGTTGACAAACTGTCAAGGCGATGCCGGGACCTGTCTCCATCACCACCGAATGTTCCAAATCCGTTAGAGATGTACACGTGCAGCTACAAATATTGTCCTGGGATTTTGACAACCGATTTGTTTTCTCTGTTAGTAAAAATAGTTGTCGCTGGCAGATAGTCCTTTCAATCAGAAAGCCTCTATAATAATCAACTGGTTAAACACATGGTTTTATTTTGTGACAGGTAGCTCAGTCGTATCTGACTAAGACCTGACAGGAACCGACAGAAATATGAACGATAAATTTGGGAAATATTAACATCTATTAACTAAACCACGACAAGAATATTTTAGCTATTAAACTCTGAAATACTGGTAACTACTGACAAATGATGGAGTCGCGATGATGCAGGGCTAGAGGCCTTACCTGCCGGCCGGTTGGTCATATATTTGAATCCCCATCTGGGCTGGGATTTCTGTGGGTAGTTTAAATTTATCTGGATTATCAATTCGTGAACCGTGTGAGGCACCACGACTGTTAATAAATAAGACAGGTGTACTATTGTTTGCGGCTCATAGAAATAGAAACTAGAAGACGCACTAGACAGCATGCATACTGAAAGCTAAAGTCCGGTCGGTAACTATATTATAGCTTTCAGTTTTTATGTTGTCCAGTGCGTGCTCTAGTCTCTACTTTCTACTTCTATGACTGTCAAACAATACATGTACGTTTATTTATTAAATTATGTGGACACCCATGTCGGTTCAGCCTGATATGTTAATTAGCTGCATATCCTTTACAGGACTTAGCAGTCAACCCCATAATTTCTTGTCTGTTTGTGATTCCTGGGCAAGTTTACATTCAGTAATTTGCCAATGCTTTCTGAACGACCAGCACCCATACCATTTCATCACAAACAAACGTAAGGTGGTCTGCTGCCAAATCACCCACAGCTTTGTTTCGAACGCGGGTATGCGAAATTACGAAATGCGTCCGGAACATCTTCGCCACGGAGCGGACCCCAGCCTGATATAGGTACACGGAAATGTTCTGGGTAATAAAGGCGGCCGTTGTGATAATACGAGGGTAAGTTTAATAAGTAAGTCACAAATGGGTGTAGAAAAATAACTAAATATGACAACTTGAAACCAGTTTATTTTTATACATACATTGTCCCTATATTTCTCAACATAATTTCCACCAACATTGATGCACTTATCCCATCGTTTTATCAGTACATCCAAATCCGCTGCATAGAACTGAGTGCTTTGTTTTCATTTACCCGCCATCCCACAGAACTGTGTGACTTACTTATTGACTTGCCCTCGTAACTTTTTCTACCCAGCTATGCACTGCTTTACGGGACAAACATTTGTCAGCATAAACACCGACAACCCACCTTGGCGGGAAACATTTCGTAAATGACGCGGAAGTTGAATGTGAAGTGAGAACGTGGTTGAGAAAACAGAGCACGCAGTTACATGCAACCGGTTTGGGAGGACTGATAAAACGATAGGAAAAGTACATCAATGTTGGTGGAAATTATGTGACAGCAACACCTAACTTTATATTCCCGTCCGTCAGGTAGCGCGCTAGGTGTCTCATGCGCATGAGCTGCCATAAACAAAATGGCGACAGTACTTACGGAGTGTACAACCAAAGAGCAACGTGCTTTTGTGCGTATTTTGTGGGCAAAATGACTGCCTGCACAGGACATTAATAAGGAAATGCTTCCAGTTTATGCCGACAAATGTTTGTCCCGTAAAGCGGTGCATAGCTGGGTAGAAAAAGTTTGTCAAGGACGCAAATGACGCCGAAGTTGAATGTGAAGTGAAAACGTGGTTTAGAAAACAGAACACGCAGTTCTATGCATCCGGATCGGGAAGACTGATAAAACGGATGGAATAAGTGCATCAATGCTGGTGCAAATTATGTTGAGAAATAAAGGGACAATGTATGTATAAAAATAAACTGGTTTCAAGTTGTTATCATGTTTAGTTATTTTTCTACAACCATTTGTGACTTACTTATTGACTTCCCCTCGTATTTATAATTCCATAAATATGTTAAATTGTTAGGTACACTTAAATAGTCGCGTAAATGTCGACGGGGTCGATTTCATTGCACTGAGTTTTATCACATATGGCCGAGTCTCTTTCCGCAGCGCGGAAAGCGTCGCATAAAGCACGAACTCCGTAGCTCCCTCGACGACCCCCAGAAGTCTCAGAAAAAATGCACTCGTAAATCAAAGGACGCGGCCCGGAATCGAACCCACAACCTTCAGAGCCAAAGTCAGATGGCTTGACCTCAGGGCAATTGTTAACCCTTTAAACACAGAAGCCCCAAACAATATGTTGCACGATTTAATGCCTGGCACATTTCGTTGCATTTCGTTAGGTGCGGCAGCAAACTGCAGACCTATATAGCATACGAAGGGAGTAAATGAATTATAATTATGGCTGATATTTCAGCTGCATATTTCACACATACATATTCCTTCACACTTCATATGTTGAGACTTACGCATGTTCTAAACTTTGAAGACTTTGCCGCCATTATCAATTACTTTAGAGACCGTAAAAATAAAGTTCAACAAAGACTGGCTTTAGTAGTCAAGATGTTCAACATGATACCAGTTTACAACATAACACCCCTGCATACACATTACAGTAAAATATTTAAGGACATGAATCATTCATCTTGCAACATACGGATGTGAGTCAAAGACCATTTCGCAAACACGAAAAATAAAGAAATTCGGGACCTTTCGAATTTAAATGTTGCAGACAAAGTATTTCAACATCTTGCATCAAGACGGATGGAGGCGCGGGGGTGTGTGTGTGTGTGTTGGGGGGGGGGGGGGGGGGTGTTGCACATTCTTAGAGATTTAAAAAAAAAACAGCATCATATCTCGGTAACTGAAATACTGTTAGGATTATTTAACATTCAGGTCAGGTCGTGGTCAGCCATATGTGAACTACTGTATGACAGTAGACGGTACTACCTGCTTGTGTTAGCGCTGAATGTTGGGCGGCACTCACTAAACCCGGCACCCCACATTATGCCAACAGATTCGGGCGGAGGGGCGCATTGGGAGAGTGCACGCCTGACCCTAGTGCCAGGAAATGCAACTTAAAGACTAAATATCATAGCAGGGCAGACCAGGCCCTAAGCCTTTGTCGGCAACTGGTCTGGGATGGAAGCTCCGACAGGCGAACAGGTAGAGTATTACTTTGCTGATCTGGCAGCTTCTGCACCTAGTCTTGTTCCAGACGTATTGTTGTTACCTTTCCTCTGGAGTAAACTAGGAACGCCGAAAGCTTGGGCAACGCATGGTCTCTAAACTCAGCTTTGTTTTGGTGCCAGTCATTTATTGTCGCGATGTTTTGGGAAGAACAGGAATGGGAGACATTGTTTCTGGAAAAAAAGGCAAAAGTCGACCAGGAAGAAGATGGACACAGGAAACTGTTGACACTTTGGCTATGAAAATGTATACGGTTGAGGAGCTGGCAGAGATCGAGAATCTCTTCGGCTGAAGATGATGAGAGCGGCATTCTGGAAATAACTTGCTATACGATGATAATGTTGATAATGATGATGGTGTTGATAATGATGATGATGATAATGATGGTGATGTTGATAATAATGATGATATTGATAATGATAATGATATTGATAATGATGATGATGTTGATAATGATAATAATGTTATAATGATGATGATGAGGATGTTTATGATGATAATGATGATGATGATGATGATGATGATGATGATGATGATGATGATGATGATGATGATGATGATGATGATGATGAATATATTGATAATGATGATGTTGATAATGAAGCTGATTTAGATAATAATGGTGATGTTGATAATGATGATGATTTTGATAATGATGATGATTTTGATAATAATGATCATGTTGATAATAATGATGATGATTACGTTTAACAATTAATTATAAATACATGCTGTTACTGCAGATAATTAAGACTTCTCGCAACGTGTTCTTACACGTATAACTGATGGTAACAATTCATTAATAACTATAAATGTACATTTTAAATTTCCGAAGTAATTATGTATTTATCATTACCTAGTGCCATCTCCAGGACGAAGGTTGGCGGTAATGAATCTTCACAGTTTTCTGTCTCTATTCTTCATTCGCTCCCTCTTCAAGAGGTATCCTGATATCTTGATGATGTATGTACATTTCAATATTGACGCTGTCTTGTGTGTGTGCATGTGTGTGCGTGTGTGTGTGTGTGCGTGTGTGCGTGTGTGTGTGTGTGTGTGTGTGAGAGAGAGAGAGAGAGAGAGAGAGAGAGAGAGAGAGAGAGAGAGAGAGAGAGAGAGAGAGAGAGAGAGAGAGAGAGAGAGAGAGAGAGTTGTATATTAATGTTGATAATTGATCAAATAAGTTTGATTTTACATTGCAAACTTCTCAACAAATTCTAAATGTATGCTTAACTTTTCTAAAGTAGATATATTTTATCAGGGATGATACGTAATAATCATACAGCATTTTAACACTTTAACATAATATGCTTCATTTTTAGGTTATGACTTTGAATTTTATGTCACACATTTATGTTTACAGGACATCGCAGTTCATCACCAGCATATCTGCGGCTGTGATCTCTTGGCAAGGTTGCGGTCAGTAGTTTGCCATTACTTTCTGAACGACCGGCACCGATATCAATGCAAAACCAACGTAACACTGTCTGCTGCCAAATTGCGCGCAGATGTGTTTCCAACGCGTTTATATGGGAATGTTAACCGCGTCCGTAAGCTCTTCGCGACGGAGATCGGCATGTCACACATATGTAACAATAAATTTAAATAATTAACACACGTTTTCCACTTTTCTAAATGTTTTAATCTCTGTCATCGAATTGGTAAAATGTATGTCACACATTTACATAAAGATTATAAATTTATGTCTATTGTGTATCTGATAATTATAAATTTGTATGATATATTTTTTATACAAATTACAATTGTGTGACTATTGTTCATCTGTTAATTACAAATTTACGTCGTATATTTCTATACAAATTAAGACTTTTTTGGTCTATTGTGTATCTACTAATTACAACTGTATGTCACATATTTATATGCAAATTATAATGCTATGTCAACTTTGTAGTTAATAATTACAATTTTATGTCGTATATGTATACAAATTATAATTGTATATCTATTGTGCATATAATAACTAAATATGTATACCATATATTTCTATGTAAATATTTCTATACCAGTTATAATTCTTTGTCTACTGAGTAGATGATAACATTTTCTTTTCTGGCTGTTTTGATTTCTTGGAAAGTTTTAATTTAGTAGTTTGCCATTGCTTTTTGAACGACCGGAACTAATTTCATTGTATCAAAACCAACGCATCGCGGTCTGCTACCAAATCGCCCGTAGCTGTGTTTCCATCGTGGTATATTACGAACTGCATCCGAAAACCTCTTGCCACAAACCGGTTTGTACATAACAGTAACACAATGTGTTATCGTATATTTCTCTAGTAAGCGTAGCTTCCTGTCATATATTTATTAAATGGTTACAGATATTTCTCTACAAAATATGACTTTATGTCAAAAGTGTAATTACTGTTTTCAAGGTCCCACGCACATTTCCCAAAAAATTATAATGTCACAAGCTATATATATATATATATATATATATATATATATATATATATATATATATATATATATATATATATATATATATATAGCTCCGTGTTTCTGCCTCGACCATGCCACAAGGCCAAGCCATCCAGGTACTTGCTTCTAGGTCTTCCCCTTGGTCTGTTCCCCTCGATCTTACCAGTTGTCACCAAGTTCTCCAAATCATTTCTTCTCATAACATGCCCACAAAATTGTGACTGTCTACGCCTAATGTCTCTAATCAGTTTACAATCTTCATTTGTTTCTCGAAAGATTTGTTCATTGGTCTTTCTGGCTGTCCATGGTATCCTTTGCATTTTCCTCAGAAACCACATTTCTACAGCCATCAGATGTTTTTCAGCTTGACTGCTCATTGTCCAAGCTTCATATATATATATATATATATATATATATATATATATATATATATATATATATATATATATATATATATATATATATATATAGCAACAAGTCAGAAGTCAGAAGGAACTACAGGAAATGACAGATACGGCGGTTGTAAAAAAGTGAAAACATGGGCCTTAGCTTGAATAACAGAAGTCATAGTGATATCAAAGAAAGAGATTGTGCCTAAATGTGACACAGGATAAGTCACACCTGCATTCTATCACATGAATCACTCAAAAACGAGAAGTAAATATTCTATCTATTTTACCAAATGAAGAACATTTTGTGCAATAGGTCCTTGTCCTTGGAGGTTAGAAAAAGAGGTCTTGTTTGTTACATAGAACCAGTTTTAACTTACGACTGTGAATCCTTGACAATTAATAAATAGGCCAAAAAAATCCATGGAAGCCTTGGAGATGTGGTTTTATAGAAGATTGCTGAAAATTAATTCGACAGTCAAAATCAGCAATTTGGACATTTTAAGAGAAGCTAAGTCGCAAAGAAAACTTATCACAAACATCAGACAGAAGCTGTCGCAATTTTTGGCCATATTAGGAGGAGACAGAAACTTAAACATATTTTGCGTTTTGTAAAATGAAGAACATCTTAGCAAATAAAACCATGTCATTGGATGTTGGAAAAAGAATTATTGCATGATATATAGAACCGATTTTAACATATAGCTGTGAATCGTGGACAATTAGTAAACAAGCAAAGAAATTCATAGAAGCTTCAGAGATATCGTATTACATGAGAATGCTGACAGCTCAAGCGAGTAATCTCAGGTTTTGAAAGAAGCTAGGACACCAAGCAAGTTTTCATAAATATCATCAAGAGGCAGTCATCATGTTAGGCCCCATTATGAGAAGACAAAATTCGAATATATTGTGAGAACTGGAAAGATTTGCGGAAAGAAAAATAGATAAGAGAAAGAGAGAGAGAGAGAAAGAGAGAGAGAGAGAGAGAGAGAGAGAGAGAGAGAGAGAAGGAGAGAGAGATAGAGAGAGAGAAGGAGAGAGAGAGATAAGAAGAGAGAGAGAGAGAGAAGGAGAGAGAGAGAGAGAGAGAGAAGGAGAGAGAGAGAGAGAAGGAGAGAGAGAGAGAGAGAGAGAGAGAATTACTTGACATCTTTGTGTCCAGGCACAGACAGCTGTAGCGTACGAACTAATACCGACTGTAGAACATCCCAAAAATCACGGTGAAGACTATTTCTCAACAAATCATAAATTGTTATCACCTGTTTATCAAATAATTACACATTTATGTCACATACTTGTCAAAATCTCATAACTCCGTGCCAAAGTATCATCTGCTTATTACACCTGTAAGTGGTGTATATATTCTCATCACATTATCACTTGGTGTGACGTTTTTCTATAGAAGCTCTACGCGGATTGAGTCCGCAAGTGCCTGTACGGGAAATGGGATAGTCTTCTTTACCCAAGAGATTGAATCATGCTTGTTGCTTTCTATGTAGTTTTAATGCATCGCGCTGCTATCATTGTTAGTCGCCCTGTCTGTTTGAGGGCATTCAGCAAATCAGCCTGGTCCATTGCTCGTCCGCTTCCCACAGTAACCTAACCTGCAATTTAGTGGGTGTCTCTGTGGCGAAGTGGTTAAGCCGTTTGACTCGTGCTCCGAAGGTTGTGGGTTCGATTCCGAGCCGCGTCCTTCGGTTTGCGAGTTAAATGTTTCGGAGACTCCTATGGGTCGTCGCTAAAAGCTACGGAGTTCGTGCTTTGTGCGACGCTTTCCGTGCTGCGGAAAGAGACCGAGCCATATGGGATAAAACCCGGTGCAATGAAGTCGACCCTGTCGACTTTTAAGCGACTTAAGCGACCTATTAGCTTGCTCATTAAATATTACACCTGCGTAGTCTCGCACAAAAATGAACGTGATTCTTGTCATCATTGACTTACTCACATCCCGATGTCTCTATTGCATAGATTAATTATTTTTTGTCTAGTGCTCATAAGCCCGCTTCGTGGCTTAGAGGTTAGCGACTTTTCTCCGTAATCTCGTATACTCTCGTGGGTAACGTGATGACGGTGAGAATCAGCAGTGGTTCGAATCGCATCGGTAACTTACGGGGTATGTGAGCCGGCCGCTCAGAAAGCAATGGCAAACTACTGAGCGTAATCTTGTCAAGAAATCAACATACAGCTGAAAGATGCTGGTGTTGACAGCGATGTCCTGTAAAGGATATGCAAAAAAAAAAAAAAAGTGCTCATAAACAACATCACGTCTTGAAACTGAAATACTGTGGACATATTTAACATTACAGTGGTTTGGAATTAACAGTCATTTGTTTGTTTATTTGTTCGCTCGCTTTGACCTCAAGCATTGTCCATACACATGCTACTACATCTAGAGTACTGGACATATGTTTGTATGTGGGTTAGCTTTCACCATTACCAGTGTCCTTCGCCTTCAGGTGAACCAACTCCGACTTCAGAGGTACTTGTAATTTACGTCCCCAAGTAAAGGGCGAGGAGTCAACATTTTAATCCAACTGATCGATGCAGGCTTTGCACAGGCAGGGATCGATTAGCACGAAGATGGACATTGCGGACATCTAGGGATAGAAACTGCACGAGGCAAGAGAACCAGCAATGGATCGAGAACCTTTTCAGCTGACCGTTATGAGGGCGATGATATGCAAAGTTTCTGCTACACGACGATGAGTGGGATCTCAGATTTTTAAATCTATTGTTTACTTCTACAGGGTGTTTGTAAAGTCTTCCCACACTTTGTATGCAGAACAACAGACGTACATAACGTCATTTTAAAAAAATGTGCTCCACAGTCCATCGTGAAGCAATATGCAGCTAATGGTTGTCTTCTGTTAGAGTAATTCTTTGCACTCCAAACGCAATAATGTTATCAATGGAAGAAAGAATTGGTTGAACAAGTGTTTCGAAATGGTGGTCGATACACACGAATGGTTGTTCAAAGATTTATAGCAAGATTCCCTGATAAATAATCTCCTCGTCGCATTACAGTTAGAAATTTGTTGAATACCTATGTTCTATATACAAAGTGTAGTGAGACTTTACAAATACCCTGTATAATACAGTGATATTTATTATTCTTTTTCATTAGCATCAAGGGTTCTGAAGCAGTTATGTAATTTACATACCGTCGTAGACATTTTGAATCTGAAATCCTAGACACTCTATACACTTAAACCTATCTGTTTCGGCGGGAAAAATGTATGCGAGTTGTGCACGACAAAACATCAACCGAATTTGGAAATCGCGAAAGCAGGCCCTCATCCGCTGCACTGGCACAACTGCTGGGAAAAGAAAACCTACCTATGGGAAGATAGAGTCCGTTGCCTTAGATGTAATCTATCTAGAGGAAGTGGATCTTACACAAATGTACTTCGAGGTAGAACACACTGATCTATGAGGTGCATTGGACACTGTTCTTTGTGTGTGTGTCCGCAGCCATGTCGTGCTTATCCGAGCCGGCTGCTGGGTGGCCGCTCTCACTACACAAGAGATAATTAGATAACAGTGGTTCTTGGGGAAAGTCCCAGCCTTATACAGGGATTGAACCTGACACCTTCCGAGACAGAAGCTCACATTGTGACCTATCAGCCACAGCGCCCACTCAATCAATGCCATCGGATATGTAAAGTAAGTAAAGGACGTTTTACACACAATACGACGCATTGGGCCACGGTGTTCGGCTCATATTGCCATAGACAAATATGGGCAGTCGGCGGGCGGTGCGGACCATTATCTTGCCTACCGTTTTTATTTCCCAAGATATTTCCTGGAACCAATTTTAGACTAGGTCGATCAGAAAACAAGGGTCCATTCTTTAAAAACATCCACTCCGATGAGGATTCATAACCATATAATCGCCGACAGGCAAACGTGTCTTACATTCCCCCATACAATTTAGACTACAAGAATCACTTAATGCTGGTTAGTTGTCTGCGCGTATTCACTACAATTAAATGATAAAAACGTAACTTTTTTGCAAGTAAAAGTACAGGACCAATCGGAACCAGAGGGGTTGTCAATACTACGCCGACCGCCTTTACTACCCACAACATTGCCTGGTCCTAATTTTAGGTTTTAGTAGACCTTGGAGCCAAGGTCAATTTTAGAAAAAGAGGACAACATGGCCGAATGCATTAGAACGCGAGTTCTTAAACATCAGATGTGTTGAAGCCGAGGTAAGACGTTCAGTCCCTATACTGGACTAAAATGTTGACTTCTAGTCCTTGATTTGGGGACGTAAATTACAAGTACCTCTGAACTCAGGGTGGATTCGCCTGATGGCGAGGGATACTGGAAATAGGGAAATCTAATCCACGAGCAAAATAATGTCCATTGCTACTAGACGTAGTTTGTATGGACTACATTTGAGTTCAATGCGAGAGACCCAATTTTTTTTGTAAATTTTTGTCTACGAAGAACTTGAACACATGACTAAAGGGCCGATAGGCAAGCCTGCTAGCGGCTGAACTGTCTTCGTTCCCTTAGCTGTTCAGTTATATGAAATGTATACTAAATGTCATTGAATGCGAATTAATGCAGAATATAATTAGAAAGCTCGACAAGAGAAAACACAATCATACAAATAAAGGAGAACGCCTCGAACAAAATCTTCACCAAGAACAATAAATACAAAACAACAAAGAAGGAAATAAACATTTGCTGAAAAACTAAATGCAAAAGACAATAAACCGAAACGGAGTATCATCATCATCAAGTGTCATGCCGAAAGGCGTGGGCGGTCGTTGTTCGTCATTTCAGACGGTCACCAGAGCCTCGAACCAGGACTGTGTTCTTGTCCCGATCATGCCATGCTGCCAAACCATCAAGGTATTTATCCCTTTGTCTTCCTTTTGATCTCTTCCCATCAAGCTAGCTAGTTGTCACTAAATTTTCAAGTCCATTTCTCCTCATAACATGTCCAGAAATTTTGACTGTCCAAATATAATTTCACAAATTAATTTCCGTTATTCATTTGTCTCTTGAAAGACTGTTTCATTTGATTTTCTGTCCGTTCATGGTATTCTTTGCATGTTTCTCAAAAAACCACATTGCAACGCCAATAGACGTTTCTCAGCTTGCTGTTAATTGTCCGTGTTTCACACGCATATAACAATATGGGTTCTATATAACACTTCAACACACTTTTTCTCACTGCATGCAATTGACAACTTTTTGTTGGTACGTGCGTTTTCCATCTTTCAGAAGGCCACGTTTGCCGGAGTATAGATGAACGTATATACAAATATGTATATATATACATACACATATGCATGCGTGCGTGTGTATGTTTGTGTGTGTGTGTGTGTGTGAGAGAGAGAGAGAGAAAGAGAGAGAGAGAGAGAGAGAGAGAGAGAGAGAGAGAGAGAGAGAGAGAGAGAGAGAGAGGGAGAGAGAGAGAGAGAGGCAGGCAGTAAGAAAGAGACAGACGCACCACAGGCAGACAGATAAAGAGAGTGACGGAGAACATACACACTGAAAAAAAAAATGTAAATAAACAATGAAATGAAATACAATTAAATACGTTTGTTGTCCACTCCATTTCGGTGACCTTCCCTAGAGGGTCCTTTTCAAAATACGGAAGCATGCACATGCCAATCCTGCAACTTAACTAATGCTTATGGTTTATGTCATGTGGCGCTGGCGATCATGTCTCCCCACAGCCATCTATCTGCTTCGTGTACTGCTAACCATTCCTCATGCATATGTCCCTCCACGCTATGATGTAAATTCTCCAGCATCTCCTCTCTCGTTCATCTCCTGCCTCTCCTCCTATCCATGGTGCCCATCCATTTCTGTTGTTGTCGTTGTTGTCTAAGATGTGCTTCATAAGTGATGTATGTATGAAATAATTTATGCGATCAGAGAGATAAGAAGAGTAGAATGTTAGAAGTGTCTGCGTGCCCAGTTATTAATTCTTTTGAAAATAAAGTCCGTTCTTTCATTCGTTCATTACAACTTCCCCATTTGTGACGACTTTCCCCTTCTCATGACGTGCGCAAGGAATACGAACTGTCGGATGTGAGTGCTCAGTTCTCTTCTTGAGTTAACGTCTTTAAAATTATCCCCATTAGACTTTGAATCCACTCCCGTTTCTCCCATCATCACCTTACAAAACCACAGCTCTGAAGCTTAATTTAAAATTACTTACTTTTCAGAAAATTGGCTTCAGTAAATATTATCCCGATATGCTTTTACAAAATGATGTTTCTCACTTCGACTGACTATGATATTTTGCATAATGTATTCTTCATCTTGGGAAATGTTGATTTTGATCAGGCTATTCCACATTTAGCTTATTTGATAAATTTATGTATGTATGCGTATATATAGATACGCATATATATACGTACATACGCATTTAATTTTTTTTAATTTTTACATATTTTATTTATTTTTATGTGCACGCATATATGTTTTGTTGCCTTTTCCTTTTCGGTTTTTAACACTCCTTCCACTTTCTACATTTATATTTTCCAGAATTTCGTTTTTCCTTAGTTTTGATATTTACGAGAATTTATTATCATCATGTGCCATCCAGATATGTGTCTTCTCTTCCCATTGATTTATTCCCATCAATGTTGACACTGGTCACAATGTTTTCCATTTTATTTCTCTTTATAACTATCCTCATCATCATCCAGTGCCTTACCTACAGACAAGGGCGAACATACCTCTCCACAAATTGCGACCTCCGACAGCATGGATCAGTTCGTGTGCTGACTCCCTTCCGTGCCATGACACAAGACTGTCAAGAATCTTCTCACGCTGTCTCCCCCTATCTCTCTTTCTACAAATCTTTCTAGTTTTTACAACATGTTCCAGTTTTTGTCTTCTAATAATGTGACCAAAAATGATGATTTCTTCTTTATGATGTTTTGAGATAAGTTGTCTTTCCGACTAAGCTTCTCTCAAAACGTTCAGATAACTCATTGTGGCTGTCCAATTAATGTTCAGCATTTTTCAATAAAAACCACGCTTCTATGAGTTTTTTCGACTGTTTAATAATTGTCCAGGTTTCGCAGCCTTATAATACTACCCAAAAATCAGGAGAGTTGCATTTCTAATTTATAGCTAAGAACTGTTTTTATATATTCTTTGTGGTTTGTTTTTCGTTGCCATTAACGAAGATTTCGGTGGAGACGTTAGATTGTATACGTGTGTTTTTCCTGTACTCGAATTTACATGCTCCATACTTGTGTTATTTCGCATTCCACTTCTAATCCGCTAGCAGTCAGCGCCATTTTCCTTAATCCCGATAATAAAGTTAGCGCATATATCAGTCAAAATTATCATACCCCTTTGCGGGGAATCTAGCTGGGGCTTAACTGTTTTAGCGCCACACAAAAAGTAGGATTGGACCAAATATGGTACACAATCAAATTAACAGTATTATAATGTAAATTTCCGTTCACTGAGCATTGAAATTGCGGAAGATACCACGAAACAAAACAAAAAAACACGATGACCCTAGTATGGCGGTATGTCGTCCTTATGCCCAAATGGGAGGTCACATTTAGCGATATATTATCCTTTGGCACTGAATCAGTTGCCGGATACGTGGCAAAGGAGTTATGGAAGCAGTTCGTGATCCCGCATACCCGCGTTCAAAACACAGCGATTTGGCAGCAGAACACACTGCGTTGTTTTTTTTTTTTTTTTATAAAATGGTATGGGTGCTGGTCATTCAGAAAGCAATGGTAAACTACTGAACGCAAACTTGCCAAGAGATCACAAACATCTAACCAATGCTGGGGTTGATTGCGATGTCATGTAAAGGATATGCAGCTAACTTAATGAATCAGCTAAGCCACCATTCTGAAAGGACAGTCTGTCATTCTGTAAAAAAAAAAAAAAAGTAAGTTCTGTAAAGCCACATTAAATGAGCACTGTTACCTTGAACTTTGTAGTCGATGCGTTATTTATAGTTAGTCAAAACAGCGTAGGCGTCTATGCAGGGAATATGTATAGAGTAATCACACAGACCATAATGATACGTATAGATTAGTAACAAGAGCTCCAACACAACGTATACAATTATCACATGTACTACAACAATGCGTCTGATCAGAATCGGTGTGCTTGCCATATATGGTAATATATATTCTAAAGAAATAGTGCAAACAGGTTGTGAAAGCTGTATCTATATAGTACACCCACTGTGACTTTTATCTGTATGGATAATCTTTAAATAGACGCGCACAACACACCAGTAAACACAATCTGCAAACAGAAGGTTTAATGTCAAATATATTGCTATATTTTCTCCAGGACATGATTTGCACTGATAGCGTATTTGTTTAAAATCGAAGATCAGAAATCGCAAACATGTGAGCTGCATAATACTGTTGCACAATTTAGGGCGCAGAAAATGGCTGCATATACTTAAGTAACGATGCGACGAATAATATAAATGCATTGGTATCAATGTGGTTAATTATTCCCTGATTAAAAGCTGAAATGGAATTAATTATGCATCGAAAAAATGTCTGAGAAGAATTACAGGGAAAAAAAGCAGAACTCACGTCCGAATGGAGTCCATAGCTTCTCGATATTTCCGAAGTCATATTTGTTCCATTTACGAAACTAAAAGTTGATTTCAAAATGGCGTGCTATGTAAATTTGCAAGTGATCACGTGGTCTCTAGCGTCTACAGACCTTTGCTCCGCCCTTTCCTGTTGCAGTGTGCACGGGTCCCGTTTTATTGTTATTGTTGTTACTGTTGTTATCGTTGATGTAATGAGTTCTTGTTTCCTCGTTATCATTCATGCAGCTTTACTGCGTTGGTTAGGTGAAGGCGGGGTATGCTGCATTATAATACTGTTAGTTCTTTATTTTCAAGCTACATTTAAAACAAAATATAATAATTACAAAGATAATCGTTAGGAAAGAGTCAGAAGCAAATAAGATATATAGAGACCTGGAAAGATGGTAATTGAGAGATAGTAAAAGAAATAAATTTGAAAAAAAAAAAATGTAAAAATAGGTTTATATTACCATTTCCTATCCCGTTACCTACTTATTCCAATACGGTCAAGGACGACAGACTCCGCCCTTTCCAAACAAAGACAGTTGCCATGGCTCCACCCACTGGCCTAGTTAAGTTCCGGAGAACGGGAGTCATGACTGTCTTGCCCTGCAAGAGTTTTCCACACAATCATAGACCTCCCCCACCCTGCCACTCATCAATCAGCACCCACTCCCACTGCAACCACTCCTTGCCACATTCATTCTGATGCTCCAGACACCACGTGTTCCCAAAAAAGGAGGGAAATGAGAATCGTGGTAATTGCCGATATCATTACGCGCTCAAGGTCACATTTCTGCAAAGATACCCCCGGACTATACTTGGAACGAATGATCATTGGGAATGGCTTCCCTCGGCGTCTAAATGGATTGATCCTACTGACGCACCAGAACTAATTCGGCTAAAGACGCCAAAAGTTATGCAAGTTTGAAACTGTCAAGTCTGCCCACCATATGTCGATGTTTCTGTGGCCACGAGGCAGCTGAATTCTTCTTCTTCTTCTTCTTCTTCTTCTTCTTCTTCTTCTTCTTCTTCTTCTTCTTCTTCTTCTTCTTCTTCTTCTTCTGCTGCTGCTCCTGCTCCTCCTCCTCCTTCTTCTTCTTCTTCTTCTTCTTCTTCTTCTTCTTCTTCTTCTTCTTCTTCTTCTTCTTCTTCTTCTTCTTCTTCCGATTCCCCTTCCTCTTCCTCTTCCTCTTTTCCTTCTTCTAACATTTATCCCATAATGATGCACAGACCTTCAACAAGCTCACACACACCAAGGTGTCCTATCATTTGGTGCAGCTATGTCCTTGTGAAACAATTCAGATAAGTCATATTTTTTTTAAAGTCAAATAAAAAAAGTCAGATTTAAAAAAAGAAAAAAAAAACAACAACAAGTCCCGAAGCATAAAACCAGCTATGGATCTGAGCAGGGATGGATTAACCATTAGGTAAACAAGGCACGTGCCTAGGGCACCAAGCATTTGGGGGGCACCACAAGTCCTCAAGAAAAATGTGTATATTGTCCCGGTAGCGTAATTGCATGGCATAAGCAAATCGCTAATGTAATATTGAATCGCACATTATTTAACCTTGGTCCCACAACCCAGGGGTAAAATACCCCCCACCCAGTTTTTTTTTGCTATTTTTGATATTTTTCTTCAAGGTTTTTTGGTGCTATTTTTTGACTTTTCTGGGATATGTTTGTGCTACGTAACGCACTAATGCGTAGGGACAAATTCACTTCCGTTTTGGTCTGCTAGTGAAAACAATTGTGAATAGTGCTAATTTGTCGACGTATAATTGAATGACTGTACATTTGCATAACGGCTTAGAACTACTTTGCATTTTCGAACATTTGTATAAACTACTTACTGATGTAGATATTACTAATTTAGCTTACACAGCAAAACGTGATTTGACGAAGGTAAGGTTAATGGTTACACTTTTTACTTTCGTTTTCGTTTTCATCTAAGGGTTTTTAATTCTAAAAAATCTTATATATATATATATATATATATATATATATATATATATATATATATATATATATATATATATATATATATATATATATATATATATATATATATATATACAGACGTCTATTGGTAGTTAGTGTTGAAGGAGTTTATTACTGCGCTTTAAATGTGCTTTTATCGATTTTGATAAAGCAATTATTGATAGGTGATGCCCCTGAGGTATTTCAGATTGCCAGAGACAAATTTCGTATATCTGCTTTCTACACCATTGTTGACAAACTTGAGACAGAGATGAGTAGACGAGGACAGGTATATAATGATCTAGCAGTTCGATTTTCTTGTTTGGTCGATGTACCACAAACATCTCAGTGTTGTGAAGGACTAATAAATGCTTATCCTGAATATCTGAACAATAATTTATATACTGAACTACAATAGTTTCACTCATATATTCGCCACAAGTTTCGTGCATCAAAATCTGACAACACGTTCAGTCATGCAGAACTCTACAAAGTAATAGTTAGAGACAACATCGAGTGTGCTTTTCCAAATGTAGAAATCGCCTTGCGCATATTTTTAACATTAATGGTTACGAACTGTTCAAGTGAGCGCTCTTTTTCTCAGTTGAAACGGACAAAAAATCCAAGTAGATCGACAATGAAACAAGAAAGGCTTGATTCCTTATCTTTGCTGATGATTGAGGCAGACTTGTTGCGCAAAATTAACTTTGATGATGTACTCAAAAAACTTTGCCAGGCGTAAATCTAGAAAAAAGAACTTTAAAATGTAAATGTGTGCTCTCTCTCTCTCTGACTTTCTTATCTATCAAAAAAGTTGCAGTATTTTTGTCTACTATTATTACAAAATTAATTAACTATTAATTTTAATACAGAAATACCTTATTGTAGGTTTTATATGAGTGATAGTAGTACAAACATATGTGTTTACATTTCACAACTGTTTTTCTTTGTTAGTTTTTTGCATAATATTGAACATACCAGCAGTCAGCGGAGGATCGGGGGCCCGGGGCAGTAGGGGGCACCCATGTGGGTTTGTACCTAGGGCACCAAGATGGCTTAATCCGGCCCTGGATCTGAGATGATCTAGGACTACTATATTTTGTAGTACTGAGTGCATGAGGTATAAATGGTTAGTCTGGCCCTCTCTTAGCAAGCGGCGAGCTCAGGAATCCAGCACACGACCCACCGCGCTCACGCCATTACCAGCGAACCACGTTACATCAGCGGGCTAGCTCGCTATATTATTCTTCTATGTCTTTAATTCTCTTTTCTGTGTGTCTTTAGGTCTCCCACTAATCCCTTCTATTGCTGCAACAGCGACGACGACAACACCTACTACTACTACTCTGAACACTACTGAACTCACTTAGTCCTGAGAAGGACCGAACTCATTCAGCCCTCACAAGGACCAGTTTTCACCTAACATAGTCGTATTGGGCCGGCTCCCAGGCCAAGGTTTTAATGACATTATTCGTAATCCCGTATGTCCACATGGGGAAAACAGCAGCTGTGAGATTCCACAGAGGATCGCGCCGCGCTGGTACCTTACGGGGGTATGTGAGACGGTCGTTCAGAAAGCAATGGCAAACTACTGAACGTAAAAACGTGCCTAGTACATCAAGAGAAGCTGAAAATGATGGTGTTGATTGCAACGTCCTGTAAGGGATATGCAACATTAAAACAAAACAAACAAAATGTTGTATTGGTACACCCAAGACTCGTCTTTCAGGAACCAAACCATCCATTACTAACCACATGGTCAACATGGCGACTATACAGGCGTGGTTGGAAACACGTGGAGGGTTGTTTCTCTCTGGGCACTGTTTTCTTATTGCATTTTCCCCAGATCTGGACTTGTAGTACTCGGTTTCGACGCTCGGTTACTGAGGTGGGTGCTTGGTGCGACCCTATAAGCTGTGGATATCTTCCCTATGCATTTTGTTTGTGCCCATGTTTGCTGTGCTGTGAAGTATAAATTTCAGAAAATGGCGGACGGTTATCTGTGCGCACTTCGCCGACTGGCCTTAAGCGATAATACGTGCTCAGGTTGCTGGGGTTTCGCTCGGATGGCCGTCTGCTCTTGAGAATGTAGACAAACAAAAATAACACTAAGTAATGCAGCATTACAAAACACACAATTACGGAAAATACAGGACGTTGCCGCGAATAGCCTTCATCAGGAAACAAATACAAAGCCTCTTGGCAATGATCTGCATTTTCATGCTTAGGACAGCTCGTTTCCTTCAAGAGTTTACATGGGACAATGATGAGCATTTCGTGTGGTTTTCGCTGGCACGGGAACGGAGCAATTATATGGCGACCCGTTGCTATGAAGTTGATAATGTCTGGACTACCGACTGTTCTTCACAAATCCACTCTGACGTTTAGTATGGCCAAAGTATGTCGGCTTCCGAAAAACGATGCTTTTTGCGCAAAGTTTATACTTATGTTTATTTATCTATTAATTTATGTAATCATTTATTTATTGTTTTTTCCATTATTTTTTCTTCTTGTTTTTAGACAGGATATTCTAAGAATACTTCTGTAACATCTAAGTTCTAAGGTCCCGACTTTTTACAGAGTAATCTTATATCACCATTAAAATGCTAAATATTAATAGTTACGTCTTATTAATATCTTCTGAAGCAAAGCTGTTCAAAAGAGTTCCGCTAAGTCTCGAGACAAGGCAAGAGTTGATGCCCTTAGTAACACATCAAAACAGTGGAAGGAATATAGCCGATCTTGGAGATAGTTCGGCGCAGAGGAGCTTCAAAATCGGCGTTTTGTTGGATAATCTTGAGCGGAAACTCCTCACAAATCGGAAAAAGGACCCTCTGCCTATGAACAACAACAATTCCTGAATGGTCTGACTGGCAAGTCTGTTCTGGTCAAGCACAAGTGGGGATTGGAATACAATGGTTGCCTGGTCTCTGTTGATGGATACGCGAATCTCCAGTTGGCCAACACAGAACAGATCATTAAACATGTATTAAAAATTTATTATTTGGTTGTTTCGGGATTTGAAATTTAAATATTGAGCACAACCCACTACTGGCAACGCTGATCGTACTCCGACATGAACCTAAGGCCTATCCACGTCAATATGGAAGCACTATACTCGAGTTTCGCACTCGTTTGAGCTCGTCAGCAGTGCATATCCCTGACCGGATCCGGAAACAAGCCCCGGATCACGCGTGTGAAGCGGGTGTGTAACCACGCGGCACATACTGGACACGCCAAATTATCACACCAGAATACCACAACGCTACCCATCGTAGGCTATGCTCAAGATTGCCCAATCGCCGCGACTGACGTCCGTCAATCGATGTGGACCCGAACGATCAGGACTTCTCACTGGCAAGGAACACCAGGCCTCCTAAATCCAGTGAGCAATAATCAAATTGATTATTTGGTTGTTTCGGGATTTGAAATTTAAATATTGAGCACAACCCACTACTGGCAACGCTGATCGTACTCCGACATGAACCTAAGGCCGAGTGCTTCCATATTGACGTGGATAGGCCTTAGGTTCATGGCGGAGTACGATCAGCGTTGCTAGTAGTGGGTTGTGCTCAATATTTAAATGTATTAAAAACTCAAAACTAATATCGTGAGGGCCGATTTAATTGCACCGGGTTTTGCCCAGCTGGCTCAGTTTCTCTTTGCAGAACGGAGGGCCGCTTGCATACAGTTGAGTTGAGTTGAGTTGAGTTGAGTTGAGTTGAATTAGTTGAGATACGACCCGACATCACTACACTTAGGACATTCCCACACGCGCTCCGCCATCTCGTTCAACAGCCAGCGAAGAGTCATACTGCTAATCGGTCTAACTGCCATCTGATTGAAAGTTCTCATGCTCTTCACTCTCAGTTTTGAGATTAGTCCAGATCCACTTTCGATCCCCCGCCAAATCATTCTCTCCACATACAGGTTCTCAGTCTATTCCACCGCCTTCTCCATCTGATCCCACATGCTTTCAGACAGCTTCGCACAAAGCACCTCCTCCGTAGCTCCAGCGCTGATCCCCAAAGTCTAGAATTCCAGAATTCATCACTTTTATTAGGTGTGCATTCTACAGTTAATAACCTTTATTAGCTGCGCATATTATACTTAATAACCTGTATCTGCAGCAAATTTCTTGAAAATTGACATTTATTTTGGGGGGGGGGGGGGGATTTCCTTTCCCTATCCTATGACTGTCCCCAGTCTACCTACAAGTCAGAAGGTTTGTGTCTCTTAGTCTAGTTTTTATCCCTTGACTTGTCTAACATGGTCGAGAGGATAAACTTTTAAACTTCCGATGCCCTGATGGCCAGCTAGGCTGTTCAACACTCAAGCAAGCGTTAATTTTGACTTAAACTTTGACTTCTTATTCAGAAGACAATTGCGAACTACTGAAACCATAATGTTGCAAAGATTCAACATGAGGTTGATGGCTACAAAGATAATGCAAAATTGTGTTTTGTCTGACACGGGGATCCTACCAGTAGCCGCGCTACCGTCAGCATAACTCTGCTGGTTGGCATTGTAACACTCTAGCACCTCTACCACTTCAAGGTGTCGAGATATCAGTCAGGGGGAGGGGAGGGGGGGGGGGTCTTCTTCTTCTTCTTCTTCTTCTTCTTCTGCGTTCATCCGAAGTATTTTCAGACGTAAATGCGGTATGTTTCGTTATGCACCCTTGGGCCAAAACCCTTAGGCCAGGAGGTGACCAACACGAGGATCCGCGGGCCGCATGCGGCCCGCCCGGAGTCATGTTGCGGCCCGCGGAGTATAAGCGACGATGTGGTCGAGGCCGTAGCACGCTTGCTTGCTTAATTTAATTAACAAAAAAAAAATTAGGCGAGTGGCCCGGCAGGAAATATTTTCTGAAATTTGACACGCCTGCTAAAAAGGTTGGCCAACCCTGTTAAGCCAATACATCCGACTTTAGCGTGCGCTTTTTTTTAAAACCAGGTTAGCATTCCTGGGGGATTCTCACTGTCGTGGTGCCGTCCACATCCCAGCTGGTCAAGTTAGAACGGTTGAAGACTTCACGGTCAGCCCTCAAGGGAAGCATCAGACAGGGGCAGCCATAATTGTTTGGCCAAATTATGATAAGACAAAATATGGAACATGCTGTGGCAACCGAAAAGATTTGTGCACAGAGAAGTAGAAGAAGACCGCGTGAGAAAATCCTTAACAGTCTTGTGTCATGGCACGGAAGGCAGTCAACACACATAACTGATCCATGCCGTCGGAGATCGCAATTTGTGGAGAAGCATGATCGCCCATGCCAGCCGGCAAAGCACTTTATTAGATTGTGAGAACTAACCACTTTCTCACATACTGATTGGGGAAAAAAACTTACATAATCACTTTTTTTTTTTATTTGGGCGGGAAGGGGGGGGGGGGGGGGGGGGGGGGGGGGGTGATATTTATATATATTCCAGATTTGAAACGCGTTTTTCACATACATTTTCTGAATCACTGTTGTTTTGCATACGTCATGAAGTCATAAAATAACCACTCTTATCGGGTTACACTCTAAAATTAATTACTGTTATTGTTCTCTCTCTCTCTCTCTCTCTCTCTCTCTCTCTCTCTCTCTCTCTCTCTCTCTCTCTCTCTCTCTCTCTCTCTCTTTCTCTCTCTCTCTCTCTCTCTTTCGCTACACATAACTGTTTTCAATTTACTTTTTAATATGGGACACTTGTTCCAAAGTTTCATGTATAATCCATTGAGTGATATCGTTACACATATTTAAATCCGAACATTTATAGTTTCTATATTGTTAAAACTAAAGAAAAATGTTTCTGTTGTAATTTCAATTTAACGGTTCAATCTATATATGCTATATATGATTGCCTGCCAAACAAACAAGTGGTCCTGACCAAACAGAAATTCATGACAGAAAATCGGAAGTAGGGGTGTGTGACAATAATGTTGTGAAAATGGTTAAAATTGTAGCAGATATACTGCATGATGTATCAAATTAAAGGAGATTGCACTGGGAACACGACAGTGGTAATAATTAATTGATAGGTTAGAAATATTATGACAATATTGAGAGGTTTAGTAATTACAATTTAGATTAAAGGGGTGAAAGTTATGACACATTTTCACTTGCCAATGTGTTATATTGTATCCACTGCAGATAATCCAGTTAAATTTACCGAATAATGTTAAATACACCACTTGTATATAATAATACCACAAGAACTGCCACATAACACCAATAACACACAATTAAAACATAATATTTGGAAGCACACAATTTTCACACAAAATGAAAAATGTCAGGAACACACCAGGCATATTGTACTCAGAAGAATAATATAAACACTATTTTCTATTTAGTTATAATTATTATTCTTTTAAATTTAATGATTTAAATACTCCTTAAATACTTTGTGATAGGCAAAACAAATTTAGGGGCAAAATATGGCCTATTACTGCATTCATAATTCGACATGTGCCATCATATTATGACATACTATGACGAACTTCCGCTTTTAGTGTTGTTTTCAATTACTACTAAATAATCTAACTGAATACTGACTACTGCACGTGGTATTAGTTTTAGAATCTTTAACAAAGTCCTTTAAATGACAATAACTGTAATATAAAAATGTTTAAAACGGTAATTTTAATAAAATATATGAGGTCCTAACCAGAAGGCGTTGTCATTTTGAAGTTCAAATCACAACAATCATTTCGAATCACACACACACACACACACACACACACACACACACACACACACACACACACACACACCACACACACACACACACACACACACACACACACACACAACACAAAAAACGTGGATGCTAACACTTGTTTCACACTGCGAAACATTTCTGTCTCAATTTTAATTTACCAAAGCACTAAAAATTGCGGAATAATTAGAGAAGTGGAACAAATAACGCACCGTCTATATCGAACCAACCTAGTGGTTTACGGGTACCAAATTCGTTCCATGGAACCAATACAGTGGTTCACGGCAGGCAATCAGTTAACTGTTGTCATTAAGCGCATTTTAATCGGTTAATTAGATGAGCAATGGTCGAGACCGACATCCAGCTCGCCCTCAGGAAGATGAGACGGGTATTTTACTCAAGGGATGAATGTGACTGTGGAACTTTGACCAGATTGCAGGAACATCAAGTCAAACGGGATCACAGTCTAGACTAGAGCGCCATGCGGGAAACCAAAGAAGAATAGCCAACCAACACAGAACTGGTATCGTTAGTCGCTACAAGCTGAGGGAGATATTGAGGAGGGGATCTGAGCACTTAAGGGCTAAAAGTTCAGTGTGAATTTAGGATGATCTATTGACTAACTGGCCTATTAAAAATCATTCTCTATAGCTCTGCCAAAGAAATCAGGCACTTTACAATACGGAGAGCATCACACAATAAGTCTTATGAGTCACATGACAAAGCTGTTACTGAAAATAATTATGAAAAGAATAAGAAACAAGATTAAACCAGAATTTAGTGATGTGGATTTGTGGAGGGAAAAGTAAAAACAGATCTATACTTATGCTTCATTGACTACACGAAAGAATTTGACAATATGAAACATGATGAAATAATAAAATTACTCAAGCAACTGAACATTGACGGCAAATAAATGCAAACAATAAAGAACATATATAGGCTGCAAACAGTAGCCATAAAATTCAATATATTACTAGGAACATTTCAGCGTGTAAAGAAGGGCATCAGATGAGGTCGTGTAATGTCTCCTGATTTGTTCTAATTGTACAGTGAACATATAATGAGATCTGCAAAATATATTTCAATGATCCTGTTTGGTGGACATAATATAAATAACTTACATTATGCTGATGACACCGTTTTGATAGCAACAAGTCAGAAGGATATAAGGAAATGATAAATATAGTGGTTGCAGAAAGTGGACAAAATGAGCCTTAGTTTAAATAATAGAAAGACAGAAGTCAGGGTGATATCAAAGAAACAATGTTGTTTGTCCATCAAGAATGATGATGACTATTCATTTCATCGAGAGGGGTTGAAAGTATGGAGCCGTGAGTTCTAAAATGGCTGATAAGGCCTATTTTGGCAATGTGGGCAAAGATTGCTTGACGTTCCAGGAGGGGGATCTCCTGCAGTTGTTTTTCTGTCCAGCCTTTTCTTCACAGCTCTTGCAGTCCTGGTTGCTTCACAAGTGACTGCACCCTTGCGTAATGATGTACACCACTAATTTCGGTCTTTAGCAACAGTCTCCCAGGGGTCAAGATGAATTCCAAAAGCTTTCAGTGAGATTTTCAGTGTCTTTAAAGCGTGACCTCTGGCCGCCCTGAGAGCGTTTACCACAACGCAGCTCAACGTAAACAATTCGTTTAGGGAGCCTGTGATCTGGCATGCGAGTCAAGTGACCGGCCCAGCGAATCTGATTCTTTATTAATAGAGTGTGGATACTGGGCATGGACGTATCAATGAAAAAGATTGTATGTGCAAGTAAAGTAAATGACGTTATATTTGGGCATGTCCAAACATTCAGATATCTAGGCACATGGATAACATCAGATGGAAGATGCGTCACTGAGATTTAAAAAGAAAAAGAAAACAGCATAGGACATGCAAATACTGCATTCTATCAAATAAAAAAAAAACCTTTTGTGTAATAAGTCATTGTCCTTGAAAGTTAGAAAGAGAGTTCTTGCATGTTACACAGAACCAATGTTAACATACAGCTACGAATCCTGGACAATCAGTAAACAGTCGAAACAATTTCTTAGAGATGTGTCTTGACTGTATTATTATCAGTTAACTAACTAACTAACTGACTGACTGACTGACTGACTGACTAACTGACTAACTGACTGACTGACTAACTGACTGACTGACTGACTGACTAACTGACTAACTGACTGACTAACTGACTGACTGACTGACTAACTGACTAACTGATTGACTGACTGACTGACTAACTGACTAACTACCTACCTACCTACCTAACTAACTAACTAACTAACTGACTGACTGACTAACTAACTGACTGACTGACTGACTGACTGACTGACTGACTACCTACCTACCTACCTAACTAACTAACTAAGTAACTAACTAAATAACTAACTAATTAACTAACTAACTAACTAGAACTAACCAACTAACTAACTAACTAACTGACTGACTGACTGACTGATTGACTGACTGACTGACTGACTGACTGACTGACTGACTGACTAACTGACTACTACCTACCTACCTACCTAACTAACTAACTAATTAACTAACTAAATAACTAACTAACTAATTAACTAACTAACTAACTAGAACTAACCAACTAACTAACTAACTAATTAACTAACTAACTAGCTAGCTAGCTGCTAGCTAACTAACTAACGAATTAGCTAGCTAATTAACTAACCAACACAGTAACTAAGTGGCTAACTAAGTAAAGAACTAACTAACTAACTAACCAGACAAGAATCCAACCAACCAAGCAACCAAGTAACTAATCTAACACAATCAAAGGCTCGCACAGTCAAAGCCTTACACAATCAAATGTTCACACAATCAAAGTCTGACACAACCAAAGGCTCGCACAGTCAAAGCCTGACACAACCAAAGACTTACACAATCAAAGCCTTATACAATCAAAGGCTCACACAATCAAATCCTGGCACAACCAAAGGTTCACACAGTCAAACCCTGGCACATACAAAGGTTCACTCAATCTTCACTCCACTCCAATGCCTGTTGCCTCACACGATACTGTGACTCATTACCCACTATCTTATCTCTCCGCGGCAAACGTTAACAACTCACAGAACTTCAGTCACTCTAATACATGAACATAGTTAGTCCATCCGCAATCCTGAATAAATATAGATCAGTTGGGTGAGTCTAAATTGGCTTTCAGAGGGGATAAAGGGTTAACAATCTGAATTCAAAACAATTAACAAATCCATTTTTATATCACCCTCTCCATCCCCTTTATCCATGATTTGTATCCCCGATCCCCATTTTCCTAGAGGCTCGTTTCTCGCTAAAGTCTCACCCTTTTTTCTTGTTATACATTTTAAATCGCTCTGCAAGAGCCATACCCTTGATCCCATCTTGTCTCCCTGCCCAACCCACATTTGGTATTCCAGCTAAAAGGTTCAAGGCTTCTGCAATGTAAAAGCTTCATTGTCAGTCTGTACTTGTCTTTATTCTAAAGAACAATTTGCATAACCATTATTGGAATTTACTGCGGACTTATCTAAAGCCCGGCTTTCTTTTCTTGTGCGCACACTCAATTTATTTACCCCATGCACGAAATACGAGTATGTTTTGTTGTTCTGTTTTGAGTGTATTAATGCGCGCATTAGATTGAACCCTCTTGCGTTAACCTTGTACTGAAGGAGAGGAAAAACATTAAATTTGAGATCACTGGATCGAAATCTGCGAAATCTGGTCGAGGTTGTTGTATATGTCGGCAGGCCAAGATGGTGGGGCCAGAACAAAGGATGGTGTTTTAGATTTGGTCCATGTGTTTACGATTACAGATGGAATTTATTACTGAGCTAGTATTTTTTGCTGTTGTTGTTTTCGGTTAGTCCATCCTTGTGCTTAAAATATGTGAAAACTGCTCCGCGAAAAATAGCAGAAAAGATGAATGTACTGTATTCAGTCGTCTTCTTCTTCTTCGTTCATCCGGAGTTTTTTTTTCGGACGTGATTGCGTTGTGCCTGTTTACAGCAGAGCTGCGTTCTTGCGCCGTTAGGCCGACACATCCGACTTCTGCGGGCATTTGTTGACCGGGTTAACCTTCCCGGGGGGGGGGGGGGGGGGGTTTCTTAGGACGTTAGACTCTCACTGTTGTGGTGTTATCTCCCATCCCAGCTGACCCATATAGAACAGCCAAAGGCATCCTGGTCGGCCCTCAAGGGAAGGCAGGGGCAGACCATGGGCATTCCCCGCCATCCAAGGAGGCTTCCATAATTGCAGAGCCAACACACAGCGCTCTGGTACTGGGCTCACCCAAGGAATCGTCACGTCCTGCACATGGCTGCTTAGCCTCACTTCCGTATATTGGGCCTTCCGTTCACCATAGGCTGTTCTTCCAGAAGCCAGAAGAATGCTGTTTGCAGATGACATCCACACAGTGAGCTTTCGATTCGGACTTTCCACGTAATGGATTTGCTATCCAAGCAATATTCCATTTCATGCCTCTGGGAGGCTTGTGTAACCGACATGTCTGTGGTATGAAGTGTGGCAGTCTAAATACTTCTTCATGTACATTTAAATGTCAACCTGAATACAGTTAAAGTAAGCTACAGTCGACTTGAGCTTGTTGATATCTCCATAGAGCTTGTCCTTGAATGAAGCAGGTGTGGGCCAAAATATCTTTCTCTGTTCTGCATATATTGGGCACTCTTGCAGCAAATGTTTAGCTGTCATTTTACCAGTTCCACAATGTATTCAGTCCAAGAACATTTCTTTTACAATTGAACGGCTCAAAAACCAATTTCTTCAGATCCAGCGAGAAAACAGTAAGGACACGCGTATGTACTTGCCTTACAAGAACATCAGACGGGATATGCCTGTGCTGGTGATTTCTAGGAAAGATCATAATACCTTTTTTGATTCCTTGTACATTGTCATATCAGGGAATGGCAATTCTCATTCGCGACAGCTTGGTCGCGTCAGAGCTAGACATGTCCAGTTGGAACAATGAAGACCTACAAATACAGGCGGTAAGAGTTCAATTCGGTCTACCATTTTTGTTGGTTAATGTTTATGCTCGTAACGTGAGTGTGGATTCCCAGAAGTGGCAGTGCTTAAGTGACGTATTAGGTCAAGAGAGAAATGTTATTTTCTGTGGCGATTTCAACGCGAAAGGCAGATCACGGGGAAACATTTCCTCCAACATGTAGGGAGAGGAACTCGAGATGCACTTGAAACCATTGACCTGGTCTATATCAACAATGGTTATGTCATCAGGACAGCAAGCTGGCCAGGTGATGAGGACAATGCTATTGATCTGGCGCTGGTTTCTCCTTCACTCACTACAGTGTGTAGATGGGGTGTCCTAGGGTACCACGGCAGCCACCACCACCCTTGCAGCATATTGGTGGAGAAAGGCAGAACCAGGCAACGGTCAAGACCTTCCAGTATGACAGTACAGTGCAAGATGTGGTGAGTAAAATAAGGCGCGACAAGCGCAGAAAGCTTCAGGGCAGCAAACAAAGCTAGGAGCAGCCACCGTGGTGGAATTATGAAGTGGGGAAGGCCTGGGTGAATGTGCGTAGTGCTGTAAGTAAATGGCAAATCGCCAAGAAGAACAGAGCTGCCCATCCTAGTCCCTGCATGCACTTAGAAAGAGAGATGCACACAAAAGTAGGCTATTTAAAAAAAACTGGTTAAGGTGGTTAAAAGTGAAAAATGGGCAGAGGTGTGTCAAAGAGTAAGCACAGACAAGTCACTGAAATTGTTCTGGCGACTACATAAAAGCATGAGTGTGGTAGTCAAGAATAAGAGAATTTCTGACTTCCATGGTGCTGACCTCACCTGGCAGAAGACTGTCGAGGACAAGGCAGAGCAACCAGACAGACATGGGAGGCCGAAATCTTGCCAAGGAGGTCACCTCAGACAGGTGCAAGGCCCAGAATATTTCGGATGAAGAAACAGAATCCATGGGAATGTCGATATACGAAGCCCATAACCGGGCACTCTCACGAAGTTTATACTTCACCTCGACACCGCAAGGTACAAGAGGAACATGATGAGATGAGATGAGATGAGAAGACACAGTGACAGTGAAAGAAATCAAGGCTGTGCTTCGACGATAAAAAAAAACCGCGCTCCAGGGCCAGATGGAATAAGATACGACGACATCAATAGGTATACCGACAACGAGCTAGAGAAACTAGCAGACATGTACAACAACAGTATAGGGAGTGCTAGCATCAACGAGCAGTGGTTACACAGCTATCTGATTCCCTTGCCGAAGCCTGGCAAAGACCACACAGAAATTCAGGGATATTGAGTAATAACCATGCAGAGTACAATAGGCAAGCCGCTGGAGAAGTTAATTGCCTGAAAAAAATATCAAGTAAGCTAGAGAGGCAAGGTATTTTCCCACCTACCCTGGGAGGGTACCGTTCAAAAAGAGAAACCTGGACCAATGCAGCAGTTTTTGCCCATGATGTCTATGAAGGTTTCCACTCATGCGCTGAAACCTTTGCTGCAGAGATTGATCTTGAGGACGCGTACAACAGAGTACCATTGGATTTTTTAATGCTTCAGCTTCTTGAACTCAAGATAAGCCCTCTCTCCTCCTTAGTTTAGTTTAGTCGATGGATCAACATCAAAGCACACTGGTGTAACCCATAAGTGCTCCGTTCTCCTCCTAACTCAAACCTGAGTTTGGAGAATACAGCTCAGTGCACGAACTCCGTAGCACGGGCGAGGATCCTGAAATACATTGGGTAGATTTTTAACTCGAAATTTTGCCCGGGCAGCGCCGTTGGGCTACTCTTATTCGATTTCCAACTGCCATGGGATTTTTTACGTGCGCAACAATACACATGGGTGTCCGATCTCACTACCCAGATACCAGGGGAAATTTTATTACTAGAAGTCCACGTGAAAACGACCCGGTCCTCACAGATGAAAAAAGAGTAGCCAAAGTATGTCAGGATCTTCGCCGGTGCTACAGAGTTCTTCCACTGAGCTGAGATTCTCTGGACTCAGGCTTAAGTTAGGAGTAGAACGGAGCACTTTATGGGTTACACCCGTGTGCCGTGATGTTGATCCGTCGATTCAGCAAACAAACAAACAAATCTCTCTATTACCAGTGTCACTCCGAATTTAGAAGTACTTGTAATTTACCCCCCCCCCCCCCTTCCACACCCCAAATCAAGAACGAGAAGTCAATATTTTAGTCCAACTGACCGGTAGAGGGGTTGAACCCGCTGCCTTGGCACAAGCAAGCCGGAAGATTAAGTACGCACTTTTATTCAATCGTACCTGCTGATCTCCTTTATTCGTTTTTTTTGTGTGTGTTTATATTTCTCTAATTTCGTGGCAAGATAATCAACAATGAGAACAAAATAATGAATGAGAACAAGATAATCAACAATGAGAACAAGATAATCAACAATGAGAACAAGATAATCAACAATGAGAACAAGATAATCAACAATGAGAACAAAATAATCAACAATGAGAACAAAATAACAACAATGAGAACAAAATAATCAACAATGAGAACAAGATAATCAACAATGAGAACAAGATAATCAACAATGAGAACAAAATAATCAACAATGAGAACAAAATAACAACAATGAGAACAAAATAATCAACAATGAGAACAAAATAATCAACAATGAGAACAAAATAACAACAATGAGAACAAAATAATCAACAATAAGAACAAGATAATCAACAATGAGAACAAAATAATCAACAATGAGAACAAAATAATCAACAATGAGAACAAAATAATCAACAATGAGAACAATATAATCAACAATGAGAACAAGATAATCAGCAATGAGAACAAAATAATCAACAATGAAAACAAGATAATCAACAATGAGAACAAGATAATCAGCAATGAGAACAAAATAATCAACAATGAAAACAAAATAATCAGCAATGAGAACAAAATAATCAACAATGAGAACAAAATAATCAACAATGAGAACAAGATAATCAGCAATGAGAACAAAATAATCAACAATGAGAACAAAATAATCAACAATGAGAACAAGCTAATCAACAATGAGAACAAGATAATCAACAGTGAGAACAAGAAGTCAGACATACAGTGGTTATAGGAATGCAGGTTAAACATTATTGACAGATTGAGTACCAAACAAACAAGAGGTATGGACTTAACACAAGTGGATGGCGGAAACTGGGAAGTAAGGGATACTGAAAAGTTGTTGTTAATATGGTAGCAGACATGTTTATATCAAATTACAGGGGTTTGCAAAGGGAAAGACTACAATATATACCCGTGGCAGATATGGGTTGCGAATTAAGACAATTAATCATCCTATGGCATTTAATCAATTAAGATTTGCTTGGTCTATACACATTTGGGCCAAGCTCCAAATAGCCAGTGCGTCTTGGGCGTGTTCACGTGACCTTTCACTTTTTTTTAAATAGTGGATTGGTTTTGGCTGTTATTCAACTTGTTGCGGTTGGCTTTCAGCATTGTTGTTAATATGTCATGGCCACTATCACAATCAGCCACCTACAAGGTTTTGGCAGTTGTTAATCTTCTTCATTCCTGTTGTATTTTTTTTTCTATAGCCTATTTGATTTCTAGTATTTCCATTTATGTGAATAATTTTATAGGATATTATAGCAAAATTGTCTTGTCTATCATGTTTATCAATGCGTAACCTTATCAGTTTATCCCATGCTCCATTTTGAGTCCCTATATTGTCTTTTCCCTTCTTCTCGTTTTGACTTATTTAAAAAACGCTGAGTGTAGTTAAGTCAAGAACCGACACCACTACACTCGGGGCATTCCTAACGTGCTCCGTCCTCATCTTCAACAGCCAGTAAAGAGTCCCAACATTAATGATAACAGCAGCAGTCTGGTTATGTGTCCGTGTGGTCTTTCCTGGGAGTCCTGG
The DNA here is from genome assembly GCA_014155875.1 of Cepaea nemoralis. NCBI lineage: Eukaryota > Metazoa > Mollusca > Gastropoda > Stylommatophora > Helicidae > Cepaea > Cepaea nemoralis. The sequence continues at coordinate 39,829 of JACEFZ010013514.1, forward strand.
GGGTCGGACAGATCCCCTGGTCACTCCCTGCAGCGCCTTTCTCTCCAAGGTGTAATGATCTACCCGTCCTTCCTTACTATATACACACGATCCCAAAAATACCCCCACCCCGTCTGCCTTATAATGCACGAATAACCCACAGAGCAGTGCAGACCCAACCAATATGTCCGTCTGCTGTTTTCTCATTATTAACTGAAGCAGTTTTCACATATTTTAAATACAAGGTGGAATAACCGAAAATAACAACAGCAAGAAAAAGAAAAAAAAAAAAACACTAGCTCAGTAATAAATGCCAGCTGTAATCGTAAACGGATGGACCAAATCTACAGCTGTCGTCTGTATCCTCGCAGCTTCCGGTTCAGATCTATAGATACAGTCAAAATGTGAACGTCCGAACTGTTTAGCGTTGACTTTATATAAGTACAGTCAACATCTGAACGTCCCAGCTGTTTAGCGTTGACTTTATATAGGTATAGTCAACATCTGAACGTCCCAACTGTTTAGCGTTTCCCTTCTAATGGCTTCGTAGCGAAGAGGTTACAGCCGCAGTTCGTAATCTCGCAAACCGCGTTCTTCCACTTCTTCTTTGCGTTCATCCGGAGTGTTTTATCAGATGTGATTGCGGTGTGCGTTAGGCACCCTTGGAATGAACCCTTAGGTCAACACATCCGACTTTTAGCGTGCAGTTTTTGACCAGGTTAGCATTCCTGGGAGACTCTCACTTTTGTGGTACCGTCCACCTCCCAGCTGGTCAAGTTGGAACGGTCGAAGACTTCGCGGTCATCCCTCAAAGGAAGGCAGGGACAGTCAATAGCATTTTCCGCCATCCTGGGTGGCTTCCATAATTGCAGAGGCCGGCACATAGCGCCCTAGGTAGCTGGGCTCACCGAGGGAATCGTCACGTCCTGATCATGGCTGCTTTAATTCCTCACTTCAATATATTGGGCATATCGTTCCCCCCGGGCCGTTCCCGCACAAACCAGACAGGTCTGCAGACAGTATCCACTCAGCGAGTTTAAACCGCGTTCGAAACACAGCTGCGGGTGATTTCGCAGCAGACCGCCTTGCGTCGGGTTTTTTTTTTTTTACTGAAAAAGTATGAGTACAGAAAGCAATGGCAAACTACTGAACGTAAACTTGCCCAGGAATTACAAACAGCCAACACATACTGGGGTCGACTGCTACGTCTTGTAAAGGATATGTGACTAACTATTTTCTTTAGGCACAGTCAACATTTGAAAGGTCCCAACAGCATAGATTTATCTTAAGTGGCTATCGTCAATAGCTGATCGTCACGACATACTTTCTCAATGATTACGTCCCAAGTCTGTAGTCAATGGAGACACGCCTATCACGGAATAGTCAAGCCGTACTGACACGCAGACTATCGACCCAATTTGCCGCGAATTAGGAAACGTGACAAACAACCTTACCGATTTGTGGTCTAGTATAAGCAAACCTGGCCGTTTGAAATCGCATTCAGAGTTGGTTATACTAGGGTTACGGATGTAAACTGAATCCTGGGAATTGCCAGGTCTAAAAGCTGCGAGGAGACACGCGACAGCTGCAGCTGAATCACTTGTAGCAATAACAACATGCAGTAATGCATTGCTGTTTACACACACACGCGCGCGTACACACACACACGCGCGCGCGCACACACGCACGCACATACACACACACATTATATGTATATTGTACTGCAAAGCTTGGGCCCTATTTGTAGAGATCACGCGTTGCCCATGCAGAATGCTCCCCCTCTCGGCCTGCCTAGTTTACTTCAGGGAAAAGGTAATACCAATAGACATGGAACAAGACAAGCTGCAGAAGCCTCCCGGGTCTGCAAGATAATGCTCTAATGGTCCAAGGCTTCATATATACCCCCTCAACTCTTTTTCTTGTGTAAACTGACATCTTTTTATTGGTCAGAATGTTTTTCATCTTGCCAAAGGCTACTTTCGCCATGGCGATTCTTGTTCTAATCTCTTCAAGGCATTTTCTATCAGATGTTTTGACTGTTCCGAGATAATTGTAGCGATTCACTTGTTGAAGAATATTCCATTTACTTGTATATTACATTGTGGTACTTCGTTCTTCCTAGTGACAACCATAACCTGTGTCTTTTTACAATTTAATATATATATATATATATATATATATATATATATATATATAAGATATATATATATATATATATATATATATATAGAGAGAGAGAGAGAGAGAGAGAGAGAGAGAGAGAGAGAGAGAGAACGAACGAACGAACGAACGAAAGAACGAACTTTATTTTAAAAGGGTACAAATTGAACATATCGGCCCTTTAGATCACTCATCTTTCATTCATCAAATGTGCATGTTACATTTACATAGGGGGAAAAAAACATTGTCAAATGGATTCTGTAAGCATAAACAATGCATATTACGCATGGTACATTCACATGGGGGGGGGGGGGGGGGGGGGGGGGGGGGGGGGGGGGGGGGGGGGGGGGGGGGGGGGGGGGGGGGGGGGGGGGGGGGGGGGGGGGGGGGAAAACCATTGTCAAATGAAAGTTGTAAACATAAATAGTGCATATTGCTATCCCCATCCACCCTCACACCCCGCAGCCACCCACACATCCCTCAGCCACCCACACATCCCCCACACACACCACACCCCCTACCCACCCACACATACCTCCACGCACTCACAAAGACTCTGGCAAACATACATGCCACCACCCACCCACTGAGCCCCCCACCCACACACATTTCCCCCCCCACACATACATCCCCACCCATCCCATAACCGACACGCACACATCCACCCACATATTCTCCACCACCCACCCATACACCCACAACCACCCAGCAAAACACACATCACAAAACCACACACATATTCCCCTGTCAACCCATACATCCCGCACCAATCCACACATACATCCCGCACCCTCACAATTTTCCCCACTCATCCACACATACATCAGCCAACCTAAACCCACTCACCCACCAAATATCCGCCACCTCTCAACTACAATCCCCCACCTATACACATATACCCACCCACAAACACATCTCCCCACCTGCCCACACATATCCCCGCCCATAAACACCAAAAAACACACACCTCCCACCCACACACATCCCACCACACACATATACCCCACCCACACACATCCGCCGCTCACACACATCTTCCCACAAACACACACATCCCCCAACCCTGCACTCATCGCTCACACACATCCACCCATTCACGTACTCATCCATCAACCACTCACACCCAAACATCACCTGCCCACCCATTAACACATGCATCTCTCATCTACCCTCCCACCCACACACACCCCAACCACCCAGCCAAACACACATACCCCATCCTCACATACATCCGTCATCCACCTGCACATCCCACACCTCCCCAACCTATCACACATCTCCCCTCCAACACAAACTCCACCCATAAACACATCCCCCCACACACACATCCCCCACATGCATTCCTCATACACATCCCCGCCCACACATCTCTCACACACACACACACATCTCCCCACCCACCCAGACATCCCCCGCCTACAAACATCCTCACAACCCACACATACATCCTCCACCCACTCACATTTACCCCATCCACTCTCACACACTCCCACACACACAGACATCCCATTCACAGACCACCCCCCCCCCCACACTCATCCCCCACACCTATTATACACCCGTCTCCCAACCCACACAATCTCCTACACAACCATTCACCCACCCAAATACACATTCCCTACCCCCACCTCCCACCCACCAACACCTACATACTTCCAATAATCCTCCCAAATATCCCCCCTACACACATATACACACATCCCTCACACACACACATACATCCCCAACCGACTACACATCCCTTCACCCATCCACACATCACCCATCAACCCATACACATCCCCACACACAATCCCTCCACACATACATTCCCCACACCCCCACACACATCCTTCACATACGCACCCACACAAACATCCTCACATCTACACACATACATGATCACTGAAACTAATAAGAACAAACTCCCACACTTTACTCACAGTTGAGACACTGATTGTCGTGAGCATTCTCGCAAAAATTGTAAGAAGTGGAGAAAAAACATTACATATACATTGTGTAGCGTAAAGATTAGTGATGTAATTCAACTCTCTCTGTCTCTCTCTCTCTCTCTCTCTCTCTCTCTCTCTCTCTCTCTCTCTCACCCTCTCTCACTCACTAACTCTCTCACTCACATCACAGTAATGTTATATTATACATGATAAAATCAAGTGGCATACAAAATGATAATATGAAAGATGAGAATACACAACAAAAAAATATGGAATGGCAGAGAGAATGGAGAGAGAGAGAGAGAGAGAGAGAGAGAGAGAGAGAGAGAGAGAGAGAGAGAGAGAGAGAGATGAGAGTGAAAGAAAGACAGACAGGCAGAAAACAGACAGACTGACAGACTAACAGACAGACAGGCTGCTCACTTTCTTTGAGCATGTCGTGAGAACGGAAACGCTGGAATATGTCGTCACAACGGGAAGGCAGGAGTAATATAAAGGCAGGGAGAGATCAAGAGTGAAACTGCTGGGCAGTTTGACATGGTGGCATGGAGGACAGTTGGTGTCAGAAATGAGTGGCAGCATACGAGACAATTGCCTATGGACAGACATGATCGCTAACGCCACATGCACAGACTAGAAGATTGGGGGTGTATATATATATATATATATATATATATATATATATATATATATATATATATATATATATATATATATATATATATATATATATATATATTATATGATAGAGAGACAGACAGAGAGACAGAGAGGGGGGGGGGGGGGGGGGGGTTTGGGACGTACAGACGGACCACATACCGACAGATAGACAGGCGGGCATGCGGACGGACTGGACGGACGTTTGCCATTGCTTTGAGAACCACCAGTGTGAAATTCAACGCATGACGGTCTGCTTCCAAATCTCCTACGGCTGATTTCGAATTCCGTATTCTGGATTGTGAGACTGCGTTGTGTGCCACTAAGCCTCCCGTGTTATTTTTGATACTGATTTACCTCCGTGCCATGATGTCAAACTGACCAGGCTCTTCTCTTTTGGTCTTCCCCTGCCTCTTTTCCATTCCAACTTTTCCGGTTGTGACTACTACATACTCCAGTTTTGCCCTTCTCGTGACTTGCTTAAACACACACGGGCTGTCCCCTTCTGATGCAAGTGACCAGTTCTCTTTATGAGTTAACTTCGTTAAAATTATCTCCATTGCGATTTCTATCTGTCTACGATTTTCTCATCATTTCTCTATAAAACCATATCTCACTCATCTCATCATGTTCCTCTTGTACCTTGCGGTGTCGAGGTGAATTATAAACTTCGTGAGAGTGCCCGATTATGGGCTTCATATATCGATATTCCCATGGACTGTTATTCCCTCCGTCCAACGTTTGCGTGGTCGGCCTCTTCCTCTGGTTCCATCTGGTCTGTACATCATTGCTTGTTGTGGTATGCTGTTGACTGGTAACCTACTTGCATGGCCAAACCATTTGACTTGCTGCTTTCTTATAAAATCTAGTGCTGCTATAACCCCCACGTTAGTCCTGATTTCTTCATTTCTGATCTTATCTCCTCTTGATACGTTGAGTATTCTTCTCAGGAATCTCGTATCTTTTGCTGTGATTTTTGTTTTCTCTTTTTCTGTCATTGTCAAGGTTTGGCATATCTCGCAGACCCATATAATTGGCGACTTTCTTGCTAATTGTCAATTGTTTGCTTCCATACATCAGGATTGTCTCAATAACGCTCTTAAGAACTTTTGTCCTCTCCTCAATTGACAAAGATAAATTGCAAAGAATATTCGTCATCTTGTGAGTTGCTATATTTAACTTCCTTAATACCTCTGGCATCTGCTGTATAAAGTATCCAAAAACACAGCTTAAATGCATTGACTTGTTTCAGATTAGCAGCATTCACTTCGATGTTGCACTTGGGTGTCTAATGTTTCTTTGTAATAACAATTTATAATATAGTAACATATAAAGGCAGGAAATCAGACCCTTTCCAAATAACATCTGGCTTGAAACAGGGTGATGCACTTTCGCCGCTACTCTTCAATCTGGCTCTAGAGAAAGTTGTAAGGAGGGTAAAGGAGAAATATGATACTGGAGGAACATCCAAGCTGCTAGGTTATGCAGATGATATAGATATTATAGGGGAAAATAAACAAAAGACATTGGAAATATTGACTCACTTAAAGGAAAAAGCACAACAGATGGGGCTGGTTATCAACCAAGATAAGACATAATATATGGTAATTTCAAGAGAACGGAATGGCTAAAAATTCTGGCCACATACAAATAGATAATATGACCATTAAAAGAACGGAAACATACAAATACCTGGGTACAATCTTCAACTGTTCCAACATCATAAGGGAAGAAATGCAAACTAGAATCAATTCTGGAAATAAGATATACTATGCACTACAACATCTACTAAAACCAAATGCGCTATCTCGTAATACCAAAATCACAATATACAAAACACTGATCAGACCAGTTGTGCTGTATGGCTCTGAAACCTGGAGTACAACGAAAGGAGACGAAGCCTTGCTACAAACCTTTGAGAACAAAGTTTTAAGACGCATCTTTGGACCCATTAGGGATGCACAAAGTGGAGAGTGGAAAAGAAGAAGTAACAAAGACATTTATGATCTGTTTAAGTCCCCGCTAATCACTGGTATCATGAAGGCTAATAGACTACAATGGCTGGGGCATATTGAAAGAATGGAAGATAATAGGGAAACAAAACTCGCTTACACTCGGGAAATAAATGATCGTAGACCCCGAGGTAGACCAAGAAGACGATGGAGAGATAATATACATACAGACCTACAAGCACTTGAAATCAGCGACTGGCAAGAGAAGGTCAACCAGAGAGACTTGTATCTGCAGCAAAGAACCTCAATGGCTCGGAACGCTGAAGAAGAAGAAGAAGAAGAAGAAGAAGAAGAAGAAGAAGAAGAAGAAGAAGAAGAAGAAGAAGAAGAAGAAGAAGAAGAAGAAGAAGAAGAAGAAGAAGAATTCCTTCAATTTTTTTTATCTGTTACTCAGACTAAGTCCTTTCTAATTGCCTTGATCGTGCAATTATAACTATGATTTTGGGTAACTATGTTTCCTTTTCAGGGACGAAAATTATGTCATCAATAAAAGGCAGGTTGACTACAGTATGCCCACAAGCGGATACTCCTGGTATGTCTTGAAGGGATCTCATTATCATTTCGCTGTAGAAATTAAACAGATCGAGTGACAGCACAAAACCCCGCCTCGAGCTCTTAAACTTCTGGTGCGCTAATGGCAGGTTAGGGGATTAAACATTGATTTCTCGTTCAGAAAGACATGGCAAACTACTATAAGTAACACTGCCCAGAAAATCACCACTAGGTGTATCGAAACTTTTTGCAAAGGACATGCTACTTTAAATATGTATTAATATTATCGAGTCTCTCTATGTGTCAGGGAGAGTGAGACACGGACAGACAGACAGACAGACAGACAGACAGACAGACAGACAGACAGACAGACAGACAGACAGACAGACACGAAATTCATATTAAATTATGGAGGTCAGCATGGCCGAACAGACAAGAGCGCTCGTTCTTAAACTTCCGGTGTGTTGATGCCGAGGTAAGGGGTTCAACCCCTACACAAGACAGTTGGACTAAAATGCTGACCTCTCGTCCTTGACTTGGGGACATAAATTGCAAGTACCTCTGAAGTCGGAATGGGTTCGCCTGATGGTGAAGGACACTGGTAACAGGGAAAGCTAACCCACACACAACATTCAGCCCAGTACTACTAGAAGTAGTGTGTGTGGACTACACTTGAATTCAAAGCGAGCGAGCGCAGAAACAACAAATTATATTAAGTTATTATCGGTTGTATTATTACACCCTTAAATCGTTATTCCAAAACCATCAAGAATCTCAGGTAGTAAGTAATTACGACTTCACACACCCTTCGTCATATCTGTACGAGATAAGACAACCTGTTCACTTTCTCTTAAAATTAACTCTGCCTAACTGAGAACCAGTATACATCCAGTTTTACATTCAATCGTCGCTGCATTCTACTAGTGGACGCGCTTTGTCAAGGTCGCTTAGCCAGAAAATACTGCCCCGTACAATCGAACTAATCGAATTATAAATGTTCGAATGCAAAACACCTAGTAGATGTGTCGCTAATTACTGCAGCGATCCATCTTTTTAATTGTTTAATGACGGGCTGTAGGTAGACAGATGTCAAGGCTGTATTTGTGTAATTCAGATGTAATGCAGTTTCTGAAAATAATAACTTTAAGTGCGACGGATTTAGTCTTTAGTCACGGTTCCAACTTCATAGCACAGGGTTAGCCCATAATGCTCTGTTCCTGTACCAGTGAGTATCTGACAAAATTCTCAACATTGTCCCATGTGAAAAGTGAACAGACAAAAGTCCCGAAAAACTAACATCACGCCAGGTATACATGCATTAGGCGCTGCCAGAGTACCAACACAATAATCTGCTACTAAAATTACAGTTTATCGTCAATGGAAGCGGCAGTCACTATAAATCCAGAAGTTGCACACACATTACAGCATAGGACAAAACCAGCTAGTTCAGCAACCGGCCATTCGTCATTTTCTTGAACATGCAGTTCACAATATAAACCACCACGGACAGATGTAAAAGCAGTCGCGTGAAATCCATAGTTCACAGTGTCGCTCCACGCACTTAACTCAGTAGTTTGGCGACGGAATCATGGACTAAAAGCCCAAAATGAAGAAAATGCGTAAGTAAACTTAATATTTAATATAAATATTATAGACGGGCTCTAAGAATATCTTGGATACAGGAAGGAATAAATTAATCCATACGACAAGAACTGAATATTGAAGAAGGTTGGCTACTAAAGACGATAAATCAAAGAAAATTGAAATATTTTTGTCACTTGAAACGACATGAAAGTTTGTATGGAACAATCATGGAGGATTATGTGCAAAGGAAGAGAAGAAGAGGAAGGCAAAAGAGAAGTTGAACGCAAGATGTGGCAGATGATCTCCAGACGAGTGTATCGGACACGGGGTATCATGCTTATGACCGAGACGTTTTCCGGAAGGTTTTTATTTATGGAAACGAAGTTCTGCAAAGGGCATGCTACTGAATGAATGAAATCGTAGCCAGAGGCTAAAAGACTCCAGAGGCCTTAACAGCTCAAACGCCTATCCGCTACATTGGAGTTAAGATAATCAAGTACAAGTACAGTTGAATAGAGAGGGAAATGTGTATGTCCTTTACAGTATGAATAAAATTAATATAACTGTGCTAAAGCTGCAAACGTATAAACAATATGTAAATTAACAGAACACAATTACGGAAAACATCGACCGCTGTGTTCTGTACATTACTTAGTATTATTTTATATTTTTTAATCTCCTTTACAGGACGTTCCAATCAACCCCAGTATGTTTGGTTGGTTATGATTTACTAAGCAAGTGTGAAGAAGAAGAAGAAGGAGAAGAAGAAGAAGAAGAAGAAGAAGAAGAAGAAGAAGAAGAAGAAGAAGAAGAAGAAGAAGAAGAAGAAGAAGAAGAAGAAGAAGAAGAAGAAGAAGAAGAAGTAGTAGTAGTAGTAGTAGTAGTACTAGTAGTAGTAGTAGTAGTAATAGTAGTAGTAGTAGTAGTAGTAGTAGTAGTAGTAGTAGTAGTAGTAGTAGTAGTAGTAGTAGTAGTAGTAGTAGTCTAAGCATGCAGCACCAAAGGTTAGCTTACTCGACACAAACTGCTTTCACTGTACCGTCTTCTTCTTCTGCGTTCATCTGGAGTTCTTTTTTGTTTTTTTCGAACGTGATTGCGTTGTGCCTGCGTTCTTGCGCCGTTAGGCCGATACATCCGACTTCTGCGGGCATTTGTTGACCGGGTCAACCTTCTCGGGGGGGGGGGGGGGGGGTAGAGGGGTCTCACTGTACATTATAATGAGTAATAATACACTCTAACATATCACTGCCGCAATGGAAAAGGCACTTTGGTTTTGTCAGAAAAGTCAATAGGTTGTCACGAGATATTATATCATTATCATCATCATCATTATCATCATCATCATCACCATCGTCATCATCAACATCATTATCATCATTTTGAGCGGGACGCAGAGGTGTTTCCAAGGCACCAGGGCCGGGTTATATACTGGCCAAGACCTATTGACGCGTCCTCGTCGAGCGTCCTGGGCAACAGGTCCCTTCGGGGTCCTGGCTAAAGTCAATAGGATCGCCGATTCCTCCGAAGTCGGAGAGTGTCTGCCTGTACGGCGAGGAACCACCAGTCTGCACACCAATAAGCCAGACATGGGACAACGGATACTCACGCAACCCTCAGGTCCTGTATGACATCACACTGATGTTGGACAACAGGATGCCTTCATCGACATACGGGACTTCGCGTTGGAGCTCAAGCCAACGAACACAAGCAAGCAGCATCATTTTGAGCCACAGTGGCGCAGTGGTCAGCATGCTTGTCTGCCGACCTGGTTGTCATGTGTTCGAATCCCCATCGAGGGATGTGTCTACGAGAGGAAGTCAATAAGTAAGTCACACATGGCTGTAGAAAAATAACTAAATATGATAACAACTTGAAACCAGTTTATTTTTATACACACATTGTCCCTTTATGTCTCCACATAATTTTCGCCAGCATTGATGCACTTATTCCATCGTTTTATCAGTTCTCCCAGACCGGCTGCATAGAACTACGTACATTGACTTAAGCTCCCCGGTGGACCTAACTTAAAACGGGTAAAAAAAAAAAAAAGAGGCAGTGTGATTTTGACCACAACATCCTAGGATAGTCGATTGATCTATAAGAATATGGAGACACAGCCATATACCCGAGGTATTCACTCACTGTACTCACTGTACTCACTTCAAGTGGAACATAACTGTCCTTACTTTCGTTGCCTACAATGCATTATAATCACCCTCTCATCTCATAAGGTTCCTCTTGTACCTTGCCGTGTCGAGATGAAGAATAAATATCGGCAGTGTGCAAGTTTATTGACTACATGTTTCGAGATTCCCAAGGACGTTGCTAATCCCTCTGTTCATTTGGTTGGTCTCTTCTGCTTCCATTTGGTGTGTATATCATTGCTTATTGTGGTATACTGTTAGTTGGTAATATAGTTACATGGCCAAACCATTTAACTTGCTGCCTTCTGATAAAATCTATCTCTGCTATAACCTCCACTTTAGTTCTGATTTCTCTAGTTCTTCATTTCTCTCTTCTTGATACATTTATTTTTTTGTGATTTTTCTTTTCTCTTTTCTTGTCATTGTCCATGTTTGGCATTGGTAGCAAACAGTTGGTAGGAAGATTGTGTTGTAGAATGCTTTCTTAGTAACTATTGACGCGTGTTTGTTCTTTAGTATTAGTGACATTTGTCCAATGAGTTGGCTTGCCTTATTGCACCTATTTTCGATCTCGTCTTCTGATCTGCCACTTGATAATATTATACTTCCTACGTACTTGAAGCTCTATGACTCTCTTTATGTAGCCAACTGCCTCGTTATATAATTAGTGACGCGTGTGAATGGATTAACGAGATTCCCACTGTCCCTATCTACTATCTAACGAAACCACAGCCAAGGGAACGGGCTTGGTAGAATCAGAGGGGAAAGAAGACCCTGTTGAGCTTGACTCAAGTCCGACTTTGTGAAGACACATGAAGGGTGTAGCATAGGTGGGAGCGCAAGCGCAATTGAAATACCACTTCTTTTATCGTTTCTTTACTTATTCAGTCACAAGCGGAGATTTGGTCGTAACAGATGAACAATATCTCCAGCGGGCCTATTCTCGCTGGTCGCGGGATCCGCAAGAGTCAGACAGGGAGTCTGACGGTAGGTCACGCTTACGTTGGTCCGGACACTTACGAATGAGAGGTGTACACGCTCATACAGGCCCAGACACTGCTTTAAGGCCCTGTGATGCGGAATATGGCTGAACGCCTTTAAACCAAGTTCCATGTGAGGGTCTGGCCACCACTCACCTCTTGCTATTGAAGGCTTGATGCTGAGCCGCCAGCGTCTGCAGCCTACCTTGTTCCAGAAGTACTGGTTATCCTTTCATCTGGAGTAAACAAGGCAAGGCCGAGAGAGGGAACATGCTGCATGGGCAACACATGTTCTCTCAATCCATGCCCAGGCATTGTGCGGTGGGATTTTGGCCAAATTCCAATCCACATATTTTCGTCTGTCAAGACGGCAAGGTGCCACTCACTCACTTGAAGCTCTTTACTTATTTTAGGGTGTGTTCTTTTAGATGAATCTTTGTTGTTGCATATTCTTTGGTTATAATCATTACCTCAATTTTTACGGATTCTAATTGCAATGTTTTGTTCCTACACACTTTTTTAGAGTTCTTTAATGGTTTAAATTGCCATTGCTTCTTCTTATGTGTTCTATTTGTCATGCAGTGTTCTTGCGGTATCTGTTTGTCTGGTTTCTTTAAATATGTGGTCTATATAGATTATGAACAAGAGAGGGGACAGGACAAAGCCTTGTAGCACTCCGGATCTTATGGTGAAGGTTTCTGAGTGTCCTCCATTTGATCTTGCCGTCCATTCACTGTTGTTGTACAAGCTTCCATATAAGTTTGTTAGATGTGTACTCACTCCATATCGTTTAAGGATTTCCCACAGCTTGTTTCTATCTACTCAATCAAATCTCTTTTCTTGGTCGACAAAGGCTAAGTAATTAACATCACAAGCTACAAATAAAGTGTAAGTCTGTTGATAAAGAAGAGTGATTATCAGAAAATGGATGCCCAACTGTATAAAACAAACATGAAATGCCTGTTTAACAAAAAAATTATTTTTACGCAACAAAACATCGGAAGCAAGCAATGTAGACATGAACAACATCAACTACAAAATCCATCTTAAGAAGAACAAAACCCTGTGTAAGCTCAAAAACTCAACCCATCCGACACAACAAAACTCGACCTTATCCTCGAGAAACGATACTCGCTCGTATCTTCAAGCTAGCCGCCAAACAAATCACAGTATCAACAATAAAGACATCCCATCGTTGAGATGCTTCCACTTATTTGCCTTGCATTAGAGAAAAAAGCAATGCTTAGGAAACAATAACTGTCGGGAATGAATAATGTCATCCTTGCCAGTTCTCCCCCTTTCCTTGCCTGCGTTCAGATGTAAATTTACTAAGTCTAGAGTTTCAAGGTTAATACATACACAGGAACTCAGTGAATCCGCGCAAACAACAAACAAATGAGCTAAAGTTTCATTTGGTTTATAAAGGACCACTTTTATTCTACCGGGGATATCTGCATAAGTGCCCCAGCCTCCCCCCAGAGGTCACACAGTGATAATTTCGGCAGTGGACTATTTCTTCTCGCGGATCAGCACCCGCAATTGTGTGCATGCCAGCATCATGCATACTGCCCATGTTCTTCGCATGGGTAAAAGTAGTCCCAGAGATGATACAACCCCTGGCTGTGGACTGTTAGGCCTCCACATGAGATGGGGTGTCCAGTTGCCTTCTTAGCCGCCGTTATGTTTCCAGACAATTCCTAGAATATTCTGAAAATTACCTGGTATCTATTTTACGAGGCTGGATCGACCCCAGATCAGTATTTTTCGGAAAAAACATAATGCTGCCTCTACTGGGGATTTGAACCTTAAACATTGTCTTGACAGGGCAGCGCATTAACCACTGTACCACCCCGGCCACCTAAACGGGTAGGCTTTCAATATGTTGGAATGTAGCCCGAGCAGCCGATTGCTACTTCCAGTTTCGCTCTTCAACTGCCGGAGTATTTTGACTTGTGCAATGTGTACGTGGGTCCTTCTAGTTGTCCGCTCTTTTCTGTAAAGTATAGGTGCCCGATTCACTACCCCAGGATCGAAGTATAAAATCCACAGCCTGATTCCTCTTCGGTCCTCTCAAGTTAAAGACTGAAGCAGTATGTCTAAATTATCAAAGACGACTGCCATTGCTGCCTATAGTAGCTTTCGGTGTAGGACAGGATGGGAGGATTTAACCTAGGGAAGTAAGGCCACCTGCTGGATAGTGCTTGTGAGAAGAACTGTGCAGGTTAGGGGGGTTTTTTTTAAACCCCTGACAGAAAAAGCCATCACCTTACTGAAGATTCGAACCTGGGTCTCCCGAATGCGAACCCGGAGTTTTAGGCACACAACCCGACGCTTCTCTGCGTTTAAACATGTGATATGAATGTATACCGTTCTAAAGGGTTACTCCTTTTGCACAACTTGTATCACGTAGTGATGATTGATATCCTCTGGTATCATGCTAGCATGTAGACTACCTTCAATAAAGAACATCAATCCAACAGATCAATATATTTTCCTCTTCCATCCTTCGGTGTAAAAGTATCATACATAGAGACAAACAGACAGACAGAATGACAGACAAGTAGGTCTCTTTAAAAACGTGTAGCATGTCTTAATTTCTTATCTATATATATATATATATCTTCCTCTTTTATCCTTCGCTGTAGGAATTACTTTTTTCCCCTCATATAGACAGACACACACACACATACAGAGAGAGAGAGAGAGAGAGAGAGAGAGAGAGAGAGAGGGGGGGAGAGAGGGGACAGAGAGTCAGACAGACAGGACTCTTCCAAAGCGTGTAGCATGTCTTGCGTTCTTATATATACCTTCCAATTCTACCCTTCGGCGTAGAAATATACTTTTTTCTCTAATAAAGACAGAAAGACAAACAGACAGACTGACTGACAGACTGGCAGACAGACAGACAGACCAACAGACAGAAAGAGGGCCAGACAGAGGACCAGACAGACAGACAGACAGACAGACAGACGGATGGACAGACAGACAGACAGACGGACGGACGGACGGACAGACAGACGGACGGACGGACGGACAGACAGACAGACAGACAGACAGCGAGCCAGTAGACAGACAAGCAGACAGACAGACTAATAGACAGCCAGACAAACGAACAGACAGACAAACAGAGAGACAGACAGGCCTCTTGCAAAACTTGTAGCATGTTTTTAAGATTGATATATTTTGAACCATGCTACGATGTTGAATACCTTCAATAAAAACACATCAAGCCAATTAAAGTGCATTCACATTGGATCAGAAGCCATGGGCGATCAACCCATCTCACACTAAACCTAAACTCACCTTCCACAGCCGATTTATTTTCAACTAAGCACCAGTCACGCTCACAAGAGTCTATGTTCTCTTTAGTACTCGCTGTTACTCTTTTACCTTCGTCTGTAAAAATACTGTCCGTTCTATTTGAGTCTTTCCTCTTAAAACATCGGCTATAGGAATGTCCTAAGTTCTTATTGAGTCTTCCCTCATAAACCATCGGCTGTACGAATGTCTTAAGTGTTTATTGAGTCTTTCCGCTTAAACTAACAGCTGTAGAAATGTCTTAAGTTTTTTTTTTTTTTTTATTGTCTTCCCTCTTAAACGATCGGCTGTAGGACTGCCTTAAGTTATTATTGTGTCTTCCCTCTTAAACCATCGGCCGTAGGACTGTCTTAAGTTCTTATTTATTTAGTTTTACTCTTAAACCATCGGCTGTAGGAATGTTTTAAGTTCTTATTGAGTCTTCCTACTTAAACCATCGGGTATTGGAATGTCTTAAGTTCTTATTGAGTCTTCCCTCTTAAACCATCAGCGGTAGGAATGTCTTAAGTTGTTATTGAGTCTTCCCTCTTCTCCCCTAGGCTGTAAAAATACCTTTAGTTCTTATATATACTTTCCTATGCTTTCATTCGCTTTTGAAATACTTTTAGTTCTTATATACACTTTCTACTTCTATCATTCGCTGTAGAAATACCTTTAGTTGTTGTATATGCTTTCCTCTTCTATCATTCGCTGAAGAAATACCACGTGTTTTGTTTTTTAATATTGTTTCTCATAAGCCATCAGCTGTAGAAATGCTTCAAGTTTTTATAATACCTTCAAATGCTAACCTTCGCTGTAGAAATATCCTTTGGGAAGTTGAAGAGTGTGTGGTCTTATCCATTCAGCCATGCTGACCTCCGCCTAGCCTGTTAATTTACATGTGCTCCTACACAGTACAGCCGGTGCATTCGTACGATCGCTAGGAGGTTAAGCTTAAAGTGGCAGGAGCGCGGTTGGACTGGAGCTGGTTCGACGCTTGCGCTCGTTCGTCCGGTGCGCGAAGGAAAGACTGACCACTATTTTTCCGTGCACTCAATACAAACCTTCCCATACCCACCGCAGGTTTCTCTTACTGGCTTCTTTAACTGATTAGTGTTAAAGAAACAGTAGCTTTGGCCCGAACAAAAATGGTTGGAGGAAAATGGGAAGTAGGGGTGTGTCACAGTTATGACTTAAAGGTTGTTAATATGGTAGCAGAGGTGTTTCCAAGGCACCAGGGCTAGGTTTCATACTGGCCAAGACCTACGTACTAACACGTCCTAGCCGTGCGTCCTGGGCAAGGGGTTCCTTCAGGGTCCTGGCTAACGTAGTAGGATAGCTGATTATTCCGAAGTCGGGAGAGTATCTGCCTGCACGGCGAGGCACCACCAGTTTGTACATCAATAAGCCAGACATGGGACAACGGATACTCACGTAATCCTCAGTCCGGTATGGCATCACACTGATGTTGGACAACAGGATGTCTTCATCTGACATACAGGACTTCGCGCTGGAGTTCACAACCAGCGAACACAAGCGAACAAGAAGGCTGCTTAGGGAAAACTACTGTTTTGATATTTTAATTGAGACAACATCTTGCAATGACAACATTTCGGCGATATATAAACAGATATGAGAAGGCGCCTAAGATGACTGATCATTCCATGGCACTTAATGAGTTAAGAGACTAGAAGATTTTCAACAAAATGAACCAACATCAACATCAACATTAAAATCAACATCAATATCAACATCAATATTAACATCAACATTAACACCAACATTAACACCAACATTAACATCAACATTAACATCAACATTAACATCAACATTAACATCAACATTAACATCAACATTAACATCAACATTAACATCAACATTAACATCAACATCAACAGTAACATTTACACTAACATCAACATTAACATTTACATTAACATCAACATCAATATTAACATCAACATTAACATCAACATTAACATTAACATCAACATTACAATCAACATCAATATCAACATCAACATCAACATTATCATCAACATCAACATTAACATTAAAATCAACATCAATATCAACATCAATATTAACATCACCAGTAACACCAACATTAACATCAACATTAACATCAACATTAACATCAACATTAACATCAACATTAACATCAACATTAACATCAACATTAACATTTACACTAACATCAACATTAACATCAACATTAGCATTTACATTAACATCAACATCAATATTAACATCAACATTAACATCAACATTAACATTAACATCAACATTAAAATCAACATCAATATTAACATCAACATCCACATCAACATCAACATTAACATTAAAATCAACATCAATATCAACATCAATATTAACATCAACATTAACACCAACATTAACATCAACATTAACATCAACATCAACATCAACATCAACATTAAAATCAGCATCAATATCAACATCAATATTGACATCAACATTAACACCAACATTAACATCAACATTAACATCAACATTAACATCAACATTAACATCAACATTAACATCAACATTAACATTTACATTAACATCAACATTAACATCAACATTAACATTTACATTAACATCAACATCAATATTAACATCAACATTAACATTAACATCAACATTAACATCAACATCAATATTAACATCAACATTAACATCAACATTAACATTAACATCAACATTAAAATCAATATCAATATCAACATCAACATTAACATTTACATTAACATCAACATCAACATTAACATTAACATCAACATCAACATCAACAGTGTTCAAGACAACAGCTCGGGTTGAAGAACGGAGAGGCCAGAAAGGAGAAACCCACGACACATGTACTAGGAGGTATGCTAATCAACACTGAACGATACTGACAGTCGTCTTACACTTAATGCTAGTTTGCAGAGAAGATTGGAGCACACGGATATGTCCGGGGTGTAGTGATACTAATCCGTACTGAGCTGTACTCACCTACCGAAGGATTTTCTCTTCAGTATCGCTGATATTTACACATTCAGTACACCTGTGTGCATTGATACGGATATGAAATGTAGACCAAAAAATTAAAAAAATAAAAACTTTGAAACTTCTAATAGTTGTGGAATTGTGGTTTCTGAGAAAAATGCAAAAAATACCATGGGCAGACAGACAAACCAACTTCCCCATTGTTGGTAGTTATTCTACAAAAGTCAAAATAAAGGTTCCTTTCGCAATTCTTAATGCACATTGGGTTTATACTGTAAAACATATGTTTGTATATACCAACCGGCACTCGGTGGGTCAAGCGGTCAGTATCACCCAGGCCGTCTTACATTCCCAAGACATGTTCTAGTACGTATTGTAGGCGGGGTTGACCAAGAAGCCCAGGCTACTTTTAAAAACATGAATCCACCCCAGTGTGGATGGACCTCCAGGTCAGCAGGCCGGGAGGCGGTTGTCTAGTCACCATGCTGCGGCGGTTCAGGTGATTAAATATGGATCCAAGATACTCAACGTTTGGCAAAGGATGATATGGCAGATGTGATGAAGGCCCTCTTTGAGAATGAGATTAATGCATACACACACACAAACAGATGACTATCATGGTCTAGAGAGAATGCCGCAGCAAGGGTGGATAGAGAATCATGTCGGCAGTCGCCACTCAGAGGTAAAGAAGGACGGACATATCATCAATAAGAATGCTACGGACACCATTAGTATTGTGACTCTATGCTGGCTGTTGAACATGAGTACTTAGCGCTTATTGTTATACCCTGGGTGTAATAATGCAGGTTCTCAACTCAAATCAACGTTTGTCATCTTTTCAATCACTTCTTTGTTCGCTGCGATTGTTTCTGTCAATAGAATAAACACAAAGTCACTAACCTTCTATTCCCGGATTGTTTATCCATGTTTGTTGTCCCCAAATAATTCTTCCAGTGCTATTGATTTATTTAGTTTCTTATTGGTAGGGACTAACTTGGAATGAACAGATTTAGCTTGAGAACTGAATTATAATTTGGCTTTATTTGAGCACACAAGACTGTGATTTTGCTGACAGAATCAATAAGTAACTTGTTGTGCCTGGTTAAATGTTTATAATTATGTTTGTTTTTGCACATCATATACACGATAAATTGCTTTGTTTGCAAATGTTATTGCTGGACATTGTTATTCTTAAGATTATCATGCATTATTTTTATTATTATTATTATCATTATCGCTATCTTAGGGGGGATGAGTGGTCTCGAGGTATGGTGTCCGTTCTCGAGGTATGGTGTCCGCCTCCAGTGCTGGAGGTCCCGGGTTCAGACCCCGGTGAGGACAGGGATTTATTTATTTTTTTTTTTAAATCCACCTGGACTTCCAGTAATAAAATGTCCCCTGGTCTCTGGGTAGTGAGATCGGACGCCCGTGTGTATTGTTGCGCTCGTAAAAGATCCCTTGGTAGTTGGAAATAGAAAAAGAGTAGCCTAACGGCGCTGCCCGGGCAAAATTTCGAGTTAAAAATCTACCCAAAGTATTTCAGGATCCTCGCCCATGCAAAGGAGCTCGTGCATTGAGCTGAGTTTCTCCAGACTCAAGTTTGAGTTAGGAGGAAAACGGAGCACTTATGGGTTAAACCGTGTGCCGTGATGTTGATCCAACGACTAAACTAAACTATCGTTATCTGTACTAATAATATACTTCTTCTTCTTTTTGTAACATTCGTTCTTTCATGTTTACACCGACACTAAATCAGTTACATATGTTACTTCTATGTTACCAGTAAAAGACTTATAGTGTGTTTAATTTTGTCTGTCCCAATATAAAATTCCATATCTCAGTAACCAACTGAAGGAAAATGATGAGATTGGACCTATCAAAGACATATTCCTTGGGTGGGGGTAAATATAAGACGGCATGAAAAATTTTATAACGATGCAACAGACAGTTTTCAAAATAATTGATCGTGAATGACGGCATTCATTTATAGACATACTATAGTTGCACGTCCTTTACAGAACATCGTCATATACCCCTGCATGTTTTAACGTCTCTGATATACTAGACAGTGTTTATGCTCGTAATTTGTCATTGCTCTTTGATCGACCGCCGCCTCATACCGTCGAAATCAACGCTAAGCGGTCTATTTCTGAATTGCCCTCGAGTCGATATGTCGGGAAATAGCGATAAGTTCCCATTTCCCCTAATTCCCAATACTACCTTGAATAAGTTAATCCATTCCATTGGCACCTTGCCGTCTTCACAGACGATAGTTTGTGCTTTAAAAAGGCATAATTACTTTTACCTATGACGGTAGCGAATGTGAATAAGGCCAATTTGCGCTGTAAATGTCCGTTCACAGTGGGTGCATGTGAACACGTGGTCATTTCCACCATCATGCACCATCTTATGTCTCAAACGCTCTGTGTGTGACTTATCTGCAATAATTTTCTCCTTTGTCTTTATACCATTTCTGATGTTCGCCCTCCATGCAACACGTTCAGCGGCGACTTGCTCCCAATGTGCATTATCAATGCCTGTATCAATCATGTCCCGCTTACACACACCTTTGTATCGTAGTAGAGGTCGACCCTGAGATCTCTTACCCATCTGTAATTCACCAAAAAGATGTCCTTTGGTATTCTACCATCATCCATCCTCCTAAGATGTCCTATCCATCTAAGTCTACGAAGACTGAGCATGGAATAAACTGTCACACAACCTGATCTTTCCAATACTTCAGTATTTGTGATTTTGTCTTGCCACTTAATACCAAGAATTCTTCGCAGTCACCGCATATGAAAGCTGTTTAAATGTTTCTCTTGGTGTGAGTAAGTTGTCCAGGTTTCACTGCCATAAAGAAGAGTACTAAGGACACAGGCTTGATAGACAAGGACTTTTGTTTTGGCAGTAAGCTTCCTGTTCTCCCAGACTCTTTTTCTTAACCTGTTCATTGTTGTTGCTGCCTTACCAATCCGGATGTTGATATCTTGATCTAGGGATAATTTGCTATTTACCACTGATCCTAGATATGTAAAATGGTCTACCATCTCTAGTTTGGCGTCATTAATAAAGATTAATGGTACCCCATGTGCACCTTGTGACATAATCTGTGTCTTCTTTTTGCTAATTGTTAAACCAAATTCAGAACAAACATTGGAGAATGCAGATAGTAGACTATTGCAATTCTTCCTCAGAGTGGGTCGTAACTGCAGCATCATCTGCAAAAAGCAACTTCTCTGATCAGTACCCTCCTAATTTTGGTCTTGGCCTTCAATCTCTGAGCATTGTAAAGGCCGCCATCTGAGCGTGAGTGAATGTATATACCATCATCATGATCACGAAAGGCATATTTCAGCAGAAGTGAAAAGTATATTCCAAAGAGGGTGGGAGTTAGTACACAACCTTGCTTAACTCCACTCTTGATTTCAAATTCTTCAGAAGTTGCACCATCAAACTTGATTATACCCTTCATGCCTGTGTGGAACGATTCCACAATGGACAGAAGAGTTGGTGGGCAGCCAATCTTCTGTAGTGCCTTGAACAGACCCTCAATACTGACCAAATCAAATGCCTTTGTGAGGTCGATGAAGGCAATAAACAGTGGTTGATTCTGTTCACGGCATTTTTCTTGCATTTGTCGCAATTAGAATATCATATCAGTGGTAGACCTGTTCGTTCGAAAGCCGCACTGTGATTCGGGGTAGACTTGATCTCCTAGGACTTGAAGTCTGCGCAGAACAATTCTGGCAAATACTTTTCCAACAATACACAGAAGTGAGATACCCCTATAGTTGTTGCAGTCGCTCCGATCGCCCTTGTTCTTGTACAGCGTTATGATGTTTGAATCTTTGAAATCCTGTGGGACTTGTCCTTCTCGCCAGCATAGCTCTATTAACTGGTGGATCTGTAGAGTGAGTGTGTCTTGCCCACTCCTGATAACCTCTATTGGAATCTCATCCTTACCTGGAGCCTTGCCAGATGCAAGTTCATTTATAGCACACTTAACTTCTGTTATGGTGGGAAGTGTGTCCAGGTGGTCAAGAGTTGGTAGAGCCTCTATGGCGTTGAGGGCATCATCCGCTAGTTTGGTCTCACTTGAGTAAAGCTCCAAATAGTGCTCTACTCATCTGTCCAGCTGCTGTTTCTTATCAGTGATGATTTCTCCAGTCAAAGTTTTCAATGGTGCTTTTCTTTTGATCACTGGACCACAGGCTTTCTTTATCCCTTCATACATGCTTCTGATGTTTCCCTTATCACTTGCGATTTGAATGGACTCACATAACTTGATCCAATAATCATTTGCACACTGCCTGGCAGCCTTTTGCACATCCTTCCTAGCTTGCCTTAGCTCACTCAGTGTTACCCGTTAGTCTTTCCTTGTTTCTTAAGAGAGCTTTTTTCTTCTTATCAATCAAGGGCTGCAGAGTATCGCTGTTTGCCGCAAACCAGTCTTGCCTCTTATGATCCACAGTGCCGTAAACCCCTACAGCAGTTTTATAAAGAGTTTCCTTAATTTAACCCCACTTTTCATTTACTGTACAATTTTCTTGTGTATCAGTGAAAGCGTCTTCAAGTTGCTGTTGAAACTGAAAGCACTTTTCAGGATCATGAGTGTTAATAATATTAATCCTGGGGCTAGATTTGTGTTTAGCTGTGTAGATTCTCTTTGGTCTCAGTCTAACCCTTGCAACAACCAAAGAATGATCCGTATCACAGTCAGCACTGTGGTAACTTCGAGTCAATGATATATGGTTCAGATGTTGTCTCCGTGTGATGATGAAGTCCAGCTGGTGCCGAATGGCCGGATCTTGGATGATTCCATGTGACCTTATGCATCTCTTTTGTTTTAAAAAAGGAGTTTGTAATGCATAGGTCATTACTAGTGCAATGCTCCAGCAGCCTTTGCCCATTTTCATTCATGCGACCGATGTTGTATTTTCCAAGGCACACTGGCCATGAACTCGAGTCCTTGCCCACACAAGCATTGAAATCACCGAGCATATAAATGTAGTCAGATTTTGGAACTGTCTTGATCACGGAGTCTAACTCCTCATAGAACGAATCCTTCACATCATCAGAGGAATCGAGTGTCGGTGCATATGCAGTAATAATGGTGGCAAACCAATAAGAGGTTGCCAAGCGCAGGGATAATAGTCTTTAATTTCCGCCTGCTGGAATTTCAATCATTCCCAGTAGCGAATTCTTCACTGCAAAGCCCACACCATGTTGATTTTTTTCTGCCTGCCCTCTACCTTTCCAAAAAAAAGGTGTAATTGTTTTCCCTGAGTGACCCTTCCTCAGCGAGGCGAGTCTCCTGCAGGCCAGCAATATCGATGTTAAGACGATTGAGTTCGGCATCAATCACAGCCGTTTTTCTCACATCGTCAATATTGGTCAAGTCAGTGGAAAATCCTGGACACATGGTTCTCACGTTCCAGATTGCAAGCCGTAGCTTGAGGTTTCTATTTTTATTTTTGTTTGTACCTGGTGCATTGGTTTTAAAGCCTGCGATTCAGATCTTGTCCTAGCCCCAAGCACCCATTGAAGCAGGCAGGCTGTGGCGGATCAGCACCAAATTGGCCGGGGGATGCCCAGCTTGAGGCGGGCGGTAGCTGATCAGTGACACCTGTAGGTGTCTCCCACCGTCAGAGGCAACGCGTGGCGCCCCATGTCTACGCCAATTGACAGGGACTTATAACCCGTAACTGTTATTGCCTCTCCATAGCACAAAGTCTGGGCTAAATTATAGAGATCACGTGTTGCCCATGCAGCATGATCCCTCACTCGGCCTGCCTAGTTCACTCCAGAGGAAAGGTAACACCCCTACATCTGGAACAAGACAAGCTGCAGCAGCTGCCGGATCAGCAAAGCAATGCTCTAACTGTCCACCTGTCGGAGCTTCGATCCTAGACAAGCCGCCAACCAAGGCTTAGGGTCTGGTCTGCCCTGCCATGACATTTTGTCTTTAGCTTGCATTTCCTCGCACCAGGGTAAGGCTTGCACCCTCCCAGTTGCGCTCTTTCGCCCGAAGCCGTTGGCACAATGTGGGGTGTCGGGTTTGGTAAGCGCCGCCCAACGTTCGGCGCTAACAGAAAGCAGGTAGTACCGTCTACTGTTATACGGTAGCTCAGTCATATCTGACTAAGACCTGACGTGAAGTTAATCAACCTCTTAGGAATCCCGCAGTACCTCACAATATTCAAAAGAGATTCAATGGAAATTCTGACAAAGGCTTTTTCATAGTCTGTAAATATAAAATGATTTCATTTAGGTGTTCGCTCTATTATTACGCCTTATGCGTACATTTAGCCTGCGTAGGATCTATCTGATCAGAGCAGGATCTATTTGGTCAGCGCAGGATTTATCTGGTCAGAGCAGGAACTATCTGGTCAGCGCAGGAACTATCTGGTCAGCGCAGGATCTATCTGGTCAGCACATGATCAATCTGGTCAGCACAGTATCTATTTGATCTGCGCAGGATCTATCTGATCTGCGTAGGATATATCTGGTCAGCGCAGGATCTAGCTGGTCAGCGCATGGTATATCCGTGTGCACATGACGAGATGCAACGAAATATTCCAGGCAATAAATCGTGCAATATATTGTTTATGCCTTCTTTGTTTAAATTTCTTGTTACTGTTTGCCGATGAAGGCTTGTCGCCGCAAGGTCCTTAGTTTTTCGTAGTTGTAATTATGTAAAGTAACCTGCACTTTGTGTTTACCAAATGTTGGCTTGTAGTATGGCGCAATGGCGTGTTGAACATGTTCGGCAACAACAATAAAAGTATTTAAAAGGCTAGAGAATCGACTTCATTGCGCCAGGTTCTTCCCATATGGCTCGGTCTCTTTCTTTCCGAAACCGTCGCACAAAGCACGAACTCCGTAGCTCCAGCGACGAACCCCCATAAGACTTGAAGAAAACTGCACCCGTGAACCGAACGACGTAGCCCGGGATCGAAACTACAACCTTCGCAGCGCGAGGCAGTTGATTTAACCACTTCGCCACGGAGACTGCCAGCCTTCAACAGCAAACACACATAGTATTATTTGGCGCTCATAGAAGGAGAAGTAGGAAGTAGAGATTGGAGGACGCACTAGACAACATAAAATTTGAAAGCTATAGTTACCGACAGGGATTTGAACCTGTCACCTCCAAATGACGACAGCGCTTCGCTGGAAGTACACATGTTCCTGGAGTGACGTGCTGTCGTCATTTAGAGGTGACAGGTTCGAATCCTGGTCTGTAACTATAGCTTTCAAATTTTATGTTGTCTAGTGCGTCCTCTAATCTCTACTTCCTTCTTCTCCTTCTATGAGCGCCAAACAATTCTATGTGTGTTTATTTATGGACTGTCTCAGTTGCCTCAAAGGGTTGCCCAATTGATTTCCAACAACAAAACTGAGCTACGTCTCTAACCCTAATTCACGAGACAGCTGTCACCTGACACTACAGGCCAGGCCAGAACCTTGGTGTGGCCTCGTTTATGTGTTCAGGGTCTCCCCCAGAATTACCATACGCCCAGACATAATGGGGCTTGCAGAAGTGTAGTGACTAGACGTTTATCTACCCACCCCGTGTCGTGGCTTCGAAATGTATTCCGGGCGGTATGTTTTTTTTTTAAAAAATTCAGTTGGACTCATTGTTAGAATTTAATTGCATATCCTTTACATGGTGGGTAGCGGGGAAGGGGGTACCCCCTATCAAAGGAGAAGTAAGGTGCCTCCTTCCCTCCGCTAGTCCACGGGACACCCTTGGGCAAGGTGGAGTACCCGCTTAGCCACCCCCCCCCCCCCACAGGGTAACGTGAAGCCATGGGAGCAGGTGGTAGATTTGACTTGGGAGCAGCCGACAGATAGTTGTTGGTTATGGTTTCAAGTCAGTGACTGTGGACAGAGGATCTCTCAATTGAGACAATGGCTACGGTCATCCGTAGTAGGTCACTGTCAGAAAGGAAGAATGGTAGACTTCCCTCCTTATTGATTCCGGGGCAGAAGAGGCTCGTCAGCCTTTGTTGGTATCTCTTCTAAGAGAGGTAACTGTACATCCCAAACCTCCGCTGCCTTGCGGGTATACCCATATGGGAAAGGCTTCGGGAGTAAACCCTGAGGACAAATCCAGAGATGGAGTCCCTAAGGCAGTTCCATGTTGTAAACAACATAGTTCTAGCCACTACGCAACCACGGGTCCCGAAAAATAGATGTCTAGCACAACATACCTGAGTCGTTACGGCGTGTAAAAATGTCCATTCATCATCATCAGCTTCCACTTTTGCCGACAAGCGGCGTGGGGAGGAATAATTGGCGTTCCAGCCCCCGATGGCTAGCACTGGATAGTGTCATTTCGTGTGATTGCACAGTGTCTTTCATGTCGTCAATTCATTCTCCTCTTGGGCGTCCTCTTGCTCTCGTCGCAGATGATCTTTGATGCAGGGCCAGTGCTGGTAGTTGATGGTGTTGCATTCTAACGAGATGGCCGAACCATTTGATATTAGACACAAATGTCCATTCCCTGTGCTAAATAAGTACCTGGACGTTAGGCTGTCGTTTAGGACATGTCCTCCCTATAACCACCGACTGACTCACCAGTCTGCAGCACATATATCATGAAGACTATTTTATTTATTTATTTATGTATTTATGTATTTATTTATGTATTTATTTATTTATTTATTTCTGGAGTTTTCTCGCTCGCTTTGATCCGAAGCGTATTCCATACAAGTTCTACTACTCCTAGTGCACTGATTTGATGTTTGCGTATGGATTAGCTTTCACAAGTACCAGTGCACCGCGCCATCAGGCTAACCCACTCCGACTTCTGGGGTATCATTAAGACTTGCGCTGGTGTATGTGATCCCCTCAGCAACCTGTACTCGGTGTATGGTGCCACACCCACATTTTTGTAAACCAATCGGTACTATGTGGGTCATGTGGTCAGTATCACCCCGGCCACCTCTATTTCCCAGAGAATTTCCTGGCACTCCAGAATCGCCTTACGTGCCGAGGTCAATTTTAAAACTCCCCAATTATGCGGATTCGAGCCCATGATTAACGGATCAGCATGCGCGCGCCTAGCCGTGGCTTTACCGTAGCGCCCAGTTCCATCCATGGCCTCTCGATGTTATTCATCTCTGTCTTTAATTATCTTATTAATTTGGAATATGCGTTTAGCCCCCCCCCCCCCCAACCGCCACCCCCTTCCCGATCAGGGTTACGTGAAGCCATGGGTGCAGGAGGTTGATGAAGCTAAAGAGCAGCCGACAGATAGTTGTAGGTTATGGTCTCTAATTTCACGACGGTAGGCAGTTTTTGTGTGTGGAGACAATGGCTACGGTCATTGACCTATATGGTCACTGCCAAGAAGGAAAGCAAACTACCTTCTTTACAGATGCCAAGATAGTCATATTTCTTGCACAACCAATGAGCAAGTCTTACAAGAGGCAAATGAAAACCCGTAAATTGATTAGAGAAATTAGACGTAGACAGTGAAAGTTTTAGACACGTTATGAGAAGAAATAAACTATAGAACTTGGCGACAACTGGCAAGATTTAGGGGAAAAGAACAAAGGGAAGGCAGAGAAGTAAATTTCTGGATGGCTAGGCCGCATGACATGGTCGAGAAAAAATAAACGGAGCTGATCCACGACTCTGGTGAACGTGTGAGATGGCAAAACATGGCCGTCCACGCTTATCGGCATGGCACATGCTGATGAATGTCTCTTTAGGTCTTTCCCGATTCCGTTCAGCGAAGGAATGAAGCCGTAAATTAAACAAACAGAGACACAATTAACAAGTATAGCAAGAACACAACGACATGCGAACGACTTACCTCTGCCAAGGTCACTGCTAATTTACAGACACACCGAGTTTAGCATCGCTGGAGAGCAGCTGTGTCTTGATTTCCAGTTCATGCTGCAGATTAAGATGTCTGGCGAACCCTCCTAGGGAGATGGAACATAATAGCTCTAACATGGTTTGTGGAAGATTAGCTAGTTTGTGAGCATTGACTGGTTTTCATGTAAGGACAATATTCACTTACATATAAAAGATAAAACAATAATCTTCATAAACTCTCCGAAATGATGTAGGCATAAACCTCCACATATATCGATAACAGGTTTTCTGGGTCAGTTCTCTTGATTGTATCGCCCCATATTACAGTCTTAAGCCATCCAACATCATTGATTACAATCATCATCAAGTGCCTAGCTGCCTGGTGTGGGCGATCATGCTTCTTCATATCTTGCGATCCCCAACAAATCTAAATTAAATTAAATATATCTCCAATGCCCTGGCATGGGACTGTACTGTGATAGGACCATCACATTCTGTAGGCCGGAGTGCAGGAAGGGATCGGTGGTCAGTCTTTCTCTCACTTAGGCAGACGACGCACATTATCAGCGTTGCTCAATATTAAATTCGTTAACGCGCCCGCTGCGATCTCAAACAGCATACATAAGTTCCTGCGCTGCCCCCCCCTCCCACCAATTTTACGTCCCCCCCCCACCCCCCCCCCCCCCTTTCCGTTCCATGACAAAAGTTTGTCAAGGATCGACTCTAGCTGTCTTCCTCTGTCTCTTTTTCCACGAATGTTTCCAGCTACCACAATAAATTCCCGTGTTTGCCGTGTGATGATGTTGCCAAACAACGATGTTTGCCTCTATAAAATGATAACGAAGAAGAATAAGACGAAGAAGAAGAAGAAGAAGAAGAAGAAGAAGAAGAAGAAGAAGAAGAAGAAGAAGAAGAAGAAGAAGAAGAAGAAGAAGAAAAAGAAGAAGAAACACAGACAGACAGACAGACAGACAGACAGACAGACAGGCAGCAGAAGAAGAAGAAGAAGAAGAAGAAGAAGAAGAAGAAGAAGAAGAAGAAGAAGAAGAAGAAGAAGAAGAAGAAGACTCAGGTAGAGAACGACGAGTGATGATGATAATTACCATTATGATAATGATGAGAAAGAAAAGGTGGTATAATTAGGTCAGATTTATTCTTCGATCATGTAGAAAGTAAATGCATACCTTCTTACATTCTTCCTTCTACCTTTAAGCCAACCTAGCATTTATTGTATCCATTTGTTGAATATTTGTTGTCGTTTCATTTTTCTTGGCCCCCGGCAATCGTCTCATATTACATTTAAATTGATGTCTGAAAACCTGCTACAGCAATAATTATACCTGCTTGGAAGGGCCGTAAACGGATAACCGTTATTATCAGGAAAGAATATTCTTTTGCCATTGAAACTGATGATGCAAGTTCACAGATCTCTGATAATGCCATCATCACTTCCTGCCATCTGATATGTTCCTGTGTTCGTTTTCTGTCACGTGTCTGAGTTTGTCGTTCGCTGTCTTGTCCGTTGTGATTTCAAACAGCGAAAACAGCATGGGTCAAGAACCACAACTCATATGATACCTCGTGTGGTGTTCATTCACGAAATTATTTCTTGCTTTTTTCTGTAGATTCTCTCCCTTTCAAATTGTCTAATTGGGCGGGTAGGTGGGTGTGTGGTTGGTTGGTTGCTTGGTTGGTTGGTTGCTTGGTTGCTTGGTCGGTTGGTTGCTTGGTTGCTTGGTTGCTTGGTTGGTTGGTTGCTTGGTTGCTTGGTTGGTTGGTTGCTTGGTTGGTTAGTTGGTTAGTTAGTAAACATCATAATCCAATAACAAGCCAGTGAGCACATGTGAAGACATTATGAATATCATACAATCAACAACAAGCCAGTGACCACGTGTGAAGACACTGTGAACATCATACGGCCATGAATAAGTCAGTGACCAAGTGTGAAGACACTGTGAACATCATACGGCCAAGAATAAGTAGGTGACCAAGTCTGAAGACACTGTGAACACAATACGGCCAGGAATAAGTCAGTGACCAAGTGTGAAGACACTGTGAACATTATACAGCCAGGAATAAGTAGGTGACCAAGTGTGAAGACACTGTGAACACCATACGGCCAGGAATAAGTCAGTGACCAAGTGTGAAGACACTGTGAACATTATACAGCCAGGAATAAGTAGGTGACCAAGTGTGAAGACACTGTGAACACCATACGGCCAGGAATAAGTCAGTGACCAAGTGTGAAGACACTGTGAACAAAATACGGCCAGGAATAAGTCAGTGACCAAGTGTGAAGACACTGTGAACATTATACAGCCAGGAATAAGTCAGTGACCAAGTGTGAAGACACTGTGAACACCATACGGCCAGGAATAAGTAGGTGACCTAGTGTGAAGACACTGTGAACACCATACGGCCAGGAATAAGTCAGTGACCAAGTGTGAAGACACTGTGAACACTATACGGCCAGGAATAAGTCAGTGACCAAGTGTAAAGACACTACATCATACGACCAGGAATTAGTCAGTGACCAAGTGTAAAGACACTATTACATCATACGGCCAGGAATAAGTCAGTGACCAAGTGTGAAGACACTGTGAACATCATACGGCCAGGAATAAGTCAGTGACCAAGTGTAAAGACACTATTACATCATACGGCCAGGAATAAGTCAGTGACCAAGTGTAAAGACACTATTACATCATACGGCCTGGAATAAGTCAGTGAGCACGTGTGAAGACACTGCCAACATCATACAGCCAGGAATAAGTCAGTGACCAAGTGTAAAGTCACTATTACATCATACGGCCAGGAATAAGTCAGTGACCAAGTGTAAAGACACTATTACATCATACGGCCAGGAATCCGTCAGTGAGCACGTGTGAAGACACTGTCAACATCATACAGCCAGGAATAAGTCAGTGACCAAGTGTAAAGACACTATTACATCATACGGCCAGGAATAAGTCAGTGACCAAGTGTAAAGACACTATTACATCATACGGCTTGGAATAAGTCAGTGACCAAGTGTGAAGACACTGTAA
Source organism: Cepaea nemoralis (assembly GCA_014155875.1). Classification (NCBI taxonomy): domain Eukaryota; kingdom Metazoa; phylum Mollusca; class Gastropoda; order Stylommatophora; family Helicidae; genus Cepaea; species Cepaea nemoralis. The sequence goes on from JACEFZ010013514.1 coordinate 70,937, forward strand.
ACATCATACGGCCAGGAATAAGTCAGTGACCACTTGTAAAAACACTACTACATCATACAGCCAGGAATAAGTCAGTGAGCACGTGTAAAAACACCGTGAACATCATACGGCCAGGAATAAGTCAGTGACCAAGTGTAAAGACATTATTACATCACACGGCCAGGAATAAGTCAGTGAGCACGTGTAAAGACACTGTGAACATCATACGGCCAGGAATAGGTCAGTGAGCACGTGTAAAGACACTATTACATCACACGGCCAGGAATAAGTCAGTGACCAAGTGTAAAGACACTATTACATCATACGGCCAGGAATAAGTCACTGAGCACGTGTAAAGACACCGTGAACATCATACGGCCAGGAATAAGTCAGTGAGCACGTGTAAAGACACCGTGAACATCATACGGCCAGGAATAGGTCAGTGAGCACGTGTATAGACACTGTCAACATCATACAGCAAGGAATAAGTCAGTGAGCACGTGTAAAGACACTGTGAACATCATACCGCCAGGAATAAGTCAGTGACCAAGTGTAAAGACACTATTACATCATACAGCCAGGAATAAGTCAGTGAGCACGAGTAAAGACACCGTGAACTCATACGGCCAGGAATAAGTCAGTGACCAAGTGTTAAGACACTATTACATCATACGGCCAAGAATAAGTCAGTGAGCACGTGTAAAGACACTGTCAACATCATACAGCCAGGAATAAGTCAGTGACCAAGTGTAAAGACACTGTTACATCATACGGCCAGGAATAAGTCAGTGAGCACGTGTAAAGACACCGTGAACATCATACGGCCAGGAATAAGTCAGTGAGCACGTGTAAAGACACTATTACACCATACGGCCAGGAATAAGTCAGTGAGCACGTGTAAAGACACTGTGAACATCATACCGCCAGGAATAAGTCAGTGAGCACGTGTAAAGACACTATTACATCATACGGCCAGGAATAAGTCAGTGAGCACGTGTAAAGACACTGTGAACATCATACGGCCAGGAATAAGTCAGTGAGCACGTGTAAGGACACTGTGAACATCATACGGCCAGGAATAAGTCAGTGAGCACGTGTAAAGACACTGTCAACATCATACAGCCCGGAATAAGTTAGTGAGCACGTGTAAAGACACTGTGAACATCATACGGCCAGGAATACGTCAGTGAGCACGTGTAAAGACAACGTGAACATCATACCGCCAGGAATAAGTCAGTGAGCACGTGTAAAGACACTGTGAACATCATACAGCCAGGAATAAGTCAGTGACCACGTGTAAAGACACCGTGAACATCATACTTCCAGTAATAAGTCAGTGACCAAGTGTAAAGACACTGTTACATCATACGGCCAGGAATAAGTCAGTGAGCACGTGTAAAGACACCGTGAACATCATACGGCCAGGAATAAGTCAGTGAGCACGTGTAAAGACACCGTGAACATCATACTGCCAGGAATAAGTCAGTGACCAAGTGTAAAGACACCGTTACATCATACGGCCAGGAATAAGTCAGTGAGCACGTGTAAAGACACCGTTAACATCATACGGCCAGGAATAAGTCAGTGAGCACTTGTAAAGACACTATTACATCATACGGCCAGGAATAAGTCAGTGAGCACGTGTAAAGACACTGTGAACATCATACGGCCAGGAATGAGTCAGTGAGCACGTGTAAAGACACTGTCAACATCATACTGCCCGGAATAAGTTAGTGAGCACGTGTAAAGACACTGTGAACATCATACGGCCAGGAATAAGTCAGTGAGCACGTGTAAAGACACCGTGAACATCATACCGCCAGGAATAAGTCAGTGAGCACGTGTAAAGACACTGTGAACATTATACAGCCAGGAATAAGTCAGTGAGCACGTGTAAAGACACTGTGAACATCATACGGCCAGGAATAAGTCAGTGAGCACGTGTAAAGACACTGTCAACATCATACAGCCAGGAATAAGTCAGTGAGCAAGTGTAAAGACACTATTACATCATAGGGCCAGGAATAAGTCAGTGAGCACGTGTAAAGACAGTATTACATCATACGGCCAGGAATAAGTCAGTGAGCACGTGTAAAGACACTGTGAACATCATACGGCCAGGAATAAGTCAGTGAGCACGTGTAAAGACACTGTAAACATCATACAGCCAGGAATAAGTCAGTGAGCACGTGTAAGGACACTGTGAACATCATACGGCCAGGAATAAGTCAGTGAGCACGTGTAAAAACACTGTCAACATCATACAGCCCGGAATAAGTTAGTGAGCACGTGTAAAGACACTGTGAACATCATACGGCCAGGAATAAGTCAGTGAGCACGTGTAAAGACACCGTGCACATCATACCGCCAGGAATAAGTCAGTGAGCACGTGTAAAGACACTGTGAACATCATACAGTCAGGAATAAGTCAGTGAGCACGTGTAAAGACACTGTGAACATCATACGGCCAGTAATAAGTCAGTGAGCACGTGTAAAGACACTGTCAACATCATACAGCCAGGAATAAGTCAGTGAGCACGTGTAAAGACACTATTACATCATAGGGCCAGGAATAAGTCAGTGAGCACGTGTAAAGACACTGTGAACATCAGACGGCCAGGAATAAGTCAGTGAGCACGTGTAAAGACACTGTCAACATCATACAGCCAGGAATAAGTCAGTGAGCACGTGTAAAGACACTATACATCATCCGGCCAGGAATAAGTCAGTGAGCACGTGTAAAGACACTGTGAACATCATACCGCCAGGAATAAGTCAGTGAGCACGTGTAAAGACACTATTACATCATACGGCCAGGAATAAGTCAGTGAGCACGAGTGAAGACACTGTCAACATCATACAGCCAGGAATAAGTCAGTGACCAAGTGTAAAGACACTATTAAATCATACGGCCAGGAATAAGTCAGTGACCAAGTGTAAAGACAATGTGAACATCATACGGCCAGGAATAAGTCAGTGACCAAGTGTAAAGAGACTTTTACATCATACGGCCAGGAATAAGTCAGTGACCAAGTGTAAAGACACTATTACAACATACGGCCAGGAATAAGTCAGTGAGCACGTGTGAAAGACACTGTCAACATCATACAGCCAGGAATAAGTCAGTGACAAGTGTAAAGACACTATTACATCATACGACCAGGAATTAGTCAGTGACCAAGTGTAAAGACACTATTACATCACACGGCCAGGAATAAGTCAGTGACCAAGTGTGAAGACACTGTGAACATCACACGGCCAGGAATAAGTCAGTGACCAAGTGTAAAGACACTATTACATCATACGGCCAGGAATAAGTCAGTGACCAAGTGTAAAGACACTATTACATCATACGGCCAGGAATAAGTCAGTGAGCACGTGTGAAGACACTGTCAACATCATACAGCCAGGAATAAGTCAGTGACCAAGTGTAAAGTCACTATTACATCATACGGCCAGGAATAAGTCAGTGACCAAGTGTAAAGACACTATTACATCATACGGCCAGGGATCCGTCAGTGAGCACGTGTAAAGACACTGTCAACATCATACAGCCAGGAATAAGTCAGTGAGCACGTGTAAAGACACTGTGAACATCATACAGCCAGGAATAAGTCAGTGACCAAGTGTAAAGACACTATTACATCATACAGCCAGGAATAAGTCAGTGAGCACGTGTAAAGACACCGTGAACTCATACGGCCAGGAATAAGTCAGTGACCAAGTGGTAAGACACTATTACATCATACGGCCAAGAATAAGTCAGTGAGCACGTGTAAAGACACCGTGAACATCATACTGCCAGGAATAAGTCAGTGACCAAGTGTAAAGACACCGTTACATCATACGGCCAGGAATAAGTCAGTGACCAAGTGTAAAGACACCGTGAACATCATACGGCCAGGAATAAGTCAGTGAGCACGTGTAAAGACACTATTACATCATACGGCCAGGAATAAGTCAGTGAGCACGTGTAAAGACACTGTGAACATCATACCGCCAGGAATAAGTCAGTGAGCACGTGTAAAGACACTATTACATCATACGGCCAGGAATAAGTCAGTGAGCACGTGTAAAGACACTGTGAACACCATACGGCCAGGAATAAGTAAGTGAGCACGTGTAAGGACAATGTGAATATCATACGGCCAGGAATAAGTCAGTGAGCACAAGTAAAGACATTGTCAACATCATACAGCCCGGAATAAGTTAGTGAGCACGTGTAAAGACACTGTGAACATCATACGGCCAGGAATAAGTCAGTGAGCACGTGTAAAGACACCGTGAACATCATACCGCCAGGAATAAGACAGTGAGCACGTGTAAAGACACTGTGAACATCATACAGCCAGGAATAAGTCAGTGACCACGTGTAAAGACACCGTGAACATCATACTTCCAGTAATAAGTCAGCGACCAAGTGTAAAGACACTGTTACATCATACGGCCAGGAATAAGTCAGTGAGCACGTGTAAAGACACCGTGAACATCATACGGCCAGGAATAAGTCAGTGAGCACGTGTAAAGACACCGTGAACATCATACTGCCAGGAATATGTCAGTGAGCACGTGTAAAGACACTATTACATCATAGGGCCAGGAATACGTCAGTGAGCACGTGTAAAGACACTGTGAACATCAGACGGCCAGGAATAAGTCAGTGAGCACGTTTAAAGACACTGTCAACATCATACAGCCAGGAATAAGTCAGTGAGCACGTGTAAAGACACTATACATCATCCGGCCAGGAATAAGTCAGTGAGCACGTGTAAAGACACTGTGAACATCATACAGCCAGGAATAAGTCAGTGAGCACGTGTAAAGACACTGTGAACATCATACGGCCAGGAATAAGTCAGTGAGCACGTGTAAAGACACTGTGAACATCATACGGCCAGGAATAAGTCAGTGAGCACGTGTAAAGACACTATTACATCATACGGCCAGGAATAAGTCAGTGAGCACGTGTAAAGACACTATTACATCATACTGCCAGGAATAAGTCAGTGAGCACGTGTAAAGACACTATTACATCATACGGCCAGGAATGAGTCAGTGAGCACGTATAAAGACACTGTGAACATCATACAGCCATGAATAAGTCAGTGAGCACGTGTAAAGACACTGTGAACATCATACGGCCAGGAATAAGTCAGTGAGCACGTGTAAAGACACTGTGAACATCATACGGCCAGGAATAAGTCAGTGAGCACGTGTAAAAGACACTATTACATCATACGGCCAGAAATAAGTCAGTGAGCACGTGTAAAGACACTATTACATCATACTGCCAGGAATAAGTCAGTGAGCACGTGTAAAGACACTATTACATCATACGGCCCGGAATAAGTCAGTGAGCACGTGTAAAGACACTATTACATCATACGGTCAGGAATAAGTCAGTGAGCACGTGTAAAGACACTATTACATCATACGGCCAGGAATAAGCCATTGACTAAGTGTAACGACACATCATACAACAGGCAACAAGCCAGTGACCACGTGTGAAGACACTGTGAGCATCATACAACAGGCAACAAGCCAGTGACCACGTGTGAAGACACTGTGAACATCATACAACAGGCAACAAGCCAGTGACCACGTGTGAATACACTGTGAACATCATACAACAGGCAACAAGCCAGTGACCACGTGTGAAGACACTGTGAACATCATACAACAGGCAACAACCCAGTGACCACGTGTGAATGTGGACTAAGCAAAATAACGCTACGAATCAAAACATTTCATCATAACACTTCTGTCACAATAAACTCTCCAACCTGACAAGCAGCAGAGACAGCCACAATTTCCCCACTCTGCTCTTTCAGTGAATAGGTTTTTTAAAAGAATAGATCACGGCGGGTCACAACAGCTCCCCTCCGGCATCATCATCTTCCACTGCTCAGTCTCCACCCCCTCGACTCCTCACCTCAACAACTTTAAGTGTTAGGACCTGTCCTTCTGTCCAGTCAATCCCCTCCCGTTTTGGGGCACCTCTATCCTTTTCAATGCCAGTGATAGCGTAGTGGCTGCACGCTCACCTGCCAGCCCAGTAATCATGGGTTTAGTTCCGCATCGATGAGGATTTCAAAATTGACTTCGGTTACCAGAAGACGTCTTGGGAAATAAAGGTGGCATGTGAGATATCACACTGATTGTTGATTGGTCTGTACAAATATTAGTCTAGCACGAAATGACCATCATCAAGTGTCTTGTCGAATGGCGTCGGCCCACCATGCTTCTCCAACAAATCCTGATTTTCGACTGCATGGATCAATTCATGTTTGACTCCCTTCCGTGCCATAACACAATCCTTTTAAGATCTTTTTTCTCGCTGTCGTCCTCACTTTCTCTTTCCACAAATCTGCCGTTTGCCACAACATGTTCCGTTTGACACAACAGGTCTTTGTCTTCACAAAATGTGGCCAAAAATAGTAATGCATCTTAGGGCATGTAACAGTGTCCTTTAGATTACTTCACTTACCACCTCTTTCAAACAACATTTCTGGGGATCCAAATCAACCCATCAACGTCGTCCTGACATAACTCAAGTCTTACAATCATATCATTAAGAAATGTTGAGGACTTGAGAACTCGCGGGACGCGGGTTCTATCAACAACTTCATCCGTCGTGCAGCAAATTCATGGAAACGATGGAGAAGTTGTTGGGTGAAACATAGAAAGTTAAGAACAAGGAGGAGGAGAGGGGAGGAAGAAGAAGAGAAGGAGCAGAAGAAGATGATGAAAAAGAAAAAGGTAAATAAGAAGGAGAAGGATGAGAAGAGGAGGTAACGGATAAAGAAGAGAAGGAGCAGCAGTATCAAGAGCAGAAAAAGAAGGAGAAGAAGTAAAATGCGAAGAAGAAGAAGAAGCAGAAGAGAGAAGAAGAAGAAGAAGAAGAAGAAGAGAAGAAGAAGAAGAAGAAGAAGAAGAAGAAGAAGAAGAAGAAGATGATGATGATGATGATGATGATGATGTTGATGATGATGATGATGATGATGATGATGATGATGATGATGATGATGATGATGATGTGGTGGATGGGGAGTGATATGCAGCATATAACTTGAATATCTTCCGTGTCTACATCCAGTAAAACATCGCTTCAGATTATTTTACACCCATTTAAAAAACAAAACCTGTTATATTCACACCAACTAATTGCCTGTTTCACCTGGACCTGGCTAACCTCTGCTTGCCGTGTCCAAACATGTCCGACTGTCAGGTTGTTGACTGCATCCAGTCCCTAGATGTTGTGACAGTGTCAACCAGCAGCAACCCGTTACCTGTGGCCTGGCACTGTGTCACTCGCTGACCCCGGGCTCCTGTTGTTTGTACCAGACAAATGTCAGTGCTTCACACCACCGAGTCTCGGTGATGAGTTATTAGCATCAGCTGAGTTACCAACATCACCACTACCATTTTCTTCATTATCATCATCGCAACAACCACTACATCGTCATCCGTTTCAATGCATATTGGTTTGTTGTTGTCTATTTTAGATTAGTTTAGTTTAGTCGTTGGATCAACATCACGGCACACGGTTTAACCCATAAGTGCTCCGTTTTCCTACCTAACTCAAACCTGAGTCTGGAGAAACTCAGCTCAATGCACGAACTCCGTTGCATCGGCGAGGATCCTGAAATACTTTGGGTAGATTTTTAACTTGAAATTTTGCACGGACAGCGCCGTTATGCTTCTCTTTTTCGATTTCCAACTGCCAAGGGATTTTTTGCGTGCGCAACAATACACACGGGCGTCCGATCTTACTACCCAGAGACCATGGGAACTTTTATTACTAGAAGTTCAGGTCGATTTTTTAAATAAATCCCGGTCCTCACCGGCGCCTGAACCCGGGACCTTCAGCACTCGAGGCGGACACCATATCTCGAGACCACACAGCCCCCTAAAATTAATGGCAGCGGTGGGATTTGAACCCACGCCTCCGAAGAGACTGGTGCCTTAAACCAGCGCCTTAGACCGCTCGGCCACGCAACCTGTTGTTGTCTAAGATTAGCTTCATAAGTAATGTAAGAATGAAATAACGTATGAGAGGAAAGAGATCAGAAGAGCAGCATGTCAGACGGGCCTGCGTATTCAAATTCTTAACCCTTTGAAAATAAAGTTTGTTCCTTAGTTTCTTTCATCTCTATAATAATCACCATCATCACTACCACTACAACCCCCCACCCCCCAACCCCCAAGCCTACCACCTCGCAACTCCCATACTATCGGCGCTCCTTACCTTGCTTACGATTAATATTATTTCGCTGATGTTAATATTCACTTCACTTTAAACATTTCCTAAACAATGAAACGTGTGGTTACCAGGCAAGAGAACTGACTTCAGATTGACGTCTCTTCCTTGACACATACTGAGAAAACCTGAGGATAATCTAACTAGACACTCGCTTGTCTTGAACCCGCAAGGCCAACGAAACACCGGGAGATCTAAGAATACAGGGAGAAGAGAAATACAGACAGAAATCAATCATATTAGGAGGACATGGAGTGAGCTGCGGAAGACAGCAAAAGACAGGACAGCTTGGCCAGGTTTGGTTGAGGGTGTATATCTTAATGAGGGATACAGGACAGGAGGGGGAGAAGAAAGATTGAAGAAACAGTTATGGACAAGAGGTCATTTACTGATCCAGGTCACAGTGACCTCAGACGGTTGGATCAGACCTGGATACATGCAGGTCAATCTGGAGGGTGAGCACTGCTAAGCGGATGAGACGAGCCAGGGGTCGTCGGGAGACGCCCATCCTGAGGTTCGGAGATTAAGACTGGCCCAAGAGGAATTAGTTTGGTGTGGCCCAGGCAAGAAGGTGGGGGGGAGGGGGGGGGGGGGGTAGACCAACGGGTAGGAGCTGGGCCATAGTGTGTGTGTGTTGTGATTGCTGTGATTGTGTTGATGTTGCTGTGTCGGTGAGAGAGAGAGAGAGATAGAGAGAGAGGGGGATGAGGAAGACAGACAAAGACCAGGACAGGACAGTGCTATTGAGCTGCGGCCATAATGTGTGCTAACTGTGTGTGTGTGTGTCGGTGTGCTGTGTGTGTGAGAGATGACGAGAGGATGCGAGTGAGAGGGAGGGAGGGACGGAGAGGCGAGAGGAGAGCAGGACAGACAGACAGGTTGATAGTGAAGCTGGGCCATTTATGTGTATGTCTTCAGCAGGTGGATGGCAGAGAGAGAGAGAGAGAGAGAGAGAGAGAGAGAGAGAGAGAGAGAGAGAGAGAGCGGACAGACAATGTAGTGAGATGGGCCATAATGTGTGCGTGTGTGCTTGCGTGCGCGCGCGCGAGTGGCAGTGAGAGAGAGAGAGAGGCGAGGGGTGAGCAGACAGACAGACAGTCAGACAGACAGACTGACAGACAGGCCAACAAAGAGACAGACAGACAATGTAGTGTGCTGGATTATAATGAGAGAGAGAGAGAGAGAGAGAGAGAGAGACAGAGAGAGAGAGAGAGAGAGAGAGAGAGAGAGAGAGAGAGATCGTGTGTCAGAGTGAGAGTGAGAGAATGAGAGAGAGAAAGTTATAGACCGAGAGGGAACTATGGAGGAGACCGAATGAAGGACAGAGTAAGTACCACTCAGAGTGTGTGAGTTAAAATTGGGAGTATGTGTGTAAGACAATGAAGGAGAATACATGACAGAGTGTATGAGATGTATGTGTACGAAATGGAAACGGACTATGTGTATGTGTAAGTTGTATGTGTCTAATATCCACGTCTGTTTCCAAGAGAATATGACAAAGCGTAAACGCGAGTTTATGTGTGAGTATGTGTTAAAGAGTGTTGAGATGGTGTTGAAATACATGCGTATCAGCTGTGTGTATGTGTGTTTATGTGTGTGTGTGTGTGTGCGCGCGTGTGTGCGCCTATCTGTACGTGTGTGCGCGAGTGTGTGCGCCTGTATGTATGTTTCTGCTCGCGCGTGTGTGTGTAGTGTGTTGTGTGTGTGAGTGAATGAGCGTGTGAGTGAGTTGAGTGAGTGAGTGAGTGAGTGAGTGAGTGAGTGAGTGAGTGAGTGAGTGAGTGAGTTAGTGTGTAGGTGGGCGGGCGGGTGGATGGATGGGTGGGTATGTGTACACAAGACTGTCATGACACAATTAAGTCTAGATCCACGCCAGCTTCTGTGACCGACGGAATAGTCGGATTATGATCCATGACAAAACATACATGATGGCATCGGTCACTCCAGACCGCGGGACCATTTGTCCTTGAGTCGACTGCAGTATCAGGCTCAAGACCAAACAAGGGCCAGACGACCAAACAGACGCTGGTAATAGCAAGATCCAGTCTGAAGAGATATGACGACCGCCACAAGTGCAGAGGTCTCGCTTCAATATATTAATGTAAATTCGTGTAAGTAGTTCGAGTGGCTAGAATGTGGAGGTTTGCTTCGAGAGACCCCAGTTCAAATCCTCGGTCGTCGGTAAGTTGTGGCCTTTTCGTCTGTCGGGAAAGGGGGGGGGGGGGGGGGGGGGGGGGGTGGAAAGAAAAAACCCTAACCTGCACAGTGACTGCACTGCCCAGGGGGCCTTAAACCCTCAGGCCAGACCCCGTGTCCTACACCGCAAGGTACTATAGACAGTAGATAACAAATGACAGTTTACAATTGTTAGGATTAGGACAGCTTTGATCATTTGACTGGTGCTACACTGTAGCTATGAATATACCGCTGATTATAACAATCGTACCGCCCTCCTGCTATATATACTCCTGCTTTTCAATAAGGCCAAACTAATTCACAAAATCCTACATCGGAATGCCTCAAATTACCTTTGGCCATTGTTTGAATATAATGCTAGACACAGTAAACGATTAAATATATTACACATTCCGAAGCCTAGGATAGACCTATACAAAAGAAGCTTAACTTACTCTGCAGCTCAAAAGTGGAACAATCTTCCACATGAAATAAAAGACATCACCAATCCCTATACATATAATCGCAAATTATTTGAACACTATCTCAGTACGGATTACCTTCCCCCTTAATAATAGAAGTAATGATAATAATAAAACCCTTGTATGACAGCCAGTCCCCTTTTGGTAGGCCAGTATATTCCACATAGCTAATAACAAGTGCCACACCAGTTATTACTATTACTGAGTAGTGTAGTATTGATTTTTAATTTTTCCACATGCCTTTATAATGCATATCTTTTATATTGTTGCTGTTTTCCTTCAGTTAGCCTTGAATGATGTGTGAATGATATAATGTATGAAAGAGAGTGATAGAAGGGCAGAATGTTATACGGGCCTGCGTGCCCAATTCTTAACCCTTTCAAAATAAAGTTTTGTTGTTGTTGTTATTATACATTTGTTTTTCAAGTTAAAGAACTGTTGTAATGAAGTTACAATGGAAATGATACAGATGCTCAAAAGGTGGTCTCAAACATTATGTCTTCATTGGTTCAGAAATATCGTGATTATTTCCTTGTTTCTCAAGCTCTGCCTGGAACTGGTTAGAAAAGTCATCGTCTATGTTATCATCATCCCGGTTATCTTCCCCAATTGATGTCCTCAGGTGCCTCTTCTACACCTGCCCAGTCTTCGGCGGGGAACTCCTCAAA